>JAWNNO010005480.1:0-42652 GCA_035044985.1 Lordiphosa fenestrarum | reverse complement strand
GATCAACTTGATCCTATAATTATGCTAAATATTATAAGATCTAAACGAAAATTGGGAAAAATATATATATTGGATATATGTATTTGTGAGTTCTTCTTGTCTCTAAAATCTGAATACAGTTCGAAATTATGTAAGAGTTCGTAAGATTAATGCACAAGTAAAATTTCGAAAGTGAGGTGGAAAGGTTGATTGCTTTGGATATTGCTAGAAGAACGATGAATAAACATCCTAGCAAGCAAAATAGAAATGCTTTCAATGTAGTTCAGCGATGTTCAAGAAGAGAGGCTCTCTGACGCTTTCTGTCTCTCTCCGACATTCACTGAATCATTACTTCTGCAAGCATTCGGCGTGAATTACCGAAAGTGTTCGGCCCCTGGGAGCTATCAAATTCTAATGAAGCTTAAACCAACTCTCTGAACCGATATCCGATTGCTTTTCCCTTATGAATGCAATTCGGTCAGTTCTTCTTTTTCAGCAAGAAAGAAATTCGGTCAAGCCCGACTATAACATACTCTGTACCAACGAAATTATACGCTCAGCATAAATTTTGATGCTGCAGTAGCAGCTGAAAGCAGCGCTGCTACTGCGCTGCAGCAGCGAACAGTCTTGTGATCATAACTCGACAACAGTTGATCCGAACTTCACCATTCCTTTGGCTGATTGAAAAGTAATCCTGATTACTAAATATGTCTAAAAGGTACGATTCATGTATCTTTAAAACTGTGGGCGATATGACGTTTTTTCCAAATTGTGGGGGCGGCAGGTGGCGTGGCCAACATTGAAAAATAAACTTGATCTGCCTGCAGACATACGAAGCATATGTCCCATACATGTCAGACCTATATTTCTTAACATCTCTGTGATCTGTGCGTTCATACGGGCAAACAGACAGACAGACGGTCAGACTGGCATGGCTATATCAATTCGGCTGTTGATGCTGATCAAGAATATATATACTTTATAGAGTCGGAGATGCTTAATTCTGGCTGTTACATACTTTGTGCACAATCTTAATATACTCTGTGTAGAGGTACTAAAATGTATCCACAACATTTAAGAGCAACCACAACCGGGTTGAAGAACACCGACAATTGTTAGAGGCTGATAGTATGACTATTTGATCACCCCTTTCAAGCTTCAACTAAATATTTAGTCATCATTTCGCTTAAAAAGAATCTGCTAAAAGTAATTTTCGCATTCGGAAACGCTTTAAAATTTCACCCACTTTAAGTACTATGACTAAATATTTCAAATTGATGTCGGATTATGATATATATTCTTGGATTCAGTGTGGTTTTGCTTAAAGATAAACCCCACAATGATCGCGTGAATTCCCAATGGTTGCAATGGTTAACCTTGCCCTTAACTGATATGCCTTTTTTAATGTACTTTCCAAAAAGTTCTCCGTACTACAATGAGTAATGATATAATATCAAAAAAATCCCAGCTCTTCTCAGAAGTAATGTAGATTATGAGGAATTATTTGAATAAGAAAGCGTTTGATTATGTACTTTATATATACCACAGATTCACTTGCATTTCAATTTCAATTTATACCAGACACGACCTGCTCAACGATAATATTTTTGTGTTCCATTGCAAATCTCAGACCCGCCCCAAACATTGTCCGATTGTGCCTGGCCCGGCCCGGCCGGCAGTTGTTTAGTTTTGACCATGCCTCATTTGCATTTATTTGCCAATTTGTTTAACGATCGATCGTAAAGTGTACCCGCCGCTGCACTGCGTGGCCTCCCGCCAATCCCACTTGCATCTGTATGCATTTCCATGGCCGTCTTGGACTCTTGCTTTTCAATTGCAGTTCGGCGGCTGCACTTCGGTTTGTCTCTGCCTTTATTTCGAACACGGCTGAACGGGGAATGGGAGCAGCACGCAGTCGCTTGTTTACGTTTTTAAGTGAATTTTCATATTTTAATGTTTGGCAACATTGTTGTCGCCTCAAAAGCAAACGGCACAGCCCCCGCCGACACATCGAAGATCGGCGGTCATAATTTCCGGCGTGGAATTCGTGGAAGTTGTCGGAGCACTAAAACTGCACCAGCATCGATCGTAAAGATGGGCCGCGACTGGACGGTTTAATAGGTGGAAAGCGCACAAAGGTGTTTGCATTCCGAGGCAGTCGCTTTGAACCAATTTGTCAAAGCAAACGCCAAGTCTTTGATGCCCGCACAGCCGTAAACAATCCGAACTGTGCCAATGCACTCTCGGATCGCCTCGATGCGGGCTGATCTCCACAATGGCGCCCATCATCCGGCGATGAGCTTGAAATTTCATACGCCGCCGGGCCACTCGTCTGCCATTTGTGCAAGCATTCCGACTAATTAGCCAAACGGAGACTCTTCTCGGGGGTCTGGCCGCGTGGTGCGTGCGATTTGGCCATTAAAAAATTATTGAAATTGATTTTTGAGTTTGAAAATAAACTGGAAACGCAGTGGCGTGGCGTGGCAGCGTTTTTGAGGTTTTTTGGCGGAAAAGTGTGGCACACGGCGCGCTTGAATTGTACGAAACGATGATCGGCGCGGGCCCCCAATGGATCGCCTTCGATTAAATGTATGCCCGCTCCTCACGTTTTCCCAGGAAATGTGTGTTCGATTTGGGATTAGTTCTGGCAGGGGGAAAAAAGTTTAATTTATTGCCTGCCATTCGAGTGTGTTCTTGTATCGGTGTGGCGTATTTTTAAGTGAAAATTGAATTGAAATGTAATGATTTTTCATTTATTTAGCCGACGTGGCGACGCCAACTAGCTGCCCAGCCCACAGACGACAGTTCCCCTCAGAATGCCAACAAAAATTCGCACCTAAGAAACTAGAAAGCAGAAAACATTCAGTTCAGAGAGATATGTGCCAAAGGCATCTTGCATTAAGTGTTTGCACCTTTATAGCGGGGTGTGTGTGTGTGTGGTGTGTGTGTGTGTGGTGTCTGTGTGCCAGCGCCGCCCCAAAGGTGTGACAATGCCTGCTAGGCATAGTGACAATAATTTGTGGGCCGTGTTGTTGGCATCTATTTTCAACAAAAGGCATTGGGCAGAGATACCACAAGGCGTACAGTAAAGACTTCAAACAGATGGAAAATGTGAAACGGATGACTATTTACTGTTCCTTAGGAATAGGCTACTCGGAGACGCCAGACATATTAGAAAGATCAAAGTATAAAGAATAAAGAAATTCTCCCAAAATGATAATAATGAAGTTGTTGTCCCTTACATCTTTTGCCATCTCCGATCAAGATCTAGAATATACATAGCACCAAAAGCTTTGCTTTTCCTGAATCTAGCTATTTTGCAACCAGTTCATTTCTAGTTGCATTACAATTAGATGTATTTAGAACTTTCTTTTTACCGGTTGCCATCACGTGAACGTGATCAAACATACGAGTTTTGTGATTGAACAACCGTTATTCGTGCGTTTTTCATGAGTGAGTTAAGATCAATCATATACAGGGTTGTCCATATTCGACGGACCCATCTGGCAACGCCATAACTTTTGACAGAGATGTCAGATCGTTTAATGACATACCGCGTTTGAAGCGTCAGTCCAAGCAGATTTTTACCATGGAACAATACACGTCACGCGAGCGCTCTGAAATAGTTGAAATTTACATTCAACAGAACAAGTCAATTGTGAAAACTCAACGTGCTTTTAAAAAATTAAAAAATGTGAATAGGAAAACCGTAAATAAGCAAAATTGCCGTATTTACGCCACTGAAAATCCTCAGGAAATTCAAGAAGTGCCTCTTCATGACGAAAAAGTCACAGTTTGGTGCGGCGTTAGTGCGAAAACGGTCATTGGGCCGTTTTTCTTCCAAAATGAAAATGGCCATGCTGTTACCATCAACCAGGAGCGTTATCGCGACATGATGACCAATTTTGTGATGCCAATTATTCGTCGAAAGCGTATGAGGCAGTTCTGGTTTCAACAAGACGGCGCTCCACCGCACACAAGTCGCATAACAATCGATTTTCTGAAGAAATTGTTTCCGGGCCGTTTGATGTCGAAAAGTGGTGATTTGGACTGGCCACCGCGTTCGCCCGATTTGACGCCGCCTGACTTCTTCTTGTGGGAATATTTGAAGTCAAAGGTTTACGTTAACAAGCCAAGGACCGTAGAAGAGCTCAAGGACAACATTCGTGAAGAAATAGCCGCTATTCCGGCCGAAATGTTGGCGAAAACGATGGAAAATGCTGCAAAAAGGGCACAATACGCCATCAACGCCAGAGGAGGCCATTTGAGAGATATCATATTCAAAAATTGATGTAAACAAATCTACTTGGAACAAATTAAATGATTTAGATTGCCAACCGCCAAATTTTTATTTTTTTCTTTGATTTTTTAAAAAAAAACATGGGTCCGTCGAATATGGGCAACCCTGTACAAGAAAATGGCTTAAATTATAAGTGATCAACGAACTGAACTCCTTTATCTAAACTACACTCCTGACAGCGCAAAAGCTTCTGACCAATGTGAGCTGTGCCACCTACGTGAGAGGAAATATGTTGCTCATTTTGTAGCTCGGTGCCCAATCCTAGCAGAATTGAGGCGGCTTCATTTTGGTAGGCATCCTCTTGAGATAGGGGACTGGAGATTCCTTGTAATAATTTTGCGGGAATGAATGCGGTACCGACAGGATATCCTACTTGACTGCAGACATCTGTAGTCTGCAATCACCAAGATTTGCGGGACAGTGTGAACCTCTGCCTTGAGAAACGATGCAGTATCTCGGGAGGACGGGGGAAGCTGTGTGTAGTACTCTAAGGCAAACGGCATTCAAGCCAGGCTTGGTTTTTGGTTCGAACCTTGGTTCAATCCATGCTTGACACAATATTAATATAAAAAAGCAGTTCATTTTTTAATAACTAAATATATCTTAATTTTCGTAGTTAATTTAATCCTATGTGTGCTTAAAATCGCTTACGACCCATGGAAGTACTTAAGTCGTATGGTAACCGACTCGATTTTCGGTCGAAAACAGTTTGTGGAGCAATGTAAATATCTATAAATAACATAATTTGCTAATGTTAAGCCTTGCTTCTGTGAACCACTGAAAAAGCCTTGGAGTCGAAGATCTTAAAAGGCAGGTAGAAGTAAAAAATTATACGGGGGTGATCCAGAAATCTCTAGAGATTTTCGTATAAACGCTTTCATTTCGAGCTAAAATGTTTTCCCCTAAGTGCAAAATGTCGTCTGAATGGTAGGCTACTAGATTAGATAACAAAAGTTGAGAGATTTGCAACCGACTATTCAATGCCAAGTAGAATTGATGCGTTTTCCTTCTCTATAATCCAGCAGCCTGCAACGTTTCAATCACTTTACATCTAAAGTTCTCCTAGTTCAGTTCAAAACTCAATCGTTCATACGAAAATCCCTAGAGATTTCTGTGTCACCCCCCATATTCTAGGTTTTTATCGCACTTGACTGCCCATTTTCGATGAACCGAACCGAAATATTAGGTTCGGAACAGGTTCGGGTTCAGTTTTTATTTCTAAAGAGGTTCGCTTCCAGGTTTGGTTCACAGTAGAATAAAAGTCGGAATTCCGGGCTCAAACCGGTTTGCAGCCCTGAAATAAAATCACTAGAATTGATGTTTAATGCATTTTGTTAAACCAATTGGTACGGATATGCAGTCGTGCATGATTCGTGAGTGAGGCAAAACTATTAAAATATTACACACGTAAATCGTGCGTACCGAGATTCTCATTTCCTGAATCGTTCGTGACCATGTCAGAAAATTGGCTCACGCGCCCAGCTCTGATAACAACTCATACCTCACATAGTTTTTTAGATGATTGACTTGTAGCTTCAAGACATATTAAGAGGTAAGGATTAATCTTCGATAGGCAAGTGATAAGCATGGCTGCTTTTGGCTAATGCTGCAGCATTCAAATACACACAGAAACAGAGAATATTAGAGTTGGGCTTGTCCTAACTCTTCTTAGCACTGAATCGGTAGGTGCTTTGTTTTATGTATCGGATCAAAACTTGGAATATTACGACTATGAGAAGAGAAATATAGCAAAGCCTGGTAGGATCAGGGACTTTTAAAAGGGATCGTTTAATTGATAGCATTAATAACTGGGCTCCAATCGACTCTGGTCAATAGCTGTTGACATATCATATGAGTATATATGAAACTAGCAGTTGCTTAGACCCCTTTCGAATATTAAACTTAAAACCAGAGGTGGCTAATTAACATATAGCAAATCTTCGTGATCTAAACTCGCAGTTTAGTCTGCTACATGTTAGTTGGCAGGTAGAACGGCCTTCAGTCTTCTTCAAATTGAATTGATTTACGCCAACCGTCGATTTGCCCTTCTATGAGATAGTTCGGTCCTATTTGTCGCCGCTGAGCGACCTTTTCAGCAACAGCCTGTCTCCGAGCTTTTGCCTTCAATGCTGACTCAGCAGTTCTCCGGGATACGATGTGCATAACGAATTGCTGGTGTCGATTGCTCTCCTGCTCCAGAGTGTCTGCAGATCTTGAGAGTGTCCTGACTCCCGCCGCGATGTCTTACCAACTCTCGTTTTGTCAGCTCGCCGATCCGATTGAGGGATTTCTTGTTGATGAATCATCTTGACTCTCATTTAACCGATCCCTCTTTCTTTTTCTTTGCCAAGGTTAGATGTTATCGTTTTGTCAAGAATCAAATATACGAAATGCAATCGAATAAATTAAACAATATTCTTACTTTATTGTTTATTTTATCAGCACTTGAAGTATAGGGAAAACATTTTAAAATCAAACTAATCAAATCAAAATATATTTAAGCCTACAAATAGCAGAGCAAAGTCTGAGTGTATCTGCCCCCTAGCAGCTATTAAAAAGATGATAATGCGTTGTTGACCATAGTTAACAATTCGCTGACATCGATTTGCTGCGCTGCCACACGCGTGCGCGATAGCGGTGTGGGCTGAGACGTTGACGTTTTCAAGTACCAGGCAAGGTAAATTATAAATGGAACGAGGAAGAGTTTGCATTGTGATAGGAAACCCGCCATGTTCTACCAAGGGACTCACCACTGTCCGGCAAAGTAGGCTGACGCCACCTAAGTATTTCGATTCACAAAGGTTGCCCATTCGAGGAGTTTAACACCTCGACACTTCGGGGAACGGTGCGAACTGGGTCCGCCGACATGCTGGCGTCAGCGTCAGTCTAGTGTCTATTTTGACATGCGACTCCCTAGACGGCTGCTACCGAGTCCGAGTATGTGCAGCAATTATGCGGACAACATGTCGACGCGCATTGTTGGCATTGTCGCGCGGGCGCCGCGGCTAAATAAAATCGCCCGTGCCGCCGTGGCGCAGCGAATCCCATTGAACACTTGGTAATGGCCAACGCAATCGCAGCTGCGCTCTAGGTGCTAATGGTCCATAAATATGAAATTTTTATCGACTTACGCAACACGATAGCCACAGGAGTGGGCGGTGGATGCGATTTAAAATGCAAACACACATCATTCGGGAGGTCTCCAAAGGTCGGCACGTCTCGCGTTCTACGGGCTAACAAGCTCCCAGGAGTCGCATAAAAAGCAAAGCAAGTGCGAACGCATATTTGCCTACGTGATGCCATCGGCAGCCCATCGAGCCACTCAGCTCCTGTACGGCTCGCTTGGCCAATTAGTTAGCCAACTGAACGGCCTCCTTCGAGGCTCCACCTAATTGATGGCCATTCTCTTCTACCTCATTTCGCATATTGTCGCTGTCTGTGCGTAATTATTCAGAAAACGTACAATTACTTAGAACGCGTCAGCTGGTGCACCCTGGGTGCAACATTGTGCCACATTGTGGCCGGGGGGGGGGGGAGGCAGAGAGCCCCGACGCGTTGTCAACACTCCGCCAATTGTTCGGTCTGCTCCGTTTTGATTTTTCCACATAAAAACCCAAGGCGAGAGCCAAATGAAATATGAACTGTTCTAACGCCTACTTAATTTATTTGTTTTGTGTTTTGTTATAAATTTTAATTAATTTGGCGTGGAAGTGAAAGTGTTAAGTGATTTCGCGGTGATATTTTTAGATAGGTGCTGGCGCAGCGGCAGCTTTAACCCGTCGCGTGCAGCTGTGCGCAGAAGGAGTGCCAATATTTTCATCAATTTTATGCCTAGCAAACAGTTTTCGTCGACCTAAATAAATAGGAATATGTTTATAGGCAAAATATTAAAGACAAACAGCAAGGAGAGGACAACCACCCTGGGCACTCCACACACACACACGCACACACACATGTGACTGACCAATTCATAATTTTGCACTCAAAGGACAAAGGACAACCTGTGCTAAGGCAGAACCATTCTGGGCGGGGATATAAACTGCAGGCTCTCACATACATTCATAAAAATCATAATAAAATGTATTTACCCCAGGATCAAATTATGAAGCGGCATAAGGGCGAAGCAGCTACACTGGGAGAAACTAGAAGAACTCTACAATCGTATGTTTCCCCTTACAATCTAGTTGGTAAGCTCGAAAATACTTGTTCCCAGAAATAAACTATTCAAAACTAATTCAGATTTGATGAATCTGCGCACCAAATCGTAAGCTACCTCCTCCCTCTTTTTCGCAGTGCACATATAAGTAAAAGGTGTGCGCCCAGCCATCTCCATCTTGAAGTTATGAAAGCCGCAGGCTGCCTCCAGCCCGTAAAAAGGACAAACGCATATTTATGAAATGAACAAAACTATAAAGGACAACACACCCACCCACCCGCACACACGCCCCGGACAATGTGACGACATTGTCGGAGATTTGGTTTTTGGGGTCTACGAAAATTTGTGCACATTTCAGCAGAATATACCCTGAGGTGTTGCGCTGCGAGTGCCTTTAAGGTGTTTGGGACTTCTGTGCTGCCGTCCTGCCTGTGTCCCTTTTTGGGATAGCCAGTCTATTACTACACTTTATGGCATACAGTTACACCTACATGCCCCGGCCCCAGGCGGCAGCATATGGTCAGAAGGTGGCCCTGCGTCCGTCTCCGCTCCGCCGATGCTGTTCGCAACGTTTTACAAACTTTATTTCACATTCGTTCTCGTTGTCGGCATCATCAACAGCCATCATCATCGCCGCCATCCTTCGAGTCCGAGTGACATCTGCCGCTGCATACCCCAGGGCGTCCAAGTGTGTTGCTTAAATATGTGCGTCACATACGCTTAGCCCGGAGCGTCTCTTTTGGGGAAATTACCTTTGGAGCAAAAACAAAAGAGGCCAAATAAAAACCAAAAGAAATTACCTAGCGGCGTGTTAAATTGCCAACCTTTTCGAATCAACTCACGTAGCATTTTATTAGTCAATCAAAGGATACTTTGGGGCGCATCTCATTAAAGTTCCAGACGGGATGGCATAATGAAGAAATTCCGCAAACGAGTGCAGCAAGTCCAGCCAGAAACAGAGAGAGGAAAAAACAAACTCAAGAACTGACGAATGTTACAATTTTGGTCAATTTGCTTATATAAGTTCAATGTAAGTCAAAGGAGTGAACCGGCTTGGGTGGATAGCAATTATTTCAATAAAAATTCGTTCTATTAATACAGCAGATCCGAGACTAGGTCGATGACCATCAATTGGGCTGCAGTCTAAGAGTCCAGACCAAGTTTTAGTGGCGCTTCCACCTACTTACCAAAGACGAGAATTGCCCTCTTGGTTTACACTATACGCCCTAAGTTAGTTCTTTGCACAAAGAAAGACAATCTCTACCTGAGAATGGTATTAAATCAATCCCAAAACTATGTCAGAAGTCGGTCAATCCCAGATATTCTTTAACCAAGTACGAGGGGATTGACTTGAGAATGTCTATCCCGACTTTAGCTCTGAAGAGCTTGAATTTTATTTAGATACAGACTTATTTCTAAAACAAAACAAATTGCTTTTTGCTTGTTATAGGAACTCGACTTAAGTAAGACTTAAGAGCTGTCGGATCAAATCAAGACTCAATCAAGAGCTCGATATTTCCACTTTATCAGCCATGCTCCCATTTTCGCTTTCGCAAAAACTTTGCGATTTGATCACCAAATCGTAAAAGTTGTTGCTCCGACATTTAGAAATCGCAAAGTTTTGCCGTTTTTAAACCGGCGACATCTGAGTCCGTGAAATGAAAAGTAAATGCAAAATATAGGTTGATGCACAAACAGACAGCCCACGGAACTATTTTTATTCAGTTCTTTAATCTTTTTAGATTTGACTTACGGACTCATCCACACAATTCGCATTGAGGCAATATTTTAAACAATTTATTTAATAGAGATACACAAAATTGAGCGTGATGGAAAACTGCTCACAATAACAACAATTTGCGATTTGGCCATGGTATATATCGATATATGACTATCGATAGCATGACTAGTGGCGCTCATCAGCTGTTTTTGTTATGTGAAATGACACAAAACAAGTTGGGAATGGAACATTATCGATGACTCAAACTGGCGAATTTCGGAGCGCTCTAAACTAAAATCGTACGAATTTGCTGAAATCGCAATTCGCAAAAATAAGTGAAAACCGGAGCATGGCTGTATATGTACTTTAAAATTGTCTTAGCGCAAGGTTTCCTCGAAACAAAATTGAGTTCGATTTTTCACCATTCAATTCGAATTACAGATTATTACTACAAAATTTGCATTCCAACAGAATACCATCTTACCAAACATTTTCGCTCTCTGAGTTATGTAGGACTATGACCGTCTCCCTCTAACTACTGTGTTTTCCTATGTCACTTGTTCCTAAGTACAGTATCAACATGTCAGAGTCGATTGAAATTGTGCTTCTCTATGTTAAAGTTACTTTGATTTAAGGCTCAAGGTCCTTTATTCTTTGGACACCCTTGGTTCAGACTTTAATTAACTCAGCCCATAGACTCCTAATCAGCCCTGCTCATGCCAACTGTTTGGGAATTGGAATGCAGACAACATTTTTTTGAAAAATGGATTTGCTTATGTGTTTATATACATTTAGCCTCACTGTATTGGTGAGAAATCTTTTAGATCTAACGCCACCAAAATGCAAAGAAAACGAATGGAATGTGTCGCATTCTTCTATCGTACAAATGGAAACTTATAAACTTCGTGTCGAAATTGCAGACCTTTGATAATCCCTGATCTGGTCTGGTCCTTACGACCCGACTCAATGTCTGAGTTTTTTAAAAGCTTTGCGTCACTCACGATTCATGCATGACTTTCGACCGCGTCATTAGTGCTGACGCACTAAAAAATGCATATCCATAAAAACTGATCAAACTAAATACAAAAGAAGCTTTCACACGACATCCGGGTATCTTGGCAATTCATTGCAGCTGCTTTAAAGCAATATTCTCCTAATCTTGTTCTGGGAACGTCTTTTTGGTCAAGATTTCTAAAAATGTTTGCGTAAGTCCGACATCCATTGGTCGTTGTTGAACTCAGCGGTGACGCAACAACCCAGCTGCACCACCTTGAGAGGCGCTTCCTTGCATAAATCATCCATTGTTAGAACTTAGAATTTTTTCCGCACTTCGCTACGTTTGCTTTGTGATTTCGCCAATTAATAACTTTCATTTCCTTTCAAACGGTTTTTTTTTATATTGTCTTTCTTTCTGTCACACATAACGCAGCATTTTTGGAGGCTTTTGGAATTCTTGTTAATTTGTGAATACTGCATTCAATATCTTTGATCGTATGTCGCGACATATCATTTCGTAGCACTTTCAAAAAAGAAGCTCCAGATATTGGTAACACAACGTACATTACTCAGAGTTCGGTGAATGCAGAAACTCATTGCAAAAGCGAAAAATAACAAGTAAGGGCGCTGCAGTCGAGTTTCGTGACCACAAAATACCCTGTTCATTTCTTTTCATTTATTTGTTTTTGAATTTTTGAAGATGTCATCCTTAATGTAGGCTATACTTTTCTAGTCCTGATCAACAACTGGGGGGTGCTCTTATCAGCTCAACTGTTTCGCTTAAAACTCCGGTGTTTTTGGTCCGATCTGATTGTACTTTTCAGAATAGATAGATATTGGGCCTAGCTTGATGTATACTAAACCAATAGGCTCTAACTTGAAAATTGTGGATCTGACGGCTTTTTAGGTCTTGGATTTATAGAGGAGGTCTAGGTTTTTTTGGGAATAAAAGGGGGACGGGGTGGAATTTTTCAAATCTGAAACAAACTTGATCTGCGTACAGCATAAATCTACCTTCGTGCAAAAATTTGTGGTTCTATCTCTTATAGTCTTCGAGATCGACGCGTTCATACAGACAGACAGACGGACAGACGGACAGACGGACAGACGGACGGACGGACGGACGGACAGACGGACAGACGGACATGGCTATATCGACTCGGCTGTTCATGCTGATCAAGAATATATATACTTTATGGGGTCGGAAAATTTTCCTTCTCCCTGTTACATACATTCGCACAACTTCATGATCCCCCTTTTCCCATTTTCAATGGTAACAGGGTATTAAAAGTAAGTAGTTGGTGCATACTCGAAGTTTAGTTTAAGATTTTGTTAGCGCCCACACCTCTTTTCAGGTCTGATGAACTCACCCATTCTTAAACCACCTCCAACATTTAGTGAGATACAAGAGAGTTAGTGGCTCAAAAAGGGAATCGGCGAATTGCAAAATAACTCGTTTTTCCCTGATTGTAACATAGTACAGAAAGCTGCAAACGCACGTTGGTTCAGCAAGAGTCGACCAACTGAATATGTTTGCACTTAAATCATCATTCGAGCTCACCAACACAAGCACATTTTGCTGTACTATTTATTCAGCTGGCCCTGCTTAAAATGCCAGAGCAATCGGTTTCTCTCTTTTTCCATATCTGTCAGCAGCGCTGTCTCAGCCCATGCCATAGCTCACACGAGGTGATTTTCGAACTGAACTGATTGGAATATACATAAAATTGATCAAAATCAGTGCGATTAAAGAAAAATCAACAGCGAAAACTAGTTTAAAGCAAATACTAGTCCATTTGGAAGTTGATCAAGTATGTATGAAGTTCTCTGAAGGATAACCAAACTTACAACTGCGAAATGACTCCAATCCACAGGATGCTGATACTTGATAATATAGTACACATTCGCTGGTCGAACTAGCGCCCAAGCAAGTCTCTTCTTCAAGTCATTCAATAGCATCAGTAGTTGTGCTACGAGACCTTCTCAATTGATTTCACACCAAATCCGCAGCTGCCAAAACCATCGCCAAGTAGTAGTAAAATAACTACACGTCCAAGTGATAAAATAGTTTAAGCTTGGAATTTCGTTCAACTAATCATTTTTACAGAACAAGACAGAATTTACAGCTGAAACCAAACGATTCCATGACAAATAAAATAACAACCGATGACATTCGTTTCGAAAATTTGAAATTGCATTTCAAGTTATCACATAGCGGCACAGAGCATAAATCGCAATAATAATAAGTAAAAAAACAAAGAAAAATATGAACAAAATGGTGAATGTCTTCTTGGTACAGCGATTCCCCCAGCAAGTGACAAAACTAGGTTGGAACTGAAAAGAAAATGCAGTTAGAAAAAATCGCGTAAACTATTACCAGAAACAAGCCTACTTCTTGGCGATTTCCAATGCCAGCAATGTTTCACCTTCAACGATTTCCACTGAAATGAGAAATGTAACTAGTATTCTAGGCAAATGCTAAGGCAAAGCCTTCTTGTTTAACCAAATTGAGAGAAGCATCTGTGGCTAATTGATAATGCTGCAAAATGCCTTTTTGGGTAATAAAATTGCAATGAAAAATAGAAACTGTGCACTTTGCATTAAAAATTCGCTGTCTAAAAGCTCAACAATTAGCAACAATTTCTGCAAATGCAAATGGAAATGCTGAGATGGGAGAAATTAAAGCAACTTAAATGGAACTTATTAGATTTGTATACTTTTAATTTGCATTCATAACAGTCGGCGTGAGGGAGGGGCGGTGTCAGGGGGCGGCTCTTTGTAAGATTTGTGTCTTCAGCCGTGGACAACAGTTGTCGACGACGGCGAGGACGACGACGCTGCCGACCAAACAGCAGCAACAACAACAGCAACCCTTTGCCTGCTTTTTTTTTACCCACCCGCCGCCCCCACTGATTTAAATTTTGCCTTTGCTCGAATAAAACAAAATTAATTTGTGCATATTTCTTGAGCTTGACGCTGCCAGACGAAATACGAAGCTTCCGAGCTGCTGCTGGACATTTATTAAAAGGCGAAAGCAGAGCTGCCCAGGGAAATGGAAACCTTTTTGCTGGCCAATCGTAGATACCGACCAAAAAAAAAAAAAAGAGCACAACTTCAAGTGAAAAGAAATTTAATAAAACGAAAACAATTTGGCAAAATGAAAGAATAATAAAACGAAATGCCAGTTCCCATTCCCACACAACTGGAAGCTCTGCTCAAAAATTCATAATTGCACGGACATTAGAGCTTAGATGCAGTTGCATCCCCGAGGAGATGCGGAAACGGGGACAACACACGTGCCGCTGACAATGTTGATATCAAGCGATATTGATATACAATCGAACGCGGCCGGATGAAGCCGGCTGAGCGGCCATAAATCCATTAGTCCATAAAGAGTCTGGATATGGAATAGGAATAAAATAAAATTATTTATACGTTTCGCACGGCGCGACAAGCAGGAAAATTAGTGCGAACCGGAGACAGGGGATGCGGAAAGATGAAAACTATTGTCAGTTGGCGATGCGCTTCAAATGAGCCAAAACAAAGCGAGCAATCGAACAACTGTATCGAATTACCAATCATTCAATACAATGCCAACGCTGGCTGGGAATTCATACGGTTGCATGACCCACACCACCACCACCACCCCAGGCGAAGGAGGAGGAGGAGGAGGCTGCACCCCACAATATGGCAGACAAGTTGTGACTGAGGTCGCGTGACCTTACAACCTCGGCGCAATTCTTTTGCAAAGCTACTGTTTACTGTAATTGGAGTAAGCACATAGCCAGATCGGGCAAACCCATTGAGTCCTTGGAACTAAGTTACAATCGCAAAGTGTTAACAATTCTTTTAGGAATGCTCAACTTCCAGCTCCTCTTCATTTGCTGATCCTAGGAGTATGAGTATTGATATACCTGACCAAAGATATAGAACAACGAGAAAGCTAAGCTAACTTCGTCTGAAGTTTTTATACCATTGCACAGTGGTCGCGCCAGTAGGCCAACAATAAAAAAAACAAAGTCAAAATGTTGACTTGAAATGTACCAATTCTTATTTACAATTGGTCTAGCTATTTGAATTTATTCATCTTTTTGTTTTACTCTATGTGTCCTCTTCAAGAATAGCATCGAAAGAGAGAGCACGATATTCATTGGGTATTGCAGCGTAAGCAACTTGCAAGCGAAGCTCTCCGTAAAAAATTTGTTAAACTTATTTAAAACAAGTGTTTGTGCAATGGAAGTGATTAATATTTTGAATAAAGGTATTAACTTTCTTTTTACAACAAAAAGTATATGTTGTGTTTTGTGTAAATCATTATTGTATTCAGTACATAATTGTGAACGTGCTTAGTTTGTCTTTTCTGTGTTTGGTTAAAGTTTTAGTTGTGAAGGGATTCTTGGGGATGAACAAATCTTTTTGTATAATATTCTTAAGCATTTTAAGAATATAAGAAAGTTTAATTCAAGTGCCGTAAGGTGCCGTGCGGCTTGCAATATACGAAAAGGTAACCCGATTAGCCGTTTTAAGAAATTATTCTAATTGGCTGGCAATGAACGACACCATAGCTGCGGAACAACGCGATGCGCAACAAGAACCATGAACATTGTTGCCCAGCTTTGATCAAGTTCTGTGTGCTAAACAAAAAAGCTATCCGGATAATAGTATTGTCAGCGAATCTCATGCAGAAGTTGAACTTCAAAATTTATTGAATCACACAGCGACACGCATATTGCAACTTCAAAATGAGGTTATCAACGATATCAATGATGATCATCTGATTTTGTTCGGAAAATGGGGATTTGATGGGTCATGCTGAATATAAACAGACGATGATGGATAGCGACCTAGCAGACAGCACTATGTTTGTTACATCATATGTGCCCCTTAGACTCGTTTCAAAGTCGGACCATTCCAAAATTGTTTGGAAGAATCCACGGCCATCATCTACCCGATATTGCAGACCAATCCGGTTCCAATTTAAAAAGGAGACGACTCAGCTTTGCCTTGACGAAGAGGCGTATTTCGAAAACAAAATTGATCAGCTTAATTATAGCATGGTAGCATTACAAAATCGAACAATTGAAATCGAACACTCTTTGCAACTGACTATGGTTGATGGTAAAGTTTGTAATGCATTAAGTGATACAACATCCACAAAATGCTATACTACTGTGAGCAAAAAGTAAGGTGTAAGGGTCAATTTAAACTTCGCGGGCCTAACAATTCGGGCAGGTTTTTTTTTTCTTGAGTTGGCAGGACTGTTGATGACATCTGTGCCAAATTTCATGTGAATGTCATTATCAGAAATATATTTACGCTTGTGTTTTCCAAACGACCAAGAGTGCATTTTTCGATTTTTACAATGTCTGAGCAGAGAAGTGCCATCAAATTTTGTTTGCGGAATGAAATTTCGGCTGCGGAAACGTTGAGGATGTTGCGGAAGGCCTTTGGTGATTCTACCATGTCACAAAAAAAATGTTTATAAGTGGTACAAAGACTTCAAAGAGGGTCGAGAACGTGTGGATGACTTGGAGCGCTCCGGACGACCATCGACGTCAACAGATGACCAACACATCAATGAAGTGGAGGAATTAGTGCGCAAAAATCGTCGGTTGACTGTTAGAGACCTTACTGATGTGATCGGAATATCAGAAGGATCTGTGAAAACCATTTTGAAAGACCATTTGGGCCTACGAAAAGTCAAATCTCGTTTGGTACCGAAAGTTCTCTCGTTCTTCGTGACCATTTCGCCAAAAATTCGACGCATATCGTTCCGCAACCACCGTATTCGCCTGATTTGGCTCCGTGTGACTTCTGGCTATTCCCAAAACTCAAGAGACCACTTCGGGGAACGCGTTTCGAGTCGATTGAGGAGATAAAAGCAAAATCGAAGAAAGCGCTGATGGCTATACCGAAAAGGGACTATTTGGCATGTTTCGAGGATTGGAAAAAACGTTGGCATAAGTGTATTTTATCGGGAGGGGATTACTTTAAAGGGGATGAAATTGATTTAGAAGAATAAATAAAGATTTTTCATTTTTACAAACAAATTCACCTTTTTGCCCACAGTAGTGTATGCAATGCCAAGCCTACAGAAATGAATAATCTAGATATTTGTTTAAAAAAAGAAGTTCGTGAGGAGCGATTTGAGTTTGGCCTTTCACCACTTCATGCGTATATTCGATTTTTTGAGTATTTTATTCACTTATCGTACAGATTAGACGAAAAAAAATGGCAAATTCGATCACAAGAGGGCCAAAAATGGGTCTAACAGTAGATAAACCAAGAGCTGGAGGAAGTGGAACTTCGAATGATGGCAACACAGCCAGAAAATTCTTCAATAATCCTGATATATCTGCCGACATTACCGGAATTGAAAAAGACTTAAAAATCAGAGTCTCAACTTTGTTGCAAGCGTTATCTTCGGGCTACAAGATAAATCCAGTAAAATTTGGTGACTATGCTCTTCAAACCGCAAAGCAGCTGATTGACAAGTACCCCTGATTTTATCTCCCCCATCGGTTCATAAAGTTTTACTTTATGCTCCTGACATTATAAAACATTCTTTGCTTTCGATTGGAGAGCTTTCAGAAGAAGCCGCTGAAGCAAGAATTAAGGACATTAAAAAATTCCGACTGCAACATACACGCAAAATTTCAAGGATCTCCTCAAATACAGACTTATTTAACAGACTGCTTTTAAGTTCTGATCCATTTATTAGTGGACAAAGAACACTTAAGTATCAGGAAAAGTCAACTCTACTAGAGTCAACTCTTTCGTTACTTGATGAAACCATTTAAGTATTATATAATTTTTTATTATTGTTCGTTTTGTTTGTTATAACTTTTTTGGGAAGGTGGGCGTGGGGGGTGGAGTGAGTAATCACTCCCACACTTTTATATTACAAGTCGAAATTTGTAAATAACTTACAATAAAAAGTTCAGCCTGTTATAATTACAAGAAATGAATTTATGACCACTGAAAAAATCGTTCCTATGGAAGCTATAGGATATAGTGGTACGATCTGGCCAATTTTTGTAACATATATTTATAATATTTTTATAGATTTTTGGTAAAAGTTTCATAGCGATAGCACATCTAGAAGTATTTATGGCCGCGGCTCCATACAAGCCCGACCACTGTGCATTGCAAGTGCTCGCTTCAATATTTTCAAAAAATACTCTTTTTCCCATTTTCTGAATGATCGTTCGTAAGGGAGATATATGATATAGTCATCCGATTTGGCCAAAAATTTGTAGAATTAGGTGATAGCATGTGAAACAAACAAATACAAAATTGCAGGTCCCTACCATTAAAACCAAATAGTTTTTCTAACTAAGACAGTTTTTCAGACCTATCTTTTGTATGGCAGCTATACCATATAGTTGTCCGATTTTCATCAAACTTGGTAGAATTATAAAAAAACATAGAAAACTTATAAATACAAAAGTTTGGAGACGTTTCCATTGAAAATAAAAAAGTTTTTCATACTAAAACTAGTTTTCCGACCGATTGTTCCTATGGCAGCTATGAGATATAGTCATCCGATCCGGCCGGTTCCGACAGCTCGATAGCTTTAAAACTGAGAGACTAGTTGGCGTAGAAACAGACAGACAGACGGACGAACAAAGCTCAATCTACTCATCTCGTCACCCTGATCAAGAATATACAGGGTGCGCCATATAAAGTGTCGGTATGGCAACACTAAATAACTTTGACATTTACCAACCGATTGCTTTTGTTAGACATGTTTTGGAAACATCAATCTAGTACAATTTTGACCATGGAACGCTTCACACCAAAACAACGTGCCGAAATAGTGACGCTGTTCATCGAAAATAATCGTTCAATTGTGCTAACAAATTTTGATGACCGAAGAGGCCCATTTCACGCTTTCTGGTGGTGTTAATAAGCAAAATTGTCGCATATGGGGCACGGAAAATCCACACCGCATCCATGAAATACCTTTACACGACCAAAAAGTGACTGTTTTTTCCGGTATCAAAAAGAGGCGATATTGACTGGCCACCCAGATCTCCAGATTTGACCGCCCCAGACTTCTTTTTGTGGGGCTATTAAAAAAGCAAGGTTTACGCCAGCGATCCACAGTCCATTGAAGAGCTTAAGGCCAACATTCGTGCCGAAATCGCCACTTTATCGACTGAGACGCTCGAAAAAGTGATTGAAAATGCCGCAAAAAGGGCACATTTTGTTGTGGCCAATAAAGGCGGCCACTTGATTGATGTTGTGTTCAAAAAGTAGTCGAAATAAATTGTACAGGACCAAATTTAAGGAACAAGATCAACATATAGCAATCGGTTGTTTGTTTTTATATTTATTCAGTGTTGCCATACCGACACTTTATATGGCGCACCCTGTATATAGTTTATGGGGTCGGAAATGAATATTTCTATGCGTTGCAAACTTCTTGGCAAAATTATAATACCCTTTGCAAGGGTATAACAAGATACCTAACGGCCATACTAGTGAATGGCAAAAGGAAATTGAAACGTGGACCCTCGACTTAACGTGAGTGAGCTGTGTGTGTGCAAAGTTTCCCGAAAAAAACAGCAAGCAAATGTTAAATCGAAAGTTCACATGGCAAAATATGTTTGTTGTCCTGTGTCTTTGGCCTGACCAAAGCATCTCCCACTAAAAATCAAGTATTTTGTGTTTACAGCAAGCCACAACTGTACTTCACATTGAACCGATTCGTTATATTTTAAGTACATTTATAGAAATTTTAACAACTTGTGTATTCTACTTCATTCTTAAGCTCATCACGATTTAAGTACACCGTCATTTCTGCCGACAAGTTGCACTAGCTTTCAGCAAACGATCTCTGAGCTGTCAAGAATGAGCGCCATACATTGTTAGTTGGATGAAAAGTTACTCATCAACCTATCCAATCAGAAAATGAAAAGTATTCAAGGTTTTGCAACATACCGCGAATGCACCCTCGGATGGTCTGCAGTATGATAATTTTGCAAGTTCGTTTCGTTTTGGTCGACTTGCCGCCCATTTCTTCACCATAGAAACCGTTCCATCCAACCTTTCCCAAGAGTTTCTTTGCAATCGGATGAACGGCTTAGGCAGGCATTAAAGACAGACAGACAAAGATATATATTAAGCAGATCAAATCATTTCCATAACTACCAAACAAGAAAGAAAGTCGGTCAAGCCCGACTATAACATACTCTGTACCAAGAAAATTTGTCTTTTGATCATAACTCGAAAACCGTTCATCCGATCTTCTTCATTTCTTTGGCGGATCGATAAGTTATCCTAATAACTAAATATGTTCAGAAGGAACAAGCCATCTATCTTCAAAACTGTGGGAGATATGACGTTTTTTCTAAATTGCAGGGGCGGGAGGGGGCGTGGCCAAAATTGAAAATAAACTTGATCTGCCTGCAGACATAAGAAGCATATGTTCTATACACGTCAAACCTCTATCTCTTACCATCTCTGAGATCTGTGCGTTCATACGGACAGACGGACAGACGGACATGGCTATATCGACTCGGCTGTTGATGCTGATCAAGAATATATATACTTTATGGGGTCGGAGATGCTTCCTTCTGGATGTTACATACTTTTGCACAAACTTATAATACTCTATGTACCTACGGTACAGAGTATAATTATAAGTATATAATCCACCTGTACAACATTGATGATTACTAATTGATAACGACTATAAACTAAACAAATAATCGGAAACTTTTGCGACTACCAAAAAATAATCAAAATAGTCTAGAGTAATCAAAATCGTTCTAACGAATACTTTTGATTGTTTTCCATCCTAATCTCCTAAATATTTGATTTGTCAAGAGGAGAATAGGAAAAAGACTGATTGTGATTGTGTAATGAAAACGGGGCTCGAGTCCCACAGGGGGTTAAATCGAATTGGACAATGTGGCAACCATCTTCATTGTGAAGCCTCATCATTAGGCCTTCTTTTTCAGTATGTGTCGTTTCGCTGCAGTGTAAAGTACATAGTTTTTGTGTGTTTTCGAATATGTCAACTTCTGAGCCAACAAAAATCAGTCAACAGCTGCATCAACGGTAAAATAAAAATTATTTTTTTCATCGTATTGTGACATTTGAAGGAAATTGGTTCTATTACAATAGCCCAAAGTGCAAAAATCATCCGAGTCGCATGTCCATTAGCCAAAATGGGCATCAAACTCGAACACTCAGGTATTTATATGGTGTGACCAACTGATCTGGTGTACTATGAACTGCTTAAACTGTGTAAACCATAGCCGAACTTATTGAACTACATGGTAATTTGTCCAACATGCCAACTCTCGGCAGGTCAGAACATAATTTGAATCGCTGAATCCCAACGTCTAGCAGCGTAGCTTTTTACATAGGAGGGCTCTTAAAATTTTTTTTATATTATTGTCTTATTTATGTATTTGAGTTGAACATCAGCTGGCCAACAGCCATTTTGTTGTTATTTATAGAATTATTTCATTTAATGACAAGTTTTATATAAATTTTTATCCACGACTTTATTCCCTGGTTTTAGCCCAGGTTGTTTAAACCACTAAACCTGTTCTCAGCTTGTATATTCTTGATCAGCATCAATATCTCTGGCAGTCTTATAGATGAATCAATAATCATCATTATTTATTGATCTGCCAAAGTATTAGTAAAGAAAGTACCAAAAATAGTCGAATTATAAGGACAACAAACAATTTTGCTGGGCAGCACTGGCGGCAACGGCAATGGGTAGCACTTCACACAGCTTAACTCGAACTTATAAAGGTAAATAACTTATAATAGTCGGTACTTTTTATAAGGTTGGTCGAACCAAAGTCTGTGGTCTCTCACACCACCTACCGCACCACAGTGAAATAAAATGAAATAATGCCCAATTTCAATTCAGCATCTCCACTCGAGGATACAAGCGAGTTGCATAATTGTCATATACTGTTTACCCCCTCCAACTGGCCCATGAGAAGTCTAATGAAGGCGGCCCTTTACTTTCACTTACTGGGGACACATCCCCCCACCGCCCCCTCCAAACAATCAAAAACAATTGATTTACAAAAAAAAAGATCGTAAAGAGCGACTTTTGGCCAACAAACGGCATGTTGACCAAATTGCCGACAATTTGGGTTAACTGTAAATTTCCCAACAAACAGCAAACGTGCAAGTTTTTTACAAAATCCAAATGCGAATTGCCGAATGAAGACATACTCGTCCCAGTAATTTTCCCGGATTGACAGGGATTGGGGTGTGGGGTGGGTGGCCCATAAAATTCACTCGGGCGTAAAGGATGCGAAATGCCGTTTCATAATAAAAACGAAGAAGAGAACTACGCCCGCCCTGGCTGGCTGCATAAACTAAAACTAAAGCCCCATGGCTATGCCCAGGCACGTCTTAAATGTTCAAATTATGTAAAATGAAATGAGAGAAAAGGGATAAACGCGGAGCGACAATGACGTCAGCCCTGAGTGACAGCAACAGAGCCAAGTGCGGGTGGGCGGGGTGCTGTGGGTCGAGTGGTCGAAGGCTGTCGACAAATCCCGGCAAGGTGCAAAAAAGCTTCGCTTGACACTTTCGGCCCGCCGGCCCGACTCGAGTCCCGGCTAATAACCGTGAGTAAGCGAACAGGTGCGGCCGGCGTCGCTGTTTGTGATCAATCTTGGCTAAGCTTTTGTTTTCGCTGGGTTTTTGTCCATGGACCAAAAAGGCAGGCGTTCGACCCGAGCCCGAGATGCCTTAGAAGTGTCTCGCCATGCACAAGTGACAGGCAAACAACATTGTGGAGTCCTTTTTTGGTCCCATGATTGATTAGCAATTAATTAGCTACACAAATAGCTGTAATTATATGCCAACAAGAGAGAGAGAGAGACAATGTTGCCAAGGGCCCGTCCCATCTTCCCTCCCACCACCCCTCAGTGAAAATTACTTGCAAAATTTGTTTGGCCTGCTCCACCTTTTTTGTCTCCTTGGGCCATATCGTTGGCTAATTTGCATTTTGTTTTCTATTTTCTATTTTTTATGTTTGAATGAAACGAATTTGGTTGCTGTAACTTTGCCACTTGCGGCTGTCATTGGTTTTTACGATGAATATTTCCTAATGACACTTTATAGACAGAGTCAGGGATTCGTCCCAGCGGCCATAGATTGCCCTGGCTTCGATTGGGTTATCAGGAAGCACCCTTGAATCTGTGCAGTCAGCATCCACCAAATGCAATGAGTGAGGTTTGGGTGGCAGATTACCTCATTCAACATCTCTGTGCTCAGCCGGCATGCGGTGCTCGACATCGTAAAAACAATAGTGCATGCCGAGCACCTCGAAAGTCAACTCTTTAAGCTCTTCCAACTTGCAGAAATAAAAGCATCCACTGCCTTTTGTACTTTTGTGCTGACATCTCGACAGTTTTTGGCTGGCCAACAATGCATAACTGACCCTGTCAATATTTTCTACCCGAAATCCATTTGCAATATGCAATATTTAATGCAGTGAATTGGGAACATTCGATGGGCAGGGAGAGCGGCCACGGTGGCTGCAGTGGCGCTGCTGCTGGCACACGCAGAAGTGCGTCCAAAAGTATTGTCAAGGCATGTCAGCCGGCGGGGCCGGGCCATGGGATCGCCCAGCATTGTTTCGAGACCCATGACTGGGACCTGCATGTGCAGCTCGGAGCTGACATTGAGTGCTCCGACAGGCGACGTGTGCCACGGAGTCGACGATGTCCTCGAATCGTTTTGGCTCTTTTATGGCTGAAAGCTTTTGCCATGTCTCAGTGTCTCGCTGCCTTGGCGCGGCTCCAAAATATAACTTAAGTTTCTGGTCAAATGAATTTGGCAAAGGTAGCGCACATTTTGGGAGTCACCAGCCAAGAGAATTTATGCATAAATTCTGCAGCGGAAATCTTGTTTTTCTCGTCCCGAGTGGAGGGGCCAAAGTCCCATGCCGCAATTAGCAGTTTAAGTGGCTTTTGTTATGAAAAACTTGTGCGGTTTTGTGCCTTGGCACCTGATTTTCTGTTTGTTTTTGCATGATGGCTCCACTTTTTACGAGCCCGTCAACATACTGACTTGAGTGCGTTTTTACGCCACGGGCGGATTGGCAGTAAAATCGAAAAGTAATGCAATAAAATTCGCCTTCATTAAAAGCATTAAAATAGGTTTTTGACATGCCATAAAAATTGTTTTCACGTAAACGCACGGAAGGCGAGCGAGAGAGGGAGAGAGAGGGAGAGGGAGAGAAAACTGCTGCTGTCACACTTTTGCCCTGCAGCGGAGGGAGATGATTCGCGCCATGTCTAAATGGGAATTTTATTGTTCGGGGAGATGTGGCTGACACAATGCCATTAGCTGCTACACGGAACTGGGCTCTCACCTAGGCATCGTAAAAGGCAAAGAGCGGATTTCTTTTCGCTTACCGAGTGTATTCTCATTGGGGAATTGGGGCGTGGATATTGGCCAAATATTACATCATATGCATTTTGAGAGATGTGGCTGGTGAGGGGGAGTGGCTGGAGCCAGTTGAGAATAAGTTAATTGGAATTTGACATACTTGGTGCGAGACAAGTTTACAGGTCAAACTTGGAATGCTCTTTCCTATACTTTCATCATCATGTGGAACAAAAGTTGATCCGCTAAATCGACTTAAGAATATGGTAAAACAAGCAGCTGCGGATTATAGTTAACGAGTATATCGAATCTAACTGAGAACTGAAAAAATCTCAAGAGTTTAAGCTGGGCTGTTCAAAAGGTTCGATTTTGATAGAGCCTTTTTTGAATTTCATTGATTGCTGAGTGTGAAAGGTAGGAGCATATATTGAACCATTTCACCGAATCCATTGCACCGCACACAATTGAAGAATAAGCGTTCCTAAACTTTACTCCAAGAATGGGAAAATACTTGTGTTTTCTTTTTGTTGCATTGCTTAACTCGGCAAGATTAGGAAACGTATGTTAGAACGAAACAAGTGACAAGAATGACAAGAATGGATGATGAAGCTCTAGAAGAAAAGTTTTATACATAGTTGGAAAACAAACAAGAAAGAAAGTCGGTCAAGCCCGACTATAACATACTCTGTACCAAGAAAATTTTCTCTTGATCATAACTCGAAAACCGTTCATCCGATCTTCTTCATTCCTTTGGCAGATCGATAAGTTATCCTAATAACTAAATGTGTCCAGAAAAAACGAACCATCTGTCTTTAAAACTGTGGGGGCGGGAGGGGGCGTGGCAAAAATTGAAAATAAACTTGATCTGCCTGCAGACATAAGAAGGAAGCATATGTCCCGTACATGTCAAACCTCTATCTCTTACCATCTCTGAGATCTGTGCGTTCATACGGACAGACAGTCAGACAGACGGACAGACGGACAGACGGACGGACGGACAGACGGACAGACGGACATGGCTTTATCGACTCGGCTGTTGATGCTGATCAATATAATACTCTATGTACCTTCGGTACAGAGTATAAAAATGAGAAGACCAAGTGCGGCAAGACATTGCAAGAAGTTAAGCAGAGCAAAATTAACTGGCTAACAGCTGTCGTATCAATATCGGATCATCTAAGAAGACCAACGATCCTATCCTTTACCTTTGAAGGGCTTCACGACGTAAGAACGAAATCATATCGCTAGGAAGGCAATGGAATGGAGCCCACTGCACCGAGTTGGTCGGGCACTAGGCAGACCCAAAGAAGCTGGAAGATGCACTGAAGTTAGCAAAGCGTATCAGAGTGATTTACGACCGTTTTACATGGGACTAAATTATGTAAGCTACAAGTATGCAACGGAAAATGCCGACTAGTTTAAAACGGATGTGTTCTTAAAACTCTCAACAGGTTCTAACCATTTGCTAATGAGGTGGAGGTAGAGTTTTCAGCAAACCAAGGAGATCTACTTTAAAAAAATAGAGCAAGTTTGTTTGAAGGACATTTTAACTAAAAAAACCAACAAGCTTCTTTTACCAAGACTAGTTTTCTGACTCTACTTTTGTATGACAGCTATACTATATAGAGAGGTCCGATTTCTAACAAACTTGGCAGAATCATGGAAAAACATAGCAAACTAGTAAATACAAAGTTTGGAGGCGTTTTCTATGAAAACAAAAAAGTTTTTCTCACTAAAACTACTTTCCCGACCGTTCGTTCCTATGGCAGCTATAACCTATGGTCAACCGATTTTATCAAAACTTTAAGAGTTGTGCGAAAGCTTATAAAATAAATATTTGCCAATTTCAAAGAGGTTTACAGTGAAAAGAAAAACGTTATTCTTTCAAAGACTATATTTCTAACCTTACTTTTCTATGGCAGCCATACTATATAGATGTCCGACTTCGACCAAACTTGGCAGAATCATGAAAAAGCATAACGAACTAGTGAATACGGAGTTTGGAGACGTTTGCATTAAAAACAAAAAGGTTTTTCTCACTAGAACTATTTTTTTGACCGATCGTTCCTATGGCAGCTATATGCTATGGTCATCCAATCTGGCCGGTTCCGACAAATGTGCAGCGTATTTGTACCACAAGCCTTCGTGCAAAGTTTGGTAGTGATAGCTTTAGAACTGACGGAGGAGATAGCATAGAATCAGATGGACAGACGGACATGGCTATATCGACTCAGCTCGTCATGCTGATCAAGAATATATATACTTTATGTGGTCGGAAATGCTGCCTTTTATGCGTTACAAACATCTGGACAATTTCAATATACCCTTAGCTAGTCTGTCAATTGAAAAATGCGCTGTACCTACTTAAGTGTATGCTTAGTAAGTATTCTGCAGCTGCGGCAGCGAACTTTCCCTTGCTCATAACTTGAGCATCGTTCATCCTATCTTTAGCAATCCATAAGCCGTTTATCTATCTTCGAAACTGTGAGAGATTTGAGACTTTCTCCAAACTGCAGAAGAAACAAGCCTGCATGTATGAGAACTACTTTCCGAACATCTAACTCTTACCACCTCTGCGATCTGAGGCTATATCCACTTTGCTGTTGAAGCTGATCAAAAATATATCTAGTTTAGAGTGACCAATATGCTTTCTTCTTGCTATTACAACCACACAGGAAAAATTATTGTACTTGAATTAAGTACAAACTGTGTCAATAGTACTTTAAGTATGAAAATACTTTATTCAATTAGAAAATTCTTATACCAAGTAAGATTTTTTGAATTCCAAAATACTTGATTTTAAACTTTTTCGGAAAATATTAAGTATATTTGTAATTGTTTTGATGATACTTTTAGCAGCACTTTACTCTAAATATTAACAAACAAGAGCGTAAGTTAAAGTCGGCCCTGCCCGACTTCGAAATACCCGTTACTCAGCTCAGCTCGGATAAGTCTGCAACATTTTTTTAACTCGGCCATTTATTATCCGATCCTTTTGAAAATTTGTGAGATTGTAGATATTGGCCACATACACTACACTGCAAAATCTGAGCTCGATATCTTAAAAATTGTGGGAGTTATTCATTATTTTTTATTGCGGGGGAGGGAGGGGGCGTTGCCAAAATTTGAAACAAACTTGATCTGCCTAGAGACAATACTAGCTTACATATAAAATTTGGTTGTTCTAGCTCTTCTAGTCTCTGAGATCTAGGTGTTCATACAGACGGACGGACGGACGGACGGACGGACGGACAGACGGACATGGCTATATCGACTCGGCTGTTGATGCTGATGAAGAATATATATACTCTATGATATCGGAGATGTTTCCTTCTGCCTGTTACATACATTTGCACGACTTTAGTATACCCTTTTTACTCTACGAGTAACGGGTATAAAAATTCTGTCTTAAAGACCAGTAATTTTTATACCCGTTACTCGTAGAGTAAAAAGGGTATACTAAAGTCGTGCAAATGTATGTAACAGGCAGAAGGAAGCATCTCCGATATCATAAAGTATATATATTCTTCATCAGCATCAACAGCCGAGTCGATATAGCCATGTCCGTCTGTCCGTCCGTCCGTCCGTCCGTCCGTCCGTCCGTCCGTCCGTCCGTCCGTCCGTCTGTATGAACACCTAGATCTCAGAGACTAGAAGAGCTAGAGCAACCAAATTTTATACGTAAGCTAGTATTGTCTGTAGGCAGATCAAGTTTGCTTCAAATTTTGGCCACGCCCCCTCCCGCCCCCGCAATAAAAAAATATTGAATAACTCCCACAATTTTTAAGATATCGTGCTCAGATTTTGCAGTGTAGTTTATGTGGCCAATATCTACAATCTCACAAATTTTCAAAAGGATCGGATAATAAATGGCCGAGTTAAAAAAATGTTGCATACTTATCCGAGCTGAGCTGAGTAACGGGTATTTCGAAGTCGGGCAGTGCCGACTTTAACTTACGCTCTCGTTTTATATCAACCCAAAAACATTCTGGAAAGAACATAAGAGTACTTCAAACAAGTGCAAAATGTTCTAGAATGTTTAGTACTGCATTTCAGTACATTCAAGAACGAGACATAGTTGAAATTTTGAACACAAAACGGTTCCAGTTCTATCCAGTTTGGTCTTGCCACATAGTACATATACCAAAATGGAAATAGAGCTTTTTACACTTTACATTTAGTTCTGAAAAACAGCTCTTCATATATGCTGCTCGCCAATGGAACTTTCTACCAGCTGCTGTTAAATCCTTAAAAAGCGCTACGCAATTTAAAATTAAACTTAAAGAGCATCTTCAGAGACAAAATATTTAATATCTATTATTATAAAATTATTTAATTTTTTTCTTCTTCTTTCTTTCCTCAATCTATATTTTTATTTTTGTCTGTAAAACTCATTTCTAAAATATCAATTTTAAATTTATAATTATAACCTTTTTTTTGTGTGATTCAAGTTTACGGAGACGATATTTATCTGTTAGTCAAAACATTGTTAGTCTTAAGTTAGTCTTAAGTTGAAACATATTTTTGTGACTATTGCAATAATTTAAAAGAAATATTCTTGATGCACTGGGATAAAAACTAAACACCCACTGTACAATTAAATAGTTTACAAAATGTACCTATTGCAGTTTGATCTTAAAACGTACTAGATTTAGGGCCAATTTCTCATCTTCCAAATAGCTGTTATGTGTTAGATAAACTCAGATTAATGGACCGATTTCACAACTTCTACATAGAGCCATCTGTCATGTAAACTGACAAATAAAAGAGTAAATTATGAGTTTTTTTTGACACCTAGCAGCTATCTACAAGATCGGGCCTAACTCTATTATTTGCAGAAGGCAAATCATTTGAAAATAAGTTCTGGTTCGGTTCAGTGGTTCGCCCTGTCCATGGTTTTTGAAGCAAACTGTACCGCGGTTTAGGTTCGGTTCAGTGATTTACAAAGGAGACTTTTCGCCAATAAAATTTCGATAAACCATTTGAAAATCTTTAAAGTCCTTAGAAGAATGTTCAAAATGTATGATGTCGGATTTGCAGGATTCGTCTATGCGTTCCTAGAAGAATATCCTTTGAATACCAGGCATCGTACACACCCTTTTTATCATATTTTAAGGTAAAGAAGTAAGTAATAAAGAAGATTGAAATTATTATCCGCTAGGGACAGGTATATTAAGAGATCGGTGGGCTATTGCAGATGGCTGACAGGATTACATGTTGGAAAATTTGCGTCAAGTCATACTTCAAGGTAATATCGATTCGACATCGATAAGAATGTAGACGGTCGAACGAAACGTTTCAAATTCCCGAATTAATAAGTAGCATTGGCTAGAGGAAAGCGATTCAAGCCTTAAACTACTACAAGAACTGAACCGAAACTAACCGAAACGTTTTTCTTTGTGGTTTTCGTTTCGGTTCAGCCTTTCTGAAGGGTAGCCGGTTCGGTTAACCAGCTGCGGTTCCGTTCGGTTCAGAACCGGTTTGCATCCCTGGTTATTTGTTAGTTTATGTAACAGCTAGCCTTCTAGTAATTGTGGAACCTGCCCTTAAACCAACAATAAGTTGTACTTACTTTAAGAGTTCATCTGGTTGATCTTGAGTATGGGATCTACAAAATTGAAATCTACTTAAATGTACTTATAGCTTAAAACCGGCGTCAGACAAGTATTTCAGGCTTAAAAAAATCAAACTTGAGCAAAGATTTTTGTGATTGAATCAAGTATTGTTGGTGCTAGTGCAGTATGGACACGTCTGTTACTGGATTCAAGTACATGGTTCTTGGTTTCAATTTACAACTCCATGAATTTTCACAAAATACTTCATAAATTCTTAGTAATTATCAGTGATTTTCAAATGTCGACTGTGCCGGCTTGCATTAGAAGCCATTAGGCGCCGATTAAATAGGTAATCACATTCTACCAATTCCAATTTTGGCCCGACCACACACACACACACACACACACGCACTCGCACACATTGAACAATTGGCAGCCATTCCTAAATGGCTGACAAATTTTAGCAATTGCTGGCGAAAATTACACTTAAATGTGTGCGATATGAATCGACTGAGAATTATATTTCTACGTTATTAACTTCAAATTACCCATCCGACTCTCGCAGACAGCCGGAGCAGACCGCAGTCCGCATGGACAATGGGCATCTGCCCGCTTCTTAATTGCTGCGACAGAGTGTGGCAAATATTTTGGCTACGTTTTCGACTTGCCGCGGTATGTTGGAAGCCATTTCATGATGCAATAAATGGAATTAATTTCAATAATTGCACCGATTTTCATGGCTTTCGTCCTCATTACTCGTAAAAGCAAATGAAAACGAAGCGTTTTTATTTAGGCCACTTATTTTATTTGCCCGGCTTTGATGGAAGCGACTCTATGAAAATATGAAAATATGAAAACATTTAATGATGACCATGAAAACTGCTTAATCGGAAGAATGAATACGAATTGGCGGGGGGTTGGGTGTTGGGGGTGAGGCGGCAATCATAAATACTCGTATGCGTGTACAAATGAAATGTTTGTCTTTTGTTTTTGTGTTGTTTGGCTTTATTTTTTGCAGGAACAGCAGCATTTTTAATATAGCCGACTTGGCTGTCATTCGCCGCTCTAACCCACAGATTTTTATGGGTACCGCGAGCGAGTATTTTTCGCATTTATAATACAGGGCCATATATTTTCATGAACACTAAATTATGTTGTGTGTTTGCTCGAGGCGGAGGTGGAGTAGGCGCCCTTTGGGTTTACTTCCGTACAAATATTTGAATCCTCAGTACACAGTACACATTCTATTTGCTACGCACGTAACTTTCTAATATGGATCCTATATGTAAATTCTTGAGTTTCGATGTTTACGGTCTGCTGGACGAGTTATTCAGTGGCTTGGGCACTGTCTGTTTGACTAAAGAACCAGCCAGTTCACAGCAGCCGAAGACTTATCTGGTGGATCATCCCAGCTATACCATCAGACACAAGTATCCCGAACGTCTGGTGACCTACGATGGAGAGGAGCGTGGTGAATCGCGTCTCATACGCTTTTCGGATCTCACCACCAGTGTGCTGGACAAGTTGATGGGCGAGTGTCAGCGGGAAGATGAGCAACCTGATCAAAAAGAGCCGGACAAGGAAGAGAGTGCAGAGCAGGAGGCGGTTATCGAAGAGCAGCAAGTGAAAGTTGAGTGCAAAGCAGAAAATGAGGACGACGACGATGAACCTGTAGCAGCCTGCAAGAGTGAGCCGCAGCAAGCTGTATGCCAGGCCTGTAGTTATAAGTCCCAGTTCTTGGACCTATTCAAGAAGCTCACCTCGAAAGTGAAGTGCCAGCCAAAATGTGCCACGTCCAGCAGCGCCAGCTCTCAAGCTAAGAAACGCAGTGTGCGCAAAGTGCAGGGCTGCAGCCTGGAGAACCTCACCGAACAGCAGCAGGCACAGCAAGAGCAACTGGCCAAAGAACTCTACCACAAACAGAGCCACACCGAGGATCAAAGCAAGTGTCTACCCGCCTGGGAGTCCCTCAAGGCTGCCGAAAAGCTACCCTTCTTCTGGCGTGCCCTTACCGGCGACAAGCTGCGTCCCACAGCCTTCGAAAACTTTAGCTACAGCTTTGGCAAAAGCTACCAGCTAGCCCATCCCAGGGCTGGTAACACTCGCCTCCGATTCGAGGTGCAGACCCAGTGGTACCGCCTGGACAGAAGCCAGCGATTGCCATTCATCTTGCAGGCCTTGCTCTATCATGTCAGCACCGGAGCCGTAGATCCCAGCGACCACAGGGCCGTGCGCTGCATGTTTTACAAATTGAGATGTCAGTGACGGCCTTGGAGGATTGAAAAAGTGTCTGGTGGGGAATTCAATTTCGATTTCGATTTCACAATTTCCAGCATTCGCTTTTTATATGAAACAGATGTTGGACCAATCTATTTTCGTGCAGAGTTTCAAAATTTGCAAGGGACGTTGTGTGCTGTGGTGTGCGCGTCTCTTTTTATGAACTGGCCGATATTTTGCACTTGAACCACATTTCGGTGCCGCCGGGCTTTTCGGTTGGAAGAAACGCAAAATTAATTATGAATCGCCATACTTTTCGCACATGACTGAAGGTCGCCTGTGACATGAACCTTGAGTTCGGCATATGAGTCAGTGTCGAAGTGGAAATACTCTGTACAGAATTGTTTGTTAATTAGTAAATGTCCAATGCGTAATTAGTTGAGTGCCTGTGCTTTGGTGGAATGCAACGGAGTGTCAATGTTCAAACTAATTGAAACTACGCCTGGTAAATACATACACAAATCTAGAATATTTACTTCAGATTGTGTATAGAGCTACTAAAGGGCTTACTTTACTTAGCCCCCGCATTCTAGTGTAGTACCGACAGCAGAGAGCTCCATTGCCGTATGCCTGAATTTGATGGAATTAACTTATTAATTTCTGCCGCCACTTTGAAAGCACACAAATGTAGAATCGTGGGTACACGCTAAAAGCGTAACCGACGGAGAAATAAGATCCGAACCGAGATTCACTCAAATCGAAGAGCAACTTCCAACTGGTATATTAAGAGGTCATACGGCAATAATAGGAGATATAGCGGAACATTTTTCCTGGCAAAAATTCACAGGTTAAAGCCAGTCCGCAGTGAGCATTAATTAGGTCTATAAATGGTCTCCGTTGCTGTCAACTAATTCAACACAAAGCGGATGGAATAAATTGTCGAAGTTACAGCCCTGCAAGCCTAGTTTAACAATGGTTAAGGATCGGAAATTCGAGGTTTATGGTTTTGGTTTTAAAGTAGGATTAACGGGTGTCTATGCATTACTTTACCCTACATTGTCACATCTATAAGTTTGCTAGTCTTTGCAAAAGAAAGCATGTGCTTAAGTTCTGCCCCAAGAGTCATTTGTCTCCCACAGTTTGAACTTTGAATCAGTCCATGCAGTGAACATGTTTAACAAACTTAATGGAAATTGTGTTGACTTTTTATAGGGCATCATATTGGTCTATTTCAACTACAACAGAGTGCGACATAGAACATTCAACTATTGGTTAGCCTGGAAACGGGACCAAAAAGTGTTGATAGAAGTAGCCCATCGCCTCACAACTCATAATACCAATGAGCAATCTTGCGCGAATACATGTTAAGAAATCTACCAAATGTTGGTTTACCCTGTAATCTTCTTCAAGGAACGACAATGCTTATTACTCCTTTATCACTGAGTACATTGTGTTCAGGCTATCAATATTTTGATCCTACAAGAAAGAAAGTCGGTCAAGCCCGACTATAACATACTCTGTACTAATGAAATTATACGCTCCGAATACATTTTGATGCTGCAGTAGCACCTGAAAGTAGTGCAGCTACTGAGCTCTACACTCAGAGAAAAAATAGAGAATTTCATACTTGGATCAAGAGTTTTCGAGATTAATAGTTCGATAGGAGTGAAAATTCTCGATCCAAGAGTGAAATTCTTGATCCAAGTATGCATTTTTGAACACAGTTTTCTTGATCCAAGAGTTTCAATACTTGATCTAAGTACGAATCATTCTCATATCAATCAAAATTGTTCTAGAATCAAGTGCTAAACATACTCAAATGCAAGATTGCTCATTCTCTCTCATTGTCAAAAACCGAAAACGTTCTTTTTAGTATCAAGAGCTCATCAGATTCAAGAGTAAGATCGTTTACTCTTAAATGAAGAGCTTCACAGATTTCAATTTAAAATCAATTGTTTTTTTTCTCATTGTGTTTAAATTTATTTCATCGAAAATTAATTGTTAAATCATGAAGCAAGTTTAAGCCGGCTCGAGGAAAACTCATCTCCTCAAAACAGCATCAGTCTTTGTCTGCCAACCGCCAGTCGAACAGGGATCTCTCCAAGCCAGCAATGGCATAACTGGTTGGGAATTTCAAAGCAAAATGAGTGCAAAAATAGCTTCCTCACACACCGCTCTCACATAAAATACAAAACTGTAGGAGCCAACTCAACGCTATTCTCTCAAATGTGCTCGCTCTCCTCTCTCAGTTTCTTTACCTCACTTCCCTCGCCTAAAAGAACCAAGTTAAGAACGAATTAAGCTCGATTTCAAGAGCGAAATTCTTGAAAATTTAAGAACGAATAATTTTTTTTTTAAGAGCGTTTATTCTTAAGCTATTCGTTCTACTTTTTCCTGGTTGTAGCTGCGAACAATCCTTTGATCATAACTCGACAACTGTGCAGCCGATCTGCATTATTCTTTTGACGGATCGATAAGTAATCCAGATGACTAAATATGTCCAGAAGGTACAGACCATCCATCTTTAAAACTGTGGGAGATATACTTTTTTTTCCAAATTACGTGGTCGGGAGGAGGTGTGGCCAAAATTTAAAATCAACATGATCTGACTGCAAATATAAGAAGTTTTTTTCCCATACACGACAAACCTCTATTTCTTACCATCTCTGAGATCTGTGCGTTCATGCGGACAGACAGTCATAACGGACATAACTATATCGACTCGGCTGTTGATGCTGATCAAGAATATGTATACTTTATAGGGCTGGAGATGGCTTCTCCTTAAACTTAAAATACTTTGTGCATCTCTGGTCCAGATTATGTACTACCTGTGAAGATCGGATGAACGATTGTCGAGGTATGGGGAAACAAACATTTATGTTGGGAAGCACCGGCAGAAGCAGCGATGGGCATCACTTTTGATGGATCATCAAATTCAGAACGATTTGGTTTATTTTACCTTTCCAAAATCACAACTGGAAACCGAATTTCAGAATAAATAAAAGATATGGCCACAAAAACCCACTCAAGTGGTTTTCGAGCTCTGGGAGATTTCTATAATATGAGAAACTTCCATTGCTCAAGTCTCATTTCCCCCCATGAACTGACATTGAAACTTAAAAGTTCACATAATCAAGCACATAAATGGGAGATGAAATGAATAACAAGGTCAGGCAATTAGCACAGATTTATGTGTGTACAAATCTGTATAAAAATATATGTATATTTAGTCTGTTCAATTGATGTTGTGGTCACTCCTGGCCTCCCTCCCTCCTCGAACCCGCTTCCAATTCAATTTCCCATGCGCATAAATTAGCAATAAAACTTTTGGCTATAAACAAATAAAACAAAAACTTTTTTAAATGTAATTTCGTCTTTTTTTTTGTTTTTTTTTTTATGTTTAACTTTTGCCGAAATGCCCCTGGTCCGGCCACAGAAATCGAATGCAATAAATAAAATCGTTACAAATCGAAAGTAAGGAAAAATCAGATCAGTCGTAACCGAGGCGCAGCAACAACATTATGCTAATCGGAATGATGGGCTGGTGTTGAGTTTTATTGAAAAGTCTTGGCCGGCAGGGAGGGAGCTGCGTTTATGGCTGGCGAATTTGTCGTTGACAACTTTTGGCGAGCCGCGCATAAAACGAAATGAAATGGAAAACTAAACAGTGAAAAGAGAATGGCAAACCGATTCGCCACGTTCCGTAAGTGTATCGAAGCCCAGAGTGTGTGTGTGTGTGTGTGTTATGCGTTCGAAATTTATTGTTGTAGATATTGACTTTTATAGCGAACCAACCCAAGGCAATGTCCGCCTCCTGCACATAATGTGACGCCCTTCCCTTACTCTCACGGATTTGGTGAATTTTTAAGCATCGAAATCGAAAAACAATTGGCATGCCTGCCACTGTCAGAGTTGAGTTGAAGCCTTCTCGATGTCAACCCCAAGCCTCCGGCCCCCGGCCCCCGGCCCGCTCCCTTACCTCTTTTTTTTATGGCCGACTGTTGCGAAGATTTTGCTGTTTTGATATTCGACAATTTTATTGCCTCGACCCAAGTTCGCACCTCAATTTGTCTTCGTAAATGTGAAAAATGTGGAAATTAGTTGGCGGCCCAAGCGGCGGCGTATCTGCTGCCTAAGGCCAACCGCTCGGTTGGCTACATGGCCAAACATTTCATCAATCACACGGATGTGTCACACCTATCAGTGGGGGCGTTGACGCCCGGATCAGATGCAGATCGTCGGGCAGAGAGTGTGGCGAATTTTGTCAAAAAAAAAGGAGTAAGATAACCACGCCCCCAGTCTTGTAACAAAGTGTGTGCAGTTAATGGCCTCGGGCTAAAAAGTGGAGTCAGTTGGCAAAAGATTCTGATTCTGATTGTCTTGAGGATTTCAGGGAAGCGAAGTCGTAACTGGGAACACGGCCAGCCAGCCAAGTGGTCGGCCATTTTGATGCAAAGTAGCAACGCAAATATTGGACAGACACACATCAAGTAAAAATCAATGCCATTGACCATCCATCCCCCACCCAGCAACCCCCACCGAGCAGCTCTTCCCCCTCTTGGCATTAACATAACAATAATTATGGCTAGGTTTTGGGCTGACCATTCCGATTGAGACGTTAGGCAAACAATAACACAAATAAGATTCTGCAGTCATAGGCAAAAAAGACGCAAAGAAAAAGCATCACAATTGACATCCTGGCCAGCAGACGCTATGCATCCGGTTGGGTTGATGGCCAAGAATTGAGCTCCGCAACTGTTCCACGTAATTAACTTCAATTTGGGGCAAGCTGCCAGTAGCTGTTCGGCTTGTTTCTCCGGCTGCTGGCACAGCGATGCCTCAGTTGCTCATTAGACGGGGTCACATAAATTCCGATTAAAAACAAATTGACGGGCGTGCGGATTTAAGATTCCCACTTAGCGACCAAGCAAATCCAATTTCCGCGCAAGTCCTTGAGGTTTGCGGCTCACGTACGAGCAACACTTTCGGCTCCCACTCAGCCGCGGCGACGGGAGTTGGGCATTTATGTGAGCAGGTCATGTCGCGGTCATAAATACAACAATGCCTGTGCCGCCAAAAGTTTCCCCGAGTGTCGCGAGAGCCATAAATTTTGCTCACAAAAACTCACGGATTTATGTTTGGCTGAAACGCACGCGAAGGACATAAGGCAGGAGATAGCGCTGGGCTGGCTGGGTGCGGGGACTCAACGCAGCGGAGAGATATGCTCGGCGAACGTAATCCACTTTAAAGTTTTTCGCCGCTTTCATTTCGAAATGAACACGAAACGCCGGCCGAGCCGAAGGATATCCGGCAGGATATCTTGTGAGGGCTCTTTTTTTGTTTGGCCAACCACATGCAACGCTCGCGTCGACACGACATCTTATCCAATTTGCATTTAACGCATTTTTGGCCAATTTCCTTGGCCTCCTCGCGAAATCCCATTTGCAGCGATTTGCATTTAATGCCATCCGTGAAATTGAGACGAGCTCGCGCTCGCGTCCCGCACACAAAAATTAATAAAAGTGGCTGCCAGCCACCAGCTCCAGCCACCACTCATCCAGCCAGCCAGCGGGAGCAACCGCAAGTAAAAATGTTCAATAAACGTCCGGCCAAAGCTGAAGAGCTCCACCGCAAGCGCCTTCAATGGCAAAACGAGTGCCGAGCCTCGAGTCCGGGGGGATGGGCACTCAATTTGGCATTTTTAGCAGCAGCTGACTTTGACAGCGGCCGCCCGCTGGCCGTTAGTTACTCCTAGTTTGCGGTTCCCAGTCGCTCGCATATTTGTGTTAGACAAAAGCAAAAGGAGCAGCGGTTCAATTAAAACAACAAAATATACAAAAAATAAAAAGAACATTCGCCAGGGTGTAATTTGCCAGTACACTGCGAGCAAAGGGGGAATATGGGGCTTCTAATTTGGTGGGCGAGTTGCAACCAGCCAACTTTTGGCCTGCAGTCGATGGCAACGTCAACGGATGATTGAGATTGAGCAATAACTGTGCTGATCAAGTGGGCTGTGGATGCTTTCACACATAAATTCCGTAAGAAAGTTGTACTAGATCCGAGATCAAGTCAATCCGATGGGTTTGATATAATTTCACTGTACCTTAGAACTGAGCAAATAACTCCATCGATGGCAATTTTGCAAAGTGAAACCCATCTTTATTTATATTAGTAGTAATAATCAAACTTACGACCGCTTGCACAATAGGCACACACACTACCCGCTGCACCACACCAGACCACAAGAGCTGCCGATGCTCCCTTAAAAGTTCACCTTATGATTCGGTTCGTCTACCCGCATTACAGGACCTTCCTTTTTCAATCTTAGTGTTACATTCAATGGAGGAAAGTACTTTGCGATGATTACCGACTTTTTTGTTGCCCAACATTGAGGAATTGGACTTGGTTGAGCATTGGTTTGAACAAGACGATGCCACATGGCACACGGCTTGAGAAGCCTAGGCCTACTTGAGGGGCGAGTTTGGTGAGCAAATAATCTCACATCATGTGATTTGAACAGACTAGACCATATTTTTAGTGGGGCAACATAAAGTCACTAGTGAGCTGGCACAAACCAGCTACAATAGCAGCTCTGAAGCAAGAAAATTACAGCCGCCACTGGTGAGATATCGGCCGAAAAGCTGGGAGAAGCGTGCCATTAATTGAGCTTACAGATGGACCTCGAAAGGCGTAGAAAACAGTTTCATAAAATAATCTTTATGTATCACTCTAATAAAAGTACATTCATTAATGAAATTTTTCTGTTGATCTTATAAAGCAATACAGCCATGTCGATCTGTCTGTCTGTCATTCTGAACGCGTCGATCACAGATACTTTATAGAATGAGCTAACATTTTTACCATTTTTACCAAAAACATAGAGCAAAGAGACAAGTAACCGAAATACAATTGAACGTCACTAAAGAAAGGAAATATGCTATGTGGACCCTCGATTTTACATATGTGCGCTGAGTGTGCGGAAAGTGGGTTCGGCAAACTTTCAAATCATTCATTCAAAATCGAAATTTCCACTTGCCATTCACTTGTCTGACTGGTTTCTCAGTTTTTGAACAATTCTCCCCTTTAAGTTTAGTTTAATTTTTCTTTAGCCCATTTTCTTAATGTCCCGTTAGTCAAACTGACCGGCATTCTAGCCAAATCTGAATGTCTTATGCTGTGTTTGGCGTAACCGGTGCAACAAACTTAAAAGCAGCAACAGCTCTGGTAAAAGTTAAGCGCTAAGTTAGTTCCGATGGAACTATCGATATTTACATTGATAGACAAACAGCTGAAAGTTTTTATTCGTATATCAATTTTAGCAATAAATCATGAATGAATTCATGGAAATGTAACTCGAAGAGGCAAAGCAACGAATAAATAAGGCAAGAGATTACAGGCAGAGAACAAAATACTTTACTGATTCCAGATCTATTGATGCCAAATCTTTTAAACTATTCAGGTTGACCAAATCTACATGTTATATGATACTTGTTAGCATTAGCGATGAAATACGATTCGATTTATTGTGACTACACAAAAGATCCATTTGGAAGGCATATGTGTTAAGTATCCTTTTAATCATCTAGCGGAGCTGCAAAATCATCCAAATGAGTATGAATTTTCATATCCGTTGGATGATTTCTAGCTCCGTTGGATGATTAAAAGGAAGTGTAGGACAAATCCTTTCCATATGGATGCCGGAAATCATTCATTTGATAATTTTTAATATGCTCTTTTCTCTGTTTAGGATTGTTAACACGAATCATGCATTGTTGTCAGAGAGCAAGCTTATGGCGGCGCTGCGTTCTCATGCAATTAGCAAATCTCTGATCACTGCAAGGTGACTTCTTTGTAGTCAGCTTTCCTTTGGAAGGCATTTCATTTATAAAACTGCCAGCAACATTCAAAAAACCATAAGAAAACGAGAGTGTAAGTTAAAGTCGGCCCTGCCCGACGTCGATATACCCGTTACTCTGAGAAATTAGTGTTTAATAACCTCTCCCTATGTTAATTAACAGAGCATTAACATAAATGTGAGTATTTCAACATTATGTAAGTAAAACAGCGCATGCGGCCCAGTTAAGTATGCAACGTTTTTTGTAGCCTTTACAACTCTACCATTTATAACCCGATCGTTATGAAAATTTGCGAGATTGTAGTTATTAGGCACATACACCACGTTGCATATGTATTCATGTGGCTGGAAAATTCATAAGAGAACACAATATCAAGAGTATAGGGTATTTTCAGGTCGGATCACTCCATGCCCCCACTTGTTTTCACCACATAGCGAACACATTTCTAACTTCTAACCAATTTTCACATCTTAATTACACAACTTCTAATTAATCTTAAGGACAACTCTTAAAAGTGTAAGCCCTCATGTTCTTTCTCTCTGTGTAGCTCATTTTGGGAACACTTTCCGAAACAGCTGCTGGGGTGGGTGGCTGGGGATCCCCCGAATGCCCTGCCGTGGTATTAATTAGGTTGTTAATTTTGCATTTGGCGGGCGTCGCGCGCTTTTCCCGTGAAAAACGCAACGGAGGGCGACACCGCGGCGCACGTGGTCCGATGATAAATCTTCGGGATTGTGCAACGCCAGCGAACATGTGTAGCACTTTGGGCGCACTTCCCGTGCAAGTGTCAGCCCAAGGCTCCCCTGCCGTACACGCCCGATGCACCTGTCTCAATTAAGCGTGCAAATCGCACGCCTGTCAAAATCAAATGCCTGGCTGTAGCACAAATGTTGGCAGTCAGCGGAGATCTGAAGGCGATCGTAAAGCAGCCTGGGCCAAGATGTCGCATCATGTTGTTAGGTTTCTTGTGTCTTTGATCGTTCTTGGGGTTAATTATTTCCTTTTGCAGTTCGCAGCTTGTCTTACAAGTCGCCGTACTTTGGCTGAGATTGGCGCAGAGGAATTTGCCCGCCGATTTGCATTTATGCATGGGACTGAAATTGCTGCACCAGATCCGCCGAGCGATCGTAAAAGTCTTGGCGCATAAACTCTACTTGGTCTTTGCGTCCAACGTTTGTTGACAGATTCTGATCTTTTGATAAATTTGAGTTCTTCACATTGATTTTTTTTGCTTTGCAAAATATTCCATCAACGCCTCGTTAATTAGTGAGGAAGCGGTGCCAACTTGAGGCTAAAGAGCCATGACAGGCTGCAAAGCAATTGACATTCTGATAAATTCATCCATCCACGGGGGACGACTACACATGTTCACCAGCGAAGTCTTTAAATCTGATGCCGCGCCGTGCAGTGCCAAACTTAATGATCTGTGGCTAAATAGAGAGTCAGATATGACAAGTAGGAAAGAATTTATGACCCTAAACAACAACAAGAATGCCAAACAAAAACTAACCACCCTCTCCGCCCGGCCAACTTTATCGGAGGGAATTTCGCACAAATCACGCAAAAATTTTGCACACTTAACGTGAGCCACTCGCTAAGGGTGCCGGGGGTGCCGAGGGTGGACCAGGGTGGGTCCGCCAACTGATAAGAACTTGCAGCCCAGTGCACCATCGCTCGGAAGTTCTCCTCCTGAACTGATTCCTGCGCCAGTTTCCGTTTCCCCCCCCCAAAAGCGAAACAACGGACCAAGTGGCAACATTTCAATTGCCCAGAAATTGAAAACTCATAAATTTGCAGCGAGCATTTAGAAATCGTCCGGGACACGGAAATGCGCACCATGCGTGACCAATTATTGAAATACGACTTTAATTGAATTTCAATAAAATGTTCAGCATTTTGCATTTCCTATCCCCATCGAACGGAGGACCGGCTCATGTTTATTTATGGCGAAATGTTTTAAATTCGTGGCAATTGTGCCCATTGTTTTATTATTTGGCGAAAACATTTCCCCCAACATTCATTGCCTGCATTCAGGCGCTGGCAATTTGTTTAGAATATATATGGAAGAGGTATGTACTGGGCCAGTACGAGCATGATGCCAACTGATTTATGACCGCTCTGGATGTGTCAATAGTATTTAGTTGTATGATTTATTGTAATCAAACTACCCAGTTTCCAAAAGGTACAACCACGTACCGAAAGGGCTCTATATCTCATTTGGCGCAGCACAGTTTGGGAATTCACAGAAATGGTCAAGAGCTTTGCATTGCAGCTCTTACGGCATAGATTTTATACCCGTTACTCTACGAGTAAAGTCGTGCAAGTGTATGTAACAGGCAGAAGAAAGCATCTCCGATATCATAAAGTATATATATTCTTCATCAGCATCGACAGCCGAGTCGATATAGCCATGTCCGTCTGTCCGTCTGTCAGTCTGTCCGTCTGTATGAACACCTAGATCTCAGAGACTTGTAAGCTATCGAGCTCGGATTT
>JAWNNO010005476.1:0-73648 GCA_035044985.1 Lordiphosa fenestrarum | reverse complement strand
GCTGACCAAGATTTTCAAGGGCTGTCTCCTCACGGGGTACATCCCAGAAAGCTGGCGAGAGGTGAGAGTGGTCTTCATCCCCAAGGCAGGGAAGATAAACCACAGCTCTCCAAAAGACTATAGACCCATCAGTCTATCATCGATTCTTCTGAAAATGATGGAAAGACACTTGGACCTCCACCTGAGAAGCAAGCTCACACCACGAATGTTCAGCGGTGCGCAGCACGCCTACCTTAAGGGTAGATCTGTTGACACCGCACTACATGAAGTGGTAGGGAGCATTGAGGAATCGCTGAATCAGAAGGAGTTTGCGTTGGCGGCCTTCCTCGACATCGAGGGAGCTTTCAACAACGTCAGGACCGAATCGATTACGGCAGCTCTTGCTAATATCGGCTCACACCCGATGATTACTCACTGGCTAAGCAACATGCTTAGCAGCCGAGTGATCAACTCCACTCTCTGTGCAGAACGTAAGAAGAAGAACAACGAGAGGCACTCCGCAGGGGAGAGTCATATCCCCGCTTCTTTGGAACCTGGTTCTCAACGAACTTCTTCTTACCTTGAAGTTTAACGGATGTAGGGTGACAGCATATACAGATGACCTGGTTCTAATGGTAACGGGTAAATTCTTACCCACAATCAGTTAGCTATTAGAATCTGCTCTTGCTAGAACTCTAAGATGGGCACACCAGAACGGTCTAGGGGTTAACCATCAAAAGACCCAACTGGTGCTGTTCACAAGGAGATACAAGATCCCTGAGTTCACACTCCCATCCATTGGGGGAACGCAGCTTAATCGGGCCAACGAAGCGAAGTTCTTGACTCAAAAATCTCTTGGAAGAGAAACTCTGAGGAAAGAATGAAGAAGGCATTGGGTGCGTACTATGCCTGCAAAAAGACCTTTGGTAGGAAGTGGGGACTGCACCCGTATATCATTCATTGGCCATACACAGCGGTCGTCAGACCTATCCTTACCTATGGAGCGCTCGTATGGCCCTGGATGAAATTCTGAACCTGTAACCAATAGACACTTTTCTGAAGTATGAAGCTTCGGGAAGCGCAGTAAGACTCGGGGAACTGAAACTTCTTTAAAAAATCTACTTCAGGTCACAGCAGTATCCTACAGGAAGTAGGAATAAGTGCAGAGGCAAAGGGAAGTGACTACTGCATACCAGTTCAGAATGGAACGACAACTTTGGAACACGGTTCCTGGAGGAGAGGATTGGAAGCAAGACACTACCATCAGGGAGAACGAGCTATCCATCTATACAGACGACAAGTTAGAAAAACGGAAGAAGGCGCGGCAGGGAGTACTTCTCCGAAGAACTTGCGACACAGCTCTCATTCCGTTTACCAAGCTGATGTAGCGTTTTCAAGGCAGAGATTTATGCTATCTGGCAGGCGGCTAAAATGATATACACCTTGGATGAAACTCCAAGGAACATTTCAATCTTGGTCGACAGCCAGGCGGCTATTAAGGCTCTGTCATCAAACGCCACAAAAAATGTACTAGTCCGCAGCTTGGACAGCACTGAACCAAATCCAACAGCACTCTATCACCCTCGAGCAGACGAGTGCGCTAGGAACGGCTCAGCGCTGCCAGCGACGCAAGCGGTAATGGACATTCAAAGACCCCTGCAGGACATCATGACGGAATTGAAGTGGAGGGCCAGAAATAGGGCAGAACGACAATGGGACCTCGCACCCGATTGTCACATCTCCCGATTACTCTGGCCAAGATACTCACCTAAAACAACTTCTCAACTCCTACACTTTAGCAAGAACAGTATGAGAACTATGATAGGAGTCATAACGGGGCACTGCACCGTCGGTCAAATGGCCACCAGGATGCGCGTGCCCTACCATGACTTCTGCCGTAGCTGTGGGAACGAAGAGGAAATAGAAAGCATCCATCACCGTCTATGCGACTGCCCTGCACTTCTTAGGAAACGCACCCAGCATCTGGGCAAACCATTCTTTTACGACCTGGGCAGTCTGGCAAATGTGCCCCTAGAAGACCTGGCTCTTTTTGTGGATTCCTCAAAATGGTTTAAGTAGAGAGTTTGAGCAGAATCTGACCGTCAATCCCCACTACCCCCTCCCCGCCCAAACCCCACCCCCTACTAGGCATAACAATGGGCCAAAAGGCCTCTGGGTGAACTCGGCCTCTGCCGAGCAGCCTATTTAACCTAACCTAACCTAACCTTGACCACAACTTCGAATGTGCTTTTTAATATAGTTGACGAAAGCTCTTATTTTTTTCGATATCATCATAGTATGAGCTTTATCTATTTTCTTCTTCCTGAGTTTTTGTAATACGTGCTGTTTAATTGCTTCTTCTAGGTCACTGTTACTTCTCCAAGTGTCAAGCAAGGTTGCTGTATAAACACGAACTCAGCTGCAATAAATCCGATTTGATCGAAAAGGAGCAAGTTGTCGCAAGAAGTGTTAGTTACTCATTAATCTGCACACTTTCGTTAATAACTTAGCATTTACAACTTTTTGCAACGCTGTGCCATGCACAACTTATATTCCACGAAAGACAGCTACACTTGTTAGGGTAAGCCTGAAATTACACAGTAACAACATACGGCACAATTGGACAAAAGCAGACAACGATGACAACCGAGTAAAAAAATCATAAAATTACATACCTTCACTAACGTTATCCATTTCTACACTTGTTAGTGGATGTGGACCAAGTTGGGTCAAAAAGTCGGCAAGTGTTTTTTTTAGCACCGAAACCTCGCCAAACTATAATTTTTAGCACTTTAACTCCTTATATTGCCAAATACAAATAATTTCCAACATGCGGGAATGCCTCTTTTCCATGTAACTTGGCACGGTGTTTGATAAAATCTAATTAATTCTTCTTCATATGGTACCTCCTACACATACAGTTGCTTTTGAGCTGCACGTTGTTGCATTTGTATAGGTAGAAAAAGATATAGGTATATCGATACCGAGCTCTTGTGGCAGTTTTGGACACACTGTTCACGAATCAACTCTCGATAACTATCGTGGTCGAAAAACTATCATCTCGAGCGAAACAAAGAGGAATACCGCGCGCATTTTCCACGGAAACTGTGAAATGCCAACCCACACACACAGCGAACGCCGACAATACTTACGGCTTGCCTCAACAAAATCAAAGAAGAACGTGCCAACTGAAAACGAAGATCAATATTTTGACAGCAACGGCCCAGAAATTGCAATTACGCCAAGAGATCAGCCAGCAAACAAACGCCTGCGCAAACACCGCGTGGAGAGCCAAGTTTAGTGAAGCTAATCCACAACTTTGGTTTTCGCAACTGGAAGGATCCTTTCGGCTAAGCAACGTTACTCAAGGTTTCGACAAGTTTGACCTGGTCACAATTAATCTGGAGGAAAAAATCATATTAGATATTGAGGATCTCGTGACCACACCACCGCAGGTCAATCGCTAAGCTGCACTGAAGTCACGCTTACTTACGAAATTTGGCAAGTCGTCTGAAAGTTAATTGAAACGCTTGCTTTACGGATCAGAGACTGAAATGCTGGAATGAAGCCCTCTGAGATTCTTTCCCACATGAGAATGGCACCAGATGCTAACCATTAATACGCACAATTTTCATGGATCAGATGCCAACTTCATTCCCTCCACTCCTATCAGTTTTGCCAGAAAACAATCTGGACAATTTAGCCAAAATGCTCAATTCAGGCAAGCCGGATTCGGTGTTCACGCTGCCAGATCAACAACCGACAGCCACCGATTCAGTGGAAGCACTTTCTCGCAAATTGATGTCATCTGGCGACGTCAACAAAATTCTACAAAACCTCATAAAGTCAGTCCACAAGCTTCAGGAAGACTTCAAGAATCTGCAAACCACTGAAACATTCGATCGAACTTGAACAACTCATGTTGAAAATGTTTGTTTTTTCCACAAGAATTTCAAGGATCAGGCGCCAAAATTAAACGGTTGCCACCCAATTCGCTGGTTGATGGCAGCCCATCGACGATCAGCAACACCGTAAAGAGTTTAACAAGGGGCGCACCTAACCAACTCAATGAACCTTGCCTCCAATTTCCGATAAAAAGTTGTTAGGCGTCTGCTTTGTATCCCATTAGGCTAAGCCGGCTGGCTCATCGGATCTCGACTCTCAAAAAAAAACACTACAATTTTTGGTCACACACATCCCTAACACAACAACAAAAAACAAGGTGAGTATCGAAACAAAATATACCAACAAATATGACAAGAAGGTCCCTATATTCCAAAATTGGATCCCAGCCCGGAAACCTGGCGCACCCACCCTTCCTGCAGCGGACTCATCCTCCAGCTGCCCTTATGCTGGCCTCATTCATTCGGCTCTGCGGTCAAAGTGGTTCCACCCCCCCCTTCTGTGATTATGAAAATTCTTATTAGCTTACATTTTCTTTCTTTTTTTTTACGCCGATCGTGTCTCAATGCCTATTTCTGTGTCGTTATCCGGTGAAACATGCACCTCGCTTATTTATTATGAGGAACTACAATTATGTCATGCCATACTACATCGATGAGTGCGTCGGCGGACACATTAATATACACGTAAATGGGCCGGAAATAAATGTTATTAATTTCTTCCCATTTCGGGAAGATTATGGCTTAAATCTACCTTAACCTACCTCAATAGCTCTTTCAGCAAGAAAAGGGAGAGGACATAATAAACGGACGTGAGTATTTCCGATCTATCATTCGTATTTATGTCGTCGCCATTGGCTACCCACGCTCAAATTGATTTTTCATTTACTTTACAGCATGTGTCACCGGGCTTATGACTTTTTATAATATTCTTTTCTTACTTCTTTTAGGCACACACGGGACGACGCTGAAATTTATATATGGGAGGCTTAAAATAAATGTTACGGTACTTTACTTTTGAATGAACTTAATTTAATTTAACTGGTTTTAACCATAATATCTACAATTTCTCCTCTCTTTTCTTAACTCCTACGTCTGGCGGCACCTCAACTGAGGACGTCTTCTGGACGAGGTTTCCTTTTTTTGAATGGGAAAAAGCGCTGCTCGGCTTCGCCGGCGTTGGAAAGAACTCACTCTTAATTTTTTTGCCAAGGGAGCCTTCTTCCTATGTCGAATGGGGTCTTTTGAATTCAATTTTGAATGTAACTATTTTGTCGTATTTTTTCCTTGCAGCGTTTGCAGGCCGATTTAAGTTCAAAATAAAAAGGCTCAAAAACTATTGTGTCTCGAATTTTACGATTAATTTTTTTTTGGACATGAACTTCGTCGTCCCACTACGCCACTCTATTTCAGACTGCTTATGGGCGGCGATTTTCACCTCCATATATGGCCTTGTCCCAATCCCGCCGTCCACTGAGCTTGACCTACCAAAAAGTCATTTTTTGATCGTCTCCCTAGGGTCATTGCACATTGGTCAAAATCGCGAAAAACAAACAAAAGTCATATTTGATAATACACCTTTAAATTACATCAAGTCCAAATACAAAGAATCGCATAATATTTTCGATTGTTTGGCAACGCTGAAATTGCTATCGATTATCAAAGTCAGTTGTTGACTTGCACATCACATAAATTTGCACAAAAAGTTATTGGAAATAATGGATATTGAAGGATAGTGTTTGTAGAATGTGTAAATGGAAACATTATTTTGATAATCTTTAATATATTTCATTAATGTGTATTGTATTGTTTTGTCCCATATACAGAGAAAACTTAACCAAAGTGCTAGTCTTCTGTGGAACCTTGTGCGTGTTTGTGCGTTATATAGTATATGCTAAAATAAAGTAGAAAGAGTGTACTAAAAGATAATATTAATCTTGTTTGCGGGTTTTTGCGGGTCTTGTGTCTTTAAACTTCTAGATGAGCTTGAGTTCTGCCATGAAACGCTGCTGGATGTATGGATCGACCACGGTCACAACTCTACCGCCCTTGGAAACTGGATATTTGGCCAACAAGGGAATGTACGCTAACCGATGAAAAAAGAGTGAAATTACCACAAAATCAAGAAGTTTTGAACTTTATGTTAAATCGAATGCAAAAATGCAGCCGACATATGCAGACATTCAGAAACAAACATTCACAGTGGCTATCAAAGCGCTTAAAAATTGTTTAGGACAATCAAGAAGAGATGGGCAGTCTTCAAATTAGTAGACCAAAGTTAACGTCTAAAAAGAAAACGAGCTGCCGATGTAGCATTTAATAATGAACACGATCCCAAACTTTTGATTCATGCAGCCACAATGTCAGCACGGAAATAAAATGAAAATAATACTGCTTTTTTACTTAAAAAATGTAATTCTTCTGAAAGCGAGGCAAATGAAGCTAAGAGAAAGCTCGGTATAGCAGAGCCAATACCTTTAACAACAAATGATGCTTTGGAATTCTTGCTGGAAAATTAAGCAAATAATGTGCTGTCTTCACCTAATTACTACAGTTTTGATCATGACTCGGATGTCTCGGAATCAGATGAGAAAAATCCATTTTCGTTTGAATTTGCTGTAGAACACAACTGAATGTAAAAAATAGTTCAATAGTAGAATAAATTGATGTAATTCCATTCCAATTTTCCTTTCCTTTCCCTAAGCTTTTTATTCACAGCTCTCAAAAATTTGATTTTTGATCACGTATACGCTTTGTTGCCATATATAGGCGGTCAGGGAAGGCGTGGTCAAATCAACTTAAAATTTTGTTTTAATATTTAGAGAGCTATATTTAACAAATATACCAAGTTTCATCTCGATATCAGTAATATTCGACTTTATGCCAATTATTTCGTGATTCTGACTAATGTGCATTGGCCGCTTTAAGATGCGCTCCAACAGCTAGCTAGTCAGAGGAGAGAGCTTTAACTTGGAGCCCACTTCCTAACGGCTTAGCCCTTCATGCTTCCTACTATCATGCCTAGAGGGCGCCACCCTGCTGCAAAGCTCGGTAGCGTTGCCACCCCCGAGCAAATATGCCGCTACCTAATACCTAATGCATCGATATCGATATCCCTATTGCCTATCCTACTAATACAAATGCAACAAAGTCATAATTTTCTTTCCTGATCGATTCAGGTTCAGTTGTGTCTGTACTACCGCGCACGTTTGTGAACCTGAAAAAGAATCCTAGCGCTCTTCAGCTGTTTGCAGCAAACCAAACATTAATACAAACATATGGCACACACGTTTTGTGCATTGATTTAGGCCTACAACGCACCTTCAACTGGGGCTTCATCGTTGCCGACGTACATTCCGCCATAATTGGTGCTGACTTCTTAGCAAAATTCAATTTGCTAATTGATCTAAATGCTAAAAACCTAGTCGACATCGGTACCAAGCTATAATCTTCAGGCAAACTGCTTAATGCTGTTGATTTCTCAGTTTTAACAGTAAGTGAGGACAACGATTTTCGAGGATTGTTGAAGCAGTTCATTGGGATTATAAAATTCACTACGGTACCACAATTTACAACCGACACGTTGCACGACGTAGTTCATCATATTGAGACCACAGGCAATTCAATTGCAGATCGCCCAAGACGATTATCAGGTGAGATACTCGCTGTAGAAAAACAAGAAGTTAAATTTCTCCTGGACCAAGGAGTCTGCCGCCCATCAAAGAGCGCCTAAGCTAGCACTCTTCACATAGTTTCCAAAAAATCAGGTGGTTGGCGCGCTTGCGGAGACTACCGTAAACTAAACGGCATTACAGTACCAGACCGCTATCCAATAGCTCACACACACGATTTTGCAAGAAGACTGCAAGGTAAATTATTCTTTTCCACAATCGACTTGGTGCGAGCATATTAGCAGATCCCTATGGCCGCCGAGGACATACAAAAAACAGCCGTCTGCACTTTGTTTGGTCTCATTGAATTCCTTTTTATGCTATTCGGTCTCAAAAACGCTACCCAAACGCTTCAGCGCTTTATGGACGACTTGTTCAGAGGAATTGACTGCGTATTCTGCTACATCGATGACATCATTACATCTGGTTCACCTGACGAGCACGAAATACACTTGCATACTCTTTAGTCCATCTTATTTGGCAAATCAGAGTTACGTTTTGTAAGCTATATTATTGACAGAAAAGGTATACGACCGCCGACAGATCGCATAATCGCAATTGCAAATTACAAGCAACCTGAAATGTTGTAAGAGCTAGGAAGATTCTAGGGCATTATCAACTACTATAGGCGATGTATTCCACAGGCATCCAAAGTGCAGGCTTCACTAAGCGAGGTTATTCGTGGCATCAAAAAGAACGACAAACGTAACGTGAGTTGGACACCTGAACTAACAATTGTTTTTGAGGTCTGCAAGCGTAGCGTGGCAGACGCTGTTCTTTTATCGCATCCCTCATCCAGCGCACCACAGGCCCTAATCTGCGACGAATCTGACTCTGCAATTGGTACCGCACTCGAGCAACAAATTGATAACATCTGGCATCCTCTCGGATTTTTTTCCCGTAAGCTTTCCGATACAGAAAAAAAATACAGCACATATGATTGAGAACTTCTCCCATATATGACGCCATTCGGTATTTCAGACATATGCTAGAAGCCCGAACGTTCGTCATAAAGACGGATCACAAGCCGTTATCTTTCGCATTTTCACAGAAGCCAGAAAAAGCATCACCCAGTTGCGGCATTTGGACTTTATCTCGCAGTTTTCTACAAGCAAGCTGCAAGCCTTTCATGAGAAAAGATGTCATCTTTTGGGCAAGGAACTGCATACCCTGCCAGCGAGTTAAGATTCATCGTTACAACTCCCACGTTCCGGACAAGATAGACATGCCAGAGAACCCATTTAGACGTTGTAATAGTGCCTCTCGTAAACGGATATCGGTACTGCCTTACAATGATAGATCGTTTCACACTGTGGCTCGAAGCTATTCCAATCAAGGATATGTCTGCTAGAACTGTAGTGATGGAATTCTGGTCTCATTGGGTGGCACGGTTTGGATGTCCGATTAGGATCACAACTGACCACGGCGCCCAATTCGAATCCTCCCTTTTCAAATCATTAGTAGAGCTGTTGGGTAGCAGTCACATCCACACCACGGTATACCATCCCCAGTCTAATGGCATGGTTGATCTTTGGTATCGTTCACTGAAAGCTGATCTAATGTGCAGCTCTGAAACACCCTGGACAGAGTTGCTGACGACTGTGCTACTTGGACTAAGAACTTGCTTCAAACATGATTTGGGCTCCTCCCCAGCAGAACTGGTCTACGGTCATCAATCCACATTTGCCTTAAAGTTTCGCAAATATATAGTTCGCTTATACGACAAACATACGTCCAGTGCCGGCAACACATCATATCAAAAATAGTATATTTATCCACAAACACCTCGCGGTTGTTCACATATCCTTCTAAGAACCGACGCAGTACGGCAACCTTTGGAGCCGCCATACACTGGTCCTCATGAAATAGTCAAGCGATCAACTGATCGGGTATACATTATTAAAATTAACGGCAAAGATGTTGCCGTCTCCACCCATCGGCTTAAGCCCGCCTTTTTTCTCAGAGATGATCCAGTCAACAACCCTCAAAGTGGACTGATCAAACTACTTCGAACCTATAAGCGGGTCAAATGATAATCGCTCCCTACTTGGTCACTGGAGGGGGAGTACTGTAGCCGCTCTGGCCACACTGATTACGAATCATCTCATCTTATGAATAAATATTATTACTGGAACAAACCACTGACTTTAGATTCACTATACTCTGAGCAGGGTGGCGCCCTCTTGGCATAACAGTAGGAAGCATGAAGTGCTAAGCCGTTAGGAAGTGGGCTCTAAGTTGAAGCTCTCCCCTCTGACTGGCTAGCTGTTGGAGCGCGTTTTTAAACTGCCAATGACCCTAGGGAGACAGTCAAAAAGGACTTTGAGGTAGGTCAAGCTCAGGGGACGGCGGGATTGGGACGAGGTGAGGTGGGAATCGAAGCCCATAAGCAGTCTGAAGTAGTTTGGCGTAGTGAAATGACAAAGTTCATGTCCAAAAAAAAAATTTCGGTCTACTATAGTTTTTCTAAGTCTCGTTATTTTTATTTAAGATAAAATCGGCAAACAAGTCGTGCGTATGGAGATTTTTCTTTCGTGAATCGTTAGTGACCATGTCAGAAAATTCGCTCATGCGCCCCGCTCTAATATGTACCATAAGTAATATAAAGGGTATTTTAAGTAGGTGCAAACATGCAAATGGGCATTTGATATGTTTTATTCTGCAATCTTGACTTTAAAAAATTGACTTTTACCTTCAATTGATAAATTCTGCACTGATAATTTACAGAACTTTACAATCGGTTAGGAACATTTAAATTCGAGGTTGTGAAGTTCAATCATTTAGACTTTGCGAGCCACTACAACTCTATAAGGGAGTACAATAGTTTCTTTATTTTAAGAACCGGTATTCCGCCAAAACTCAGCTTCCGCATCCAAGCCACTGATGCGACAGTTAAAATGATGGATTAAGTGTCGCCAGCGGGGGGAGAGGAACTATTAAGTTTACCAGTATAGCCAATTTTGCAATCAAGGCTTTTAAGTAGTGGAACTCATCCATTATTTCTCTGCTAAAGGACGCTGACCAAACAATTTTTCCATGATAAGAAAGTCCTGTCTAAACGGACCACTTTGTCTTAGCGAAGGATTTATAAATTGGATCGACCGAAATAAACAAGATTTAAGGTTCTTAACTGAGGAATTTTTCCCCATACATATATAGTAAGCCACTGAAAAGTAAATTATGCAAATATGTAGACGCATTACTCGCTAGCTATTCAATTGTTCGATAGTTTTTATTCGATAGTCGACTTTTTTAGTCAATAAACATGATGCCAATAACTATTAATAAAAAAAAAACAACTGAATTTGATGCGGACAAGATGTCAGAAGACAACAAAGCACTGAGGAAATCCTAACTTTTGGAACCCCTGCACACACTCAACAACCTTCTCCAGTGCCATGTAGTTTATTGGCAAAAACTCATCTGCCAACTGGATGATGACTTCTCGGCATAAGTCGCTTAAAATGATCCGAAAATTGTTTTTGAAAAACCGAACAGTCTTCCAACTGTTCGGTATTCTGCGGATGAGCCCAACGTATATAACGCGTTGGCATTGTCTTTCCTTGCCAGACTAGGCAACCGAGCCACCAAAATGTTAAATGTGCCTCTCTCACACCGAAAGCTCTCCTTGAAGAACTCGCTTAAGTTTTGGGGCACATCCTTTTCCCAAAAGGTTCCATACCGTTTCATATGCCAAGGTACATATGTCCAGACACTGCGGGATGAATTTCTCTGCCTGTTTTCCATGAGCACGCAGGAATATATGGACATGGAAGCCCACGATGATGAACTTGTCGGCAAATGTAACAAAAAGTTCGGTAACGCTTACTCCAGCACAATCAACCTTTACGAACTCAACAACAACAACTATGCAGAAACCAGCGTCAACTTAGCACGCGCTCCCACTAACACATACACAAGTGATCACAACACCCACCACCCGTTCGTATGTGCAGACCGGCATCGATCGGTATGTAAAAATAAACAAACGAAAATTAAGCCCGCAAAACAAAAAAAGCGGCAACACCCCAAAATTCAACAAAACATGCGATAAGCCTGCGGACAAAGATCCCCTCACTGGTAATAGGTTTCAAATTCTTGTCAAACAGTCTGACGCTGAGAGCGAAGAGAAAGCTGCAACTGCCACAAAACTAAAGCCTCCGCCAATCTACATAAGGGATACCAGCTGTACGGCCCTAGTAACAAAGCTTATCCCTCTAATAGGCATCAACAACTTCTATGTGACATCCATCAGCAAAGGCAACATACACGAAACAAAGCTCCAAGTTAACACCGATGACGACTATCGCGCTGTCGAAAAATGTGTAAGAGCTGAAAATAAAAGCTACTACACTTACCAACTAAAAAGTAGCAAAGGCCTACAAGTTGTAATCAAAGGTATTGAATCAAGTCTACCTGCAACGGAAATGGCTTATGCTTTGGAAAAAAGGGATTTAAAGTCAGGTCCGTAAAAATTTAATAAACAGAGACAAAAAACCCCAGCCGCTTTTCAAAGTTGAGCTGAGCCCGGAGGACATAGCTCCTAACAAAAACAAGAAAGAAAGTCGGTCAAGCCCGACTATAACATACTCTGTACCAAGAAAATTTGTCTGTTGATCATAACTCGAAAACCGTTCATCCGATCTTCTTCATTTCTTTGGCGGATCGATAAGTTATCCTAATAACTAAATATGTCCAGAAGGAACAAGCCATCTATCTTCAAAACTGTGGGAGATATGACATTTTTTCTAAATTGCGGGGGCGGGAGGGGGCGTGGCCAAAATTGAAAATAAACTTGATCTGCCTGCAGACATAAGAAGCATATGTCCCATACATGTCAAACCTCTATCTCTTACCATCTCTGAGATCTGTGCGTTCATACGGACAGACAGACGGACGGACAGACGGACAGACGGACATGGCTATATCGACTCGGCTGTTGATGCTGATCAAGAATCTATATACTTTATGGGGTGCTTCCTTCTGGTTGTTACATACTTTTGCACAAACTTATAATACTCTATGTACCTACGGTACAGAGTATAATAAAGTGCACCCCATTTACAAACTACCTTACTTATTGCAGCGCAGAGTAACTGTAGAGGAACCGCACAAATGCACAAATCCAGTGCAATGTACCAATTGCCAAGAATTTGGACACACCAAATCCTACTGCGCTCTGCGATCTGTTTGTGTGGCATGCGGAGAGCTGCACAATACTGGCTCATGCCCCGCAATCAAGGAGGATCCATCAGTCAAAAAATGTAGTAACTGTGAAGGTAACCACACCGCAAACTACTGAGGTTGCCAAGTATACAAAGATGTGAAGAGCAGGATTAATACGCGCACGGAATTTGCTCGTTCCAATGGAAACCTTAATATGTATACACCCTCGCAACCGACCGCTGGAGTCTTCTTCACCAAAGCTACGAGATCGTCTTTTGCCCCATCGACTACTACCCAAGGCGTTTCTTTCGCAAGCGTCTTGAAACAAGGAACGATTTCAAGCGAAACTCGAACTGAGCCGACTCTGACAAAAAAACATGTGGAGCAACCATCAAACCAAAGTAGCTTAGAAGCCATGTTTCTATCGTTACAACAAGCCCTAAAAGATTTTATGGTGTATATGCAAAACGCAATGCAAGAACAGATGAGAATGCAAAGCCTTCTCATTCAACTGCTCGCCTCGCAACAACCCAAATAATGACTCTCCTAAGAGTTTTACTCTGGAGTGGACTTCACAAAGTGGAGTTATTCAAATTTCTCCAAGACTGCTTGGTTACGTTACCCATATTATGAACACCGTGTTTACAACCTCAGATTTTCCTGCCTGCTGGAAAGTTGCAAAAATTCTTCCCATACCGAAATCCAAAAACGAGTTCAGGCCAATCTCTATCTTGCCATTCCTCTCCAAAGTGTTTGAGAAATTAATGGTATCCCAGATGCAAACATTTCTAAACGAAAATTCAATGCTCAGCGACAAACAATCAGGTTTTAAGAAGGGAAAAAGTTGCACAACAGCGATCTTAAAAATAGTTGAAGACATTCGTAGACAGGTAGATGATAGTAATGTTACTTGCTTAACATTATTAGATTACAGCAAAGCGTTTGACACAGTAAATCATAAAATATTATGTACTAAACTAAGTAAAATGTATAATTTTTCGCCAAACGCAACATGTCTAATCGAAACTTATCTTAGTAATAGGAAACAGGCAGTAGTTACGGAAACACGCGTTTCCGGGTTTTTGCCTCTTTCACGAGGTGTTCCCCAAGGCTCAGTCCTTGGACCGTTATTGTTTTCTTTGTATATTAATGATCTCCCTGAATGTCTGTGTGATTGTAATGTCCATCTTTATGCTGATGATGTACAACTATATGTTAGTCGTCCTTTACTAGAGCTTAATGAGTGTATTAAAATTACGAATGATGAAATTTTGAAAATTAGCAACTGGGCGAAATCAAATGGATTGTGTCTAAACCCAAATAAGTCAACTTGCTTGCTTATCTACAAAAAGCCTTTGAACGTCAGTGACCTTCCAAGAGTCGTTGTCAACAACACTGAAATAGCATATGCTGAGCAAGCCACAAACCTTGGTATCCAATTTAACTCCACTCTCACATGGAGTAACCATGTTGCAAAAGCTACTGGGAAAATATTCGGAACTATAAGACAGTTGTCTCTAACGCAAAAACTCATCCCTCTAAATCTTAGACTTTTAGTTGCACGATCATGTCTAATTCCAACCCTTTTTTATGGAATTGAAATTTTTGGTTCCTGTGATGCTGGTAGCATGCAGAAACTAAAAGTGGCGTTCAATTCCATTGCAAGATATGCATTTAATCGGGATCGAAGAGATCATATTACTAGTTACGCAAATAAAATTTTTGACTTAAGCCTGGAATATTGGATAAAACTCAGAATATTAATACTGCTACATAAGATTTTAACTACTAGAGAGCCTAACTATTTATTTGAAAATTTACAGCTTGTGTCATCAAGAAGGACCAACAATCTAGTTTGCAAACGTGTTAAACTCGCGAGCCAAGACAAACAATTCTTTATACAGGCAGTTCGCTATTGGAATGATCTACCGCATGGTATTAAGAGCATTAGGAGCGCAACGCATTTCAAAGATAAATTATTTGAGCATTTACAGGCACACTTTAATTCCATCTCAATTTAATTTAATTTAATTTAGGGCCGTTTTCCACATAAATCTTTTAATTTAATTTATTCCACAAAATTATAAAAATAATCAAATTTAGTTTTAAGTTTTATTATGATGTAATTAATTAATTAATTGAATGTAACACCTTTTTGTGACCAATGACTTAATTTATAAGCTATATGTCTCGTGTCATTGGGATATTAAATAAAATAAATAATAATAATAAATGAAATCGACATAATGCTTCTTGGGTAAACTCATCTAACGTACCGATATAATTTCCAATTATCGGGATATGCATTTTACGGCACATATCACCCAGATGGTAAAGCTCATGGCGGAACTGGTATCCTAGTCAGAAGCCGCATCAAACATTATCCACTAACGGGATATTCGGAATCCTACCTACAAGCCACATCGATATGCGTAGAATCTAAACAAGGCAATATCACTCTGTCAGCGGTTTACTGTCCCCTACGATTTACAATATTACAAAAACAATTCCTAGACTTCTTTAATACACTTGGTCAACGCTTCTTCGCTGCAGGTAACTAAAACTCGAAACATCCCCACTGGGGCTCCAGACTGACTAATCCCAAGGGGAAGCAACTCTACAACGTAATCATGCGCGCATCAAACAAACTCGACTATGTATCTCCGGGAGGGCCTACATACTGGCCAGCAGATCCAAAGACAATACCCGATCTTATAGACTTTGCTATAACAAGAATAGTTCCACAAAACCTGGTAACTGCAGAAGCCCTTGCAGACTTGTCGTCAGACTATTCTCCAATAATATTCACCCTTCTGGAGTGCCCTCAGATCAGACAATACCCTCGGAGACTGACTTCACACAAGACAAACTGGCTCAAATACAAAAAATATATCAGCAGTCACATCGAGCTGAGCCCGATCATAAACAGCGAAGTAGACATTGAAGACTCAGTACAAGCCCTCAGCTCTATCATTACTGCTGCTGCTCATCATGCAAACCCTCAAACAACAATAATAACACCCAAGCAAGATAGTAGATTAACGAACAGCTACATGGACGTACTGGAGTCTGAAAAGCGGCGTGCAAGAAGAGAACAGCACCAAATCGCAACAAATCGTCAAATTATGGATCATAACGATCCATAAACCAGGAAAGGATAAAGTCCAAGCGTCATCATATAGACCCATTAGTCTGCTACCTTGCTTATCAAAACTTTTTGAGAAAGATCTTACTCCGTAAAATTGATTCCCATCAGAGAACTGCATTGGTGTACCGCATTTTTTTGCCACCTCAAATTCACAAATTTATTATAAATATTGATATAATTTATATTCCCGGACAAAATTTTACGCGTATGCATTTATAAAGGACAAAAATCATGTTCTGTTTATTATAACAATTTGATACTTCATTTTCAATATCGTGTCACCGCCTACTACCGCATTTCAATGTCGTACTACCGCCTACTACCGCATTTCAATATCGTAAACACCGCATTACTACCGCATTTTTTAAACCAAAGTCAAATTTATACATATATTTACTTACCGAAACGTGTTGATAGTGTGTGTAAGTAGCTCAGTGGGTATGTAAACGAATCTTGAAACAATTTATTAAAAATGTGTGGGTTCAAGTCCCGGACAAATTTTTTTTTTTACGTGGCGGATGTTGTTTAAACTGGTAAATTGGCAGCAAATATGCAACAAGATGAACTAAAGAGCATAAAGGAATTTGGCATTTCTAGTATATGTAACATGGATATTGATGAATCGGACCCCACGATGGATTCATCTGACAGCGTATCTGTGACAAATCCTCGTCACAAAGATAGCATGTTTTTTTTCTCAGATCTGCTTCAAGGGACATCAATGGCAACATCAGAAACTTCTCAAGAAGAAATTGATATATATGCGTGAGTTTTCTTTGGCGGGAAACATTATCCCGGAGAAGAGGAATAGACTCAAAAAAAATGTATATTTTATATTTGGCCCGAAACAGCATCCCAAAGAGCCAAGGCCGAGCTTCCCTTAATTTCTCTTGGCTTGTGTGCTTCTAGTTTCCGCTCAAAGGAAAGAGAAGAATCTACAGTTTATCGCCGAGTCCGAACGGCAAAGATGGAGAGTCTTTTTCATGGCTAGTTAGTTCAGAGCTGGCGCAAATTGCTAGCGAAAGTGGCCGGTTGAGTAAAAGTTTTTATAGAAAAAACTTTTTTCTAATTCTGAGGTGGAATCGAACACCCACGGACCTCCTGCACAGCACACACACCACCCGATGCACCAAATATATGCATACACTCAAAAAAAAAATATATATTTCTCGGTCTTGAACCCAAAAAACAATTTCATGTATTGTTACTTGAACCGTACACACACCCACTGAGCTACGAACACACATATTCAGGATTCTTTGGAAAAATCAATATATAAGCATTGCGGTACTAATGCGGTGTTTACGATATTGAAATGCGGTAGTAGGCGGTGGTACGACATTGAAATGCGATCATTGTGGTAATGCAGTACATGCGGTGTTGCGGTGTTTTGCGGTGTGAGTATAATACTTACCCATACCGCATTTTCGATAAGTATACTTAAAGTCAAAAAAACAGCACCGCATGCAGTTCTCTGATTCCCATGCACCAAATATCATTCCTTCACACCAATTTGGGTTCCGAGCTAAACACAGGATTATTGAGCAAATCAACCGCTTAACTTCAGATATTCGGACTGCGTTTGAAAATCACGAATACTGCTCTGCCATTTTCCTAGATGTTACCCAAGCATTTGACCAAGTATGGTTGGACGGTCTTATATTTAAGATAAAGACAATGCTTCCACCAAATACACACAAAGTCCTAGAAAGATACGTCAGAGTATTTACTGTTCGTCCAAATGAGTACACAACAGAAGAGTTCACCATAGGAGCCGGAGTACCGCAGGGCAGTGTTCTTGTTCCTTTCCTATACGTACTGCCGACATACCAACAGACTCTCGACTTACAATAAGTACTTTTGCGGATGATACGGCAATATTAAGCAGATCACGGTGTCCAATTACCGCAACAAGACTTTTGGCAAGCCACCTTACCTACGTGGAAGAGTGGCTGGCCAACTGGCGTATTAATATCAACGAGCAAAAGTGTAAACACATGACGTTCACACTCAACCGAAGCACCTGTTCCCAGCTATCCCTAAACGCGACTTTGATCCCGCAATCAAACGATGTTGTATACCTAGGAGTACACCTCGATAGAAGGGTCACAAGGCGCAAACACATAGTTTCGAAAAAACTTCAGATAAAGCTTAAAGCCAACTGCCTTCACTGGCTAATTAACTCCCGTTCCCCTATAATGCTGGAATAAAAAGTCTTACTGTACAAGAGCATCATAAAGCCTGTCTGGACCTATGGCTCGCAGCTATGGGAATATGCTTGTGCGAGCAGCGTGACATCCTCCAAAGATCACAGTCGAGAATCCTTAGAACCATCACTGGAGCGCCATGGTACATTCGCAATGATTGTATCCACAACGACCTCAGCATCCCACTGATTGAAACTGAAATAGAGGAATTTAAGCGCAAATATTCTGAGAAGCTTCTTGCCCACCCAAACCAACTTGTAAAATCTCTCACCATGCTCTACCAACCCAGCGACTGACTTGAAGGGCCGCAGAACACAAATTACCTCCAATAGGGGATAGAATTTAAAATAGTTTCTAGATTAAGATTTGAAAAATTGTTGTTAGTCTCTTTAAGAGAAGATCCAATAAATACCAACCAAGCATTAACAAAAAAAAAATCCATCGAAATAAAATCCATTTTCAGTGATGACGATAACTTTTTTGAAAATGTGCTTCAGTGAGGAAGGCATATAAAGTGCTATTGCTATACCATCGAAATTGTGACAGCATAGTAATAGCACAACTTTCTTTCTGATTTTTGTACTATAGCTTTCCATGTGAACTACGTTTTCAAAATAGCACAGTAGAGATAGTAATACTTGAGATTAAAATCTGACAGTAATTTTAAACCCTGCGATGAACCAACGGGATTGATAGATATAAACACTCATGTTTCACTTCTGCCCTATATTCTTATCTCATCTCCGTTAGGCCAAGGGGATTGATAGATATAAACATTCATGCTTCACTTCTGCCCTATATTCTTATCTCATCTCCGTTCTGAAAACGACTACATATACTGCGTGCCAGTTACCACACAAACAATCCTTAATACACTTACAGTTGATAAAAAAGCATAATTTCCCATTTTTAGCGAATTTAATACCTACGGGACATTCATTTTTATTGTTTTCAATTTTCACAATTATTTTGATGGTCTTCTAGGTATGGATTGTTTAGGTCTTTTGGGAGCCAAAACTGATATTTTACACATCAGACTAACGACAGCTATGACGTATTTCTATCACCAAAAATGTTTCATCTGGAAAAATAAACGTACCCTCATGTTCTAAAATAATGGAAGCTTTACCAGTAACCATAACTAACGGGAATTTGATATATGACTTATAAAGCAATTAACGGTATTAGCTTAGTGGAAATAGTAAATACCTCACAAATGAAAAAAATTTCTTAATCGAAAGCCCCTTAAAGGTCGCCAACTTCGACACCGACGATTTCATAGGAGTTCACAGTATGAAAGTCTCTTCCCAAGAAAACTACGAATGACTTCTAATTTATTAAAGGTAATCAAGTCTTAACTATTATAGATAAGTGCTCCAAATATGCAACAGCCCACAATTTAAGCTCCCGTAACAGGATCCACGTACTAGAGGCATTTGAGAATTTCGTAAGTCTCTTCGGTCCACCAAACAAGGTCGTTTGTGATCAATGTTCCGAATTTAATTGCAATATTTTTAAAGATTTTTGGAAGCAGCTTAACATTACTCTCCATATGACTTCCTTCCAACAGACTTCAAGTAATGCACCAGTAGAGCGGCTGCATTCTACTTTAACGGAAATATATAGGAAATTTTGGCAGAAAATAAAATTGAGAAGGTTGATTTAGGTCATAATCACATACTTTCTGAAGAGTTGTTAACTTACAATAGCTCAATACATTTGTCAACAAAGCGGACACCTTATGAACTATTCTTTGGAAGACCATGTAAGTTTATAAAAAACCCTAGCTTTAATTCAGAGCATGACTATTTACAACAATTGCAAAATTATGTAACCTCAAATCACAGAAAATGTCGAAACACAAAAAAGTATGAATATTGACAAATTAAATAGGCAAAGAGAATTACCCAAGGATATTATGGAAAATTATGGCCATTGTACTTAGAAAAGAATGCAAATTTAACAAGATAACACCCCGATTCACCAAACACACTATAAAGCAAAATAACGAACATACAGTACTTACAACAAATAATATAAAAAAGGTCATAAAATCCGACTGAAACGAAAACAACCCGATTTACCTTCATATATAGCAGCATGATGAACAAAAGCAAGAAGAATTTTTTTTTACTATTCCATACCACACAGATTTTCAGAATTCAATAAAATATCACTATGAATCACTCCTTCTTTTCCTCCTATTTTTTTTTATATCAATCACTAACACAGAGTTCCTTAAATGCATATCAAGTGTGTCTCTCAATAACAATTGCTTGAAGATATAATATAACATAAAAACGAAGGGGATCTCTTTGAATGGGTATCAAAGTGGTGGTCAAGATTCTGAATGAATATCAGACAAAAAAAAAAGACAAAGCTAAGCTAACTTTGTCTGTGCCGAAGTTTTTATACCCTTGTGCTCGTGTGCTCGCTTAAATATTTTCAAAAAATTCTCTTCTTCCCATTTGCCGACCGATCGTTTCTTATAGGCTATTCACACTGAGCACATCTAACATCCAACATCCAAAATTATGAATCATTCAAATTTACCCGGACAAAATTTGACATGTTTGCAGCGCATTTCTATAAGCCACTGATCCGCTTAATAATTTGACAAAAAAAAAATAATTAAATATTGGCCTAGCCAATAGTTATTAAGCATTTTAACTAAGGATGTGGGATGTTAGATGTGCTTAGTGTAAATAGGCTATTATAGGAGCTATATGATATAGTCATCCGATTTGGCCAAAAACTTGTAAAATTATGTGAAAGCATGTACAATACAACATTGCAAGATGCTACCATTAAGAACAAAAAAGTTTTTCTAGCTAAGACTGTTTTCCAGACCTATCTTTTGTATGGCAGCTATACCATATAGTTGACCGATTTTAATAAAACGCGGTAGAACTATAAAAAAACATGGAAAAACTACGATAACAAAGTTTGGAGACGTTTCCATAGAAAAGAAAAAAGTTTTTCTCACTAAAACTAGTTTTCTGACCGATTGTTCCTATGGAAGCTATGAGATATAGTCATCCGATCCGGTCGGTTCCGACATATTAGTAGTGTGCAGCAAAACGAAGACTCTGTGCAAAATTTCAGCTCGATAGCTTTAAAACTGAGAGACAAGTTCGCGTACAAACAGACAGACAGACAGACGGACAGAGGGACGGACAAAGCTCAATCGACTCAGCTCGTCACCCTGATCAGGAATATATTTGGTTTATGGGGTCGGAAATGAATATTTCTATGCATTGCAAACTTCTTGCCAAAATTATAATACTCTTTGCAAGGGTATAAAAAACAGTTAGTGCCAAATATTTTACAACACATTTTGCACAACACAGCGAAGAAGGCAAATCGACGTAAAAGTAATAAGGCATGACATCGTTGAATTATCATTGAATACTTTGTATCAACCGAGAACCACAATGTCAAATTTATTCACCATACAAATTACAAAAAAAAAATTTTATAAAAGAAAATACATTATAAAGATGCTAAGCTACCAAAAAAAAAAATATTTGATATATCTTTTCTTTTTAATTTACTAATTCCAATTGTTCAATATCTATTCATAAATGGATTCCATGCAAACAAAATAATCTTACTGGTGGTCCACATGCACGACGACAACTTGACTGGGTATAAGAATCTGGTCGATAACACAGTACGACACTAAATATCTCTAAAAAGTTTGATTTTGTCGAACTGTGATATAGAACGATGAAACCTGTACAAAAAATAAACAGAATAAATTCGACTCTCGACTTGTTCAGTTCTAAATATAAATAAAAATATTTTAAAAATCTTTATATATTTATCTTTATCTTTTTGTTTTTACTTATCTGTTTTTTTTTTTCAATTTATTAGTTTTCTTGGGCTTATATATATAGAATTGGTTTTTGCTAGGAAATAAAATTGAAAGATGTCATATTACCGTCCGGTGAAGGTTGTACGTAGGGAGCAGAAGTTAGGAGAAGGGACTGCAGCATTGCCAGCACTACGGTTGTCCGGTGCGTTACCAAGGACGCCGATGAACTACCGGAAGCAGCAGCGGATAGACAAGTAGCAAACCGGAGCAAAAAAAACAGAAAATCCGAAGGAGCAGCTGTTGGAGATGCCAGTACACCCTCTGGGCTCCTGATGAAAAGATAACAACGCTCGATACATTTACGCAATGGACGTCTACACAGTAGAGGATTTACGCGAGGAATGCAAAGAAGTTGAGAACCACTTTGACCGCCATATATTAGGCTGATCCGAATGGATGAGGCCAGCACAAGGGCAGCTGGAGGATAAGTCCGCTGCAGGAAGGGCGGGTGCGCCAGGATTCCGGGATGGAATCCAATTCTGGAATATAGGGACCTTGTTGCTATATTTTTTTTTCTATATTTTGTCTAGATACTCACATTTTTGATGTGTTACAGATGTGCGTGATGAAAATTGTAGTTTTGCCGATAGTTTGGATTCTGCGGTCTGCTAGGATTTTGGATGGACCTCACTCCTGAGATCCGATGAGCCAGCCGGCGTAGCCTAATGGGAGACAAAGCAGATGCTTAACAGCGTATAAACAGAGGTAAGTATTTCAACAACGAATGAAAACTGGGAGGCAACTTTGCAGCTACCTTTATTACTCCCCTTCGGAGACTGGAAGCAATGCATTGTGGCCGTCCCGCAGATTTATGATGTTTCTGTCAATGTTTCTGTTTTCTGTTGTGCCAAAGTGATTATATGTATATAGTATATTAAGGGCCGTTTTCTAATCTTCTACATATAGCTATCTGTCACTTAAACCAACAAATAACAGAGCAAAATCTTAGTTTATCTGATACATAGCAGCTATGTAGAAGATGAGAAATTGGCCCTTAGAGTAAATAAAGGAAATAAAAAAAAAAGTATTTTGCCACGGTAACTGAAATCCTCGAATACTCGATATTCCGCTAACATAATTAAAAACAATTAACACTTAAATTAAAAAATTAAAAATTTTAGAGATAATTCGAAACACTAAAACAGTATGAATAAGGACCAGTCTATTGGGCAGTTGCATTGCTTATCGCTTCGCTTTCTCGTTTTTTCATTGGCATTGGTTGACATTGGCGCCAAACTCATTTTTTTAAGAGAATATTGAATGCTCTTTTTTTATTCTAAATGCCTCGGACTCGAATATAACTGTGCTCGCACCCAGTGATATTGACTTTTACAAGGCAAAGGCGCATTCGGTGTGACGGCAGCTTGTGGCACATTTTGATGAGGCCAACGTGCACGTGCGCCTGGATCTCGTTTAAAGTATGAGCAAGGAATACAATAGCGCTCAAACTTGCCTCGAAAAGTTGGATCTGATGGAGTTGGCTAGTGACTCGCGGTCAAATTTTGTGCAAATGTATTGCGAGGTGAAATCCAAGCTCTCTCGTTAGCTGAGCAGTCGGCGTTAGGCTTCTATTGTCCATTCCACAGTGCTTCGAAACGCTTCGGATGAAAATTATGCTGCATTCAGATGCACAGCGCTTACCACACGACTGCCTGAGTTCAAGCTTCCACGGTTCAGCGGAGCTGACCTGGGTTCTTGCTTGGAGGGCACCGCTCGGAACACAATTCGGTCACTTGAGTCCACTGAGGCTAATTACGACAAAGTTATCGAACATTTAAGTGAGAGATTTGATAATAAATTATTGCATTTTCCGGCACATGTACGGTCTATCTTCAGGCTTTCGAGTGTCTAGAAGGGTTCTGCGAGCGGCTTGCGTCAATTAAGCGATAAGGTGAATTCGCATCTACGCGCTTTAACCACAATGGCAAAGACGCGCTTGGATATTCAAACGACCATGCTTTGCGTCGCTTTAAGTCGCTGGAAGCCAATTTGCCAAAAAAAACAGAGTTAAAGTCGCAGTACGCTGTCTTTTTAAAGGAATACAAGGATTTGGGCCACATCTACCAAACAATCTGCATCGCCTCATTTTTTGCATAAGGAGTGAGAAGAATGATATGATAGAACTTATTATAGCTAAGACAAAGGTTTCGGAAGGGTTCGTGATGAGCTTAGTTAGTCAGGCAATTCTGAAGGTAGATTGGATGAAAATTTATAGTAGTGCGTTGTGGAACAGCAATATTTATACGGGATAACAAAGCGATATAGTCAATTTCCCCAGATAATAGTTTATGAATAAACAGGGCACTACGGCAAATTCGGCGGTTATAAGGGATGGCAGGTTAATAAGGCGTAGTCTGTCTTCGTAAGGTGGAAGATGGGTGGACGGATCCCAATTTAGTCCTCGGATTTGATCTTGATATTTTTGATAATATGGAGACCAGACACACGACCCATATTCGAAAATTGGTCTCTCTAGGGAAACATTCAGTTGCTTGGTGACGTAGAGATCATTAAACTTCTTGGACCATCTTTTAACGAAGCCGAGAACCCCCATTGCCTTGTTTGCGATGACCGCTATATGATTATTAAAACATAACTTGGGAACAAATTAAACACCCAGATCATCTACTTTATAGATGAGTTCCAGAGGGATGCTATTACTCGTGTAATCAAACACATAAGGTCGATTACGACTAAAAGTCATACATTTACGCTTGCTGAGATTAAGAGGAAGCCAAATAACCGAGCACCAGTCATGAAGAGAGTTTAAATCGAGTTGAAGGAGGAGAGGAGTCGCCGGGTCCTTATATGACAAACCAATTTTTAAGGACAGTGCGTGCGAATAGGATAAAACTTGCGTGAAATCATTTATGAAAAGGTTGAATCATAAGGGCCCCAAATGACTACCTTGGGGAACACCAGATAGAACTCTAATGGAGCTGGATAGTGTAAGATTGAAACGAACGCGTTGAGATCGTTCGCTTAAATACGCCTTTATCCAGTTAAGAAGGATTGGAGAGAAGCCCAGCAAACCCAGTTTATGTACTAAAAGTACGTGATCAACTGAGTCAAACGCCTTGCTGAAGTCAGTATAGATAACGTCGACTTGCTGATTATTGACAAAGCCATTGTTTACTATAGTAATACACTCTAGTAAATTCGTAGATACGACTTGATAGAACGTAAGCTGGATAGCATGATTAATGCATCAACTACAGGGCATTCAATGCTGTTGGAGTTTATTACTGAATAGAGATAAGAAGAGACTGAATTTTTAGACGATGAGGAGTAGCATCGTTAGAAAAATGTTGCAAAAAGATTGGAGATATCAGAGTCATTATCAACTGTTAAATTATCTAAGGAAAGGAAAGGGGGAAACTGAGAGGATTTTCTTTTGGCATGAACAATGTTGTAGAACTTCTTAGGGTCATCATGGAAGCTCCACTTGCACCCGACCAAGTAGTCCTTGTAGCATTCTGAGTTAAGAACCATAAATTTAGATTGCGCCACCGACTATTTGACAAAATCCACGCGAGATACAAATTTTTTAAATTTTGTATAGAGACGATTCTTAGTATTTTTGTGATGAGATAATCTTGTCGTGAAAGCAGGAAGAGCAGAAGCAGGAGGAATCCAAATCCGATTTTTTAATATCATGAGATGCGTCCAAGAAAGACCAGTCGACCCTAGAAAAAGCATCGTTCAGATTTGGAAAATCAACATTTCGAAAGCAAAATGAAGGGATACTTGGGGAAGAAGGAAAGGCGGTGCTCGGTAGAATCAGCTCACAATCAATTTTTAGTGTAGCATGATGAGTGTCCTCCGGAATCGACAATGGCGGAATTCTGGATACCCTCGAATTGGAAACATCGGTGACAAATACCAGGTCTATGAGTCTGTCCAAACTACTACCAATGGAATTAATCTGCCCGAGAGATTGCTCTGCTATAAGCTGCAAAAACTCATGAGAGGTAGATGGATGCAGTTCATAGGAATTGTCATACGAGGCCCAAGAGATATGTGGAATATTGAAATCCCCAACGACCACCAATCGGTCGCGATCACCCAGCATGAAAGCAATTCGTTGGATAAGGATAAGCAAATAAATTGCTAAGTCAGAGGCAGGAGGAATATAGAAGCATGTTAAGAAAATATTTGAATCGTGTGTCTGAATTTTAATACCAATAAACTCAATGTTAGGTGTTAAGTCGCAAGGAATCTGCTGGGACGGCCAAGATGCATTAACCGCAATTAGGACGCCACCTTCATGACCAAAAGAGCGGTCATTTCTATAAATGAAGTAGCTATCAATTAGTGTCTCATGATTTGAAATGTTCCCTAAAAGAGATGTTTCGGTAAAAGCAAGCGCTTCCTGAAAAAAACAAGTACTGTTGGTATGCAAGGTGCTGAGCTTACCAAACTATTAGTGTTTTGATAGCCTACGGAAAAGAGGAATTTAAGTTATTTGGATTTATACGGTTTTGAGCAGAAATTGAAGGGGCAGAAGTTATTTGAGAATTAGAGTAATCTTTAAACAAGTGCACGATGGTATGCTCAGGCCACAACGTTGACTCTAACGCTTTGTCAATATATGAGTCAGGGAGCGAAATCTTAAAAGAAGAATTTTTCTGGTAGATTTGAAGTTTAATTTTCTAACATCCACAAAGCTGCTGTCAGAAATATCAAGCTTTAGGCAAAGATAACGCCTCACAAGGTCTTCCGAAGCCGATGGCATAAGTCGAGACACAAAAATAGATTTACGAGGTGGCACCCCAATTAAAGTGCTAGCTGCGGGGGTGGAGTCCATACGCACTGGCAGTTCCAGTGGCACGCCATTTAATTGAATACGAATTTGTTTGGGCTTGGCATTAGTAACGGATTGAGGTTAAATGTCGTTGGAAGCACTCTGGAGAACCTGAGGTGCAGCTGCCGAAAAGAAAGCTTCATCAGCAACATCAACGGAATGCAGAATATTGCTTGCAGCAACCTGAAGAAACGAAGGTGAAGCGGTCGAAACGATATCGACAGGAGCATCAACAGCGCCAGCATCAGATTGTGGGTGGCACCCTGGAGAACCGAATGAGCAGCGGTCGAAATATAGCCTCCAGAGCAGCGGCGGCGGCAGCGTGGGTCAACAAACCCATAAGCATCGGCTCAGTTATGGGGACAGCAATAGGAGTGGAAAATGTTTCGGGTACTGGAGAATGCGCAGGAAAAACAATCGAAAAAATATCCAATTGCATTATAGTGTTCAGGGGATCGCATTTTTTTCTTTTTGGAGAATCGCTAAGTATTTTTAATCCAAGCCAATTTGATTCCAAAGCATTAAACATAGCATTAAGCTTTTTGAATTCCGAGTGGAATTCCTTAAATTCCATGCGAGTTTGCCGCGTAAACATACACAACATTTCATCTTCGATTCCACGGCAATCCACACAAGACCAGGTTAGCCCAATTCGCTTTTATATAAAGTCATTTTCGCGACCATTTAAACCAGCACATTTAATGTGTGCACAGTTGTCACAAAGCCGACAAACGAGAAACATTTCGCCAGATATATTTTCTATAAACTTGCACTTAGTCATAGTGCAGGGGATACTCATATTGGACGATGTATTAAGTGAGGGGTGAAGTACCAATAAGAGCTTGCAGAAGAGACCAGCCTCCAGATAAATTTGAGCACAGACGTCAAGACGAAGTGACGACCGGGGAGAGCAATTAACCGCTGCCCTTAAAAAGAGCGACTTCAAAGTTCGTTGTAGTTGATTGTAGGCGAGAACTAACTGTATAGCGCTTCGACTCCGACTCCCACGAAACGTCAGCTTGAAGAGTTATAATACGATGGGAGCAGTAACAGCAGCAACAACAATAGTCCAGGCGTTGAGAGAGGCCGAGAGCAAAAGCACAGCAGCTTCTTGTAAGCGAGATGGGCGATTCCAAAACAAAAACAAAGCCAGGCGTTTGATTTTATGTAGTTGCAATTAATTTCTTTTAGTTAACGTGCGGAATCAATGGCACATTAAGAACTCCAAAGCAAATGTCAACGATGAAATCACCCAGTCACGTCGGTTATGACAAAACACAATGATTAAACTTTTAGTTAAGGCACCAAAAAATATAAAGTTTCAGGAGCACAGAGTAAACACGACCGGCGTCTGTGACAGTTGACAGTTCATTATGTGGGGATATCTGCAAGATGTACCGCTGTGTCCTGGTAACCTTTCAAGATCAGTATCTTCAATGCATTCTATGCCGAGATAACCCCAATGAAGAAATCAGGGTGTATTCCCTGGACACCGGACACCTGCGGCATTCTTAGCACTTCGTGCTATGCAGCAGCTTGCTTTAGATGAGGAAGCCGAGTTCCCTTTTTGCTTCAGAGATCGTTTGCACTCATTTCTATGCAGACTATTTGATCTTTGGCGGTGACAGTACAGAAAAAGAAGCGGAAATTCGTACTCAAGTGAAAAAGCTCTTGGAAAAAAGTCATTTCCCAATACGAAAATGGTGCTCCATTGAACAACTGCATTGGAAGGAGAACCAGAACTGGATCGGGAAAAAATTTTGTAGTTTCACGACGGAACAGACGTCACCAAAGCCTTGGGATAAGGATACCAACTCGGACAATTTAGTTTTTGGATACTTGGAGATCATACCAGATAAGCCAGCGATAAAGCGCACCATATTATCGGCCATCGCTAGGCTCTATGATCCTCTCGGACTCATAGCTCCAGTCATAACCAAGCTAAAAATATTCATGCAGGCTTTTTGGAACGACAAGCTTGACTGGGATGAACCCCTGCCACAATCCCTACATTCAGTATGGTTACGTCACATATCACAGATCTCTCCAGTCACCTGCCTGAAATTTCCTCGATTCGTTATGCAGCCTGAATCATCACTCGAATTGCATGCATTTTGTGACGCAATCCTGATCAAAAACGCAAAACAATGTGACATCGAATTTGCTCTGCTTTAAGTCCAGAGTCACACCCGTTAAATCGCTAACAATACCGAAGTTGGAACTGTCTGCAGCGCTCTTATTATCAGAGCTTGTTATTAACATTGAAGAAATATCTCCTTCTTCATGCCCAATACATTGTTGGTCAGATTCAACTTTTGTTTTGTCCTGCATTCGTCAAACTCCATCACACTTTAATATTTTTGTATCTAACAGAATTTCACAAATCCAACAAAATGCTATGTCGCCATTTTCGTCTGCTTCGCCACTAAAGCATCTCGATAGGAGTTGGTAAAAGACCTTTGGACATTTTCTTTTGGTATCAATTGGAAACTCATCCCACCTAGCTCGCCTCATTTTGACGGCCTGTGGGAGGCTGCTGTCAAGTCGGCCAAATATCACTTTTACAGACTAGTTGTAAAATCTGTTTTATACTTTAATAAACTGCGTAGACAAGGGTCTGTGAAATATCCGATATTTTGAATTCACGACGGCTCAGTCCAATTTCAGAAAATCGAGACGACTTGGAGACTATAACCCTTGGTCACCTTCTCATTGGTTCCTTCTATGCTGCAATTGATGAACCTGATACAACGGATCTTAACATCGATCGCCTTAGTCGTTGATGCAGCAGACGTTCTGGCTTAAATGGAGTACGAGCTACAAGTAGTTACGGCAAGAGCGTACGAAATGGGGTATATCAAAGCCTAATTTGCAGCCTGGCAGCATCGTTGTCCTTAAGATCGACAACCTGCCTCCACTCCAATGGCATCTTGGCAGAGTGGAGAGCGCCATATCTGGAGATGACGGCGTCGCTCAGGTTGTAGTCATCCGTACCGCTGGTGGCATAGTAAGGTGGGCTGTTGCCAAGATTGCTGTTCTGCCCCTTGAGACCAATAAGCTTCCTAAATTATTAGTTCTAAGCTCATTTTCAAATTTAACGTAATTGCCCTTCTGGCAGCCTTTTGTTTGCATTGCTTACATTTGGAAAATATATTTATATACATACAGCTTTTATCTAAACATACACCACTGCCGAAATTAAGCTTGCAGGCTTGGCTATGTTCATCTCGGCTCGCAAGATCAGTCGTTATCCATCGCTCGCTGGTTAACGTCACTACACGCATCATATTCGCATAAAACAATCACACAACAATTGCAACCAACAAACATTAAACAAGCATTCTTAACAGTTGTAGCTAAACCCATAATTCGTTTCGTTTTAACTATAACAGCATCTTAAACACATTAAATAAACAACCATACAATTATTTGTGCCTAAACTAAACCCCTTATTGTGTCATACTTTCATTTACCAAACACATAACTTCATGATCATTTGTTTAAAACCATTTCGCATAAAAGGTAGCATAAATTAATGCCTACTCTAAACACAAACCTTATCTTTTTCATTTAATAATAGTTCAGGAACTTGCATGTAGATTTCCTCTTTCAAAATACCATTTAGGAGTGCAGTTTTCATATATTATTGATCATCATAACGAGCTGAGTCTATATAACCATGTCCGTCTGTTCGTCCGTCTGATTCTATGCGATTTCCTTCGTCAAATCGGACCTGGCGAAAGGTATGTGAGAGAAATTCAGGGCCGACGCCCTAAGGGTATTTGTTTCGGGTCTACGGCGTAGCTTGACAGACATCTTATTTGCGGCACACCCGCCTGATATGCCGTCAGTATTGGCAAAGGCTCTAGAGATTGAGGCCAACCACGAGAGACACACCTTCGCGGCAAGCTTTGCCAAGGGCATAGAAGAGAAATCTCTTAAAGCCGAACAGCGGGCTCAAAACCGCACCCAAGGCAATGGGCAGGACCAAAGAAACAGTCCTCAGGCGAGTCAGGGTAAAGGCCCTTTTTTAAAAAACAAAAGGGCCAGCAGAATTTCGATAAGGCGCAAGCTAAGCCCGGAAACGGGGGCGCACAATGGCAGAATTTTTAAAAATGTTGGAGAAAATAAAAGGCTTTTGCTGACCCTAACAAGTCGCTCCCGTACAACTCGGCCGTCGTAGCTACAATTCGTACTACAGATAACGAGCCGATATATTCCAAGCTATACCCCTACCCAAGGGGTGAAGCTTAATCTAAAAACGGTGGCCGGCAGATACCCTATGCCAAGCATAACAATGATCTTAGCAAACCTGGGTAAAGCCAGGTTTTTCACGACACTTGACTTAAAATCCGGTTACCATCAGATAACTCTGGCGGAGCGGGATCGGGAAAAAACGGCGTTCTCAGTGAATGGCGGAAAGTACGAGCTTTGTCGACTTCCCTTTGGCCTCAAAAATGCGGGTATCATTTTCCAGAGAGCCATCGATGACGTTCTCAGAGAACAAATTGGTAAGACTTGTTAAATCTACGTTGATGACGTCATCGTCTTTTCAGAAAATGAGGCCGATCACGTCAAACATGTGGGATGGGTCTTAAAGAGCCTCCACGACGCAAACATGACTCGGGAAAAGTCTCAGTTTTTCAAAAAGAGTGTCGTGTACCTCGGTTTTATTGTGACAAATAATGGCGCAAAGACAGACCCTGAAAAGGTTAAAGCCATTCAGCAGTACGTCGAGCCGACGACACTGTTCGGAGGCAGATCGTTTCTGGGTTTGGCCAGCTACTACCGGTGCTTTATTAAGGGCTTTGCGGCAATTGCGAAGCCTATGTCTGACATCCTAAAAGGAGAGAACGGCTCGGTTATACAAGTATAATACAAGTCGAAGAAAATCCCGGTCAGTATGTACGAGAGCCAGAGGCTCGTGTTTGAAAAGCTCAGGAACATTCTAGCATCGGAGGATGTAATGTTAATGTATCCTGATTACAAAAAACTTTTTGACCCAACGACGGATGCCTCGGCATATGGCATTGGGGCAGTCCTATCCCAAAATGGTCGTCCGATAACAATGATTTCCAGGTCTCTTAAAGACAGAGAGGCAAACTACGCTACTAACGAGCGAGAGTTGCTGGCCAATGTGTGGGCCTTGGCTAAACTTCGTCAGTTCCTCTATGGGGTAAAAGAAATCAACATTTTTACAGACCACCAACCACTTACGTTCGCGGAGTCTGACGGTAACCCCAATGCAAAAATCAAACGCTGAAAAGCACGTATTGATAAAACAGGGGCCAACATTTTTTGTAAACCAGGCAAGGAGAATCATGTTGCGGATGCGTTATCGAGACAGATGTTGAACGCTCAGCAGAACAGTGAAGTAGAATCCGACGCGGCTACGATTCACAGTGAGGTGTCGTTATCCTACACCATAGAGACGACGCACAGTGGCCGGATTCGCGAATTTGGCGTTGCAAAAATCATAACTTTTTAACGGAAAGAGATATTTGAAAAATTTCAAAGGGACGAGGATAGAGAATTACTGTAGCTTTAAAATGAGCGTACGTTCATCTTTGTAGGTTAACAGGGGGACACAGGATCGGCTGCCAAAGTTCATAATTTAATACTCCGAAAAAATTGTATGAAAAAGTCTACGTATTTTAATTTTTTTAAATTGATTTATTAAAAATTAAGTTTTAATAATATTAAAAATTTAAAAAAAATGTATAACAAGTTAATTTGTACTTCATACAAAATTAGTTCTAACTTGGGAATGATTAATTTTCTTGTAAAATGTTGTCAGTATAGGTATTCATATCATTAGTGCTTAATAGTCTTAATATTTCTGGGGAATATTCGTTGGTTAATTCCGCGAGTGTCCTGATGTGTCTGAGAGATGAGAAACGAGGATCAGAGGAGGCCGACAACATGTTGAAAAGGTCTGTATTTTCTTGATGTCGAGATATTTTGCACGTGTTCGCATATCTATACCTTTTGTAGTCCTTGTTTTTGGATTCTTGGGCTTCCTCTGACAACTCTCCCATCGATAAAAGTTGTTGTTTTATAAGCTGCTCACCATGATCCAATATTTTATGAACAGTAGGAGTAAGCTTTTTCTCTGGGTACTTTGCACGTAAAATATCTCTTGTCTCCTTGGCATATTTTCCATATTTTCTAGCATCAACATTATTGCCGCAGCTTAAGACATTGAGAATGTTCTTAAACCGTTTGATGACATCCAGATGAATTCTTGTTATCTGAGCAGTTGCATAATCGTCGTTGAAGAATCTCCGGGATGTATTTCCATCATTCGTGTTTCCATAGCCCTGCTTCGGGCAGTCGAGTTTTAGCCCGAGCTCCGCCAAGAACTTCTGTTGTATATCCTGTTTCCTTCTATTTTCCATTGTTTTGGAGTTGGTAATGTCATCAGAGTCGTCTCCTTTTCGTGGAAGAGTATATGCCAACTTGAGCATGAATTCCATGCATCTGATCCTCGCATGCAATGGAGAAATTCCGTATTCATAATTATTTCGTCATTACCTTCGAAACAAGAAAATCCATCAAGCCAAATCGAGTTTTTTTGTATAAATCTTTTCTCAGTCCGACTTGCTGATTTCCATTTAGATTGTAGTCTGTAGAATATGTTTTGTATTTTCGTCGTAATGATTTCCCCATCCTTCAAATAATCAGTTCGGTTTTTACTAACGACTCGAAAGCTTTTTGTGACTCCGCGGTTTTGAAGAACTCAAATAATTTGCTGTTGTCCATTTTCGATAAAACAAATATCACTATGTGTGCGTATTTTTTCGCTCGACTGTTCAAGTCTGAATAATCTGCCTTTACTGGAGTAAGCCCTTTATAAGTATGTACACAAGGAACACAGGTAGCAACAGGTAAAAAAATGACTACATGGTCTGAAAAAAACTAAATCCTCTTGAAAGGGTTACGCAATATTAGGTAACAATTCACAACACCATCAAAAGACAATGAGCAACATTAAACATAGCTTGTACCTGTTGAAAGGGTCACTCGAGAGTAGGTAAAAAATCCACCCACTAGCTAGTTGTAAAGCGCAAAATCAGAAAAGGACAATTGTAACTACCTATATTATGTGTTACCTATCTCAGTAAATCATAAAATACGCTTTAAAATTTTGCCTGCAACGTTCTTCTTCTTCTTCGTTTGTACTTGTTCTTCCCAAATATTATTTACCTGTAGATTAAATCGCAAATATCAATGTAACGTCTAAGGTTGCAGGTTGTGGCAGCTGCATTTTTTACAATACATTAATAAATAGACTAATATATAATACCTATGCTCCGAAACAACTGAAATCGGGTGAAATTGATATTTTCGAGTCTATCAAAGTTAAAAAACTCAACCAAAAATAGTGTCCACCTAAAACTTGAATGTGGAACATTCAACTTTGAAATAATAAAGTTCGTTAATGTATTCACGTTAAGAATTAATGCATCTTTTCAAAAAAATCAAGCAAATTCAAATCGGTATTACCGTTTGGTTTTTATACGCTCACAAAATTGACATTTGTAACCAAAAAAATTAAAAATTCAGCAGTTTGAAAAATTCTTCAACTTTGAACCACTGCAGTGCACTGTAACAACCATCTGGGCTATCTGGGGTTCCCTTTATTGAATTAAAAAATCTGCTCAAAAAAATCGAACATCAAAAATTGATTTTTGCAACGCCAAATTCGCGAATCCGGCCACTGTGCGACGGAAAAACATTTAAATTGTTTTAGGAACCAAGTCGTTTTAAAGGGGGCGCAATTCCCGTAAACGCGAAATTTTATCCTATTTGGTGAAAAAACGCGCCATACGATAAGTTTCACGGACAGCGATGCCCTCGTGGAGGAAGTGAAATCCGTTGTCAACCCTAAGGTGGTGAACGCGGTTCATTGCGACTTTCCAACGCCAGCGCGTATCCAACACGAACTGGTAAGAAGTTTCCCCAAAATTCTGGCATTGGGAGAACTTTGTAGCTGATGTGTTTGATTTTGGGGAAAGAAGGGAAATTTTAACGACTGAACACAATCGAGCTCATAGTCCTAAACGAGTATTACTTCCCGAAGATGACCAAACTTGCGAACGAGGTGGTTCTAAATTGTAAAATTTGCTCCAGGGCAAAATATGATAGGCTCCCGAGAAAACAGGAGCTAGGGAGAACGCCGACTCCGTCACGAACGGGAGAGATGTTGAACATCGACATCTTCTCGACCGACCGAAAAAATTTCCTGACGTTCATTGACAAGTTCTCGAAGTTTGCAGTTGTTCAGCACATAGCCTCGCGGACTGTAGAGGACGTGAGGGCACCGTTGCTAATACTGATGCATTTTTTTCCTCAGGCGAAACAAATATATTGCGATAATGAGCCATCCTTCAAATCGGAAACCATAACGTCCCTGCTGCTTAATAACTTTGGGGTGATCGTTGCCAATGCACCACCCTTGCATAGCACGTCAAATGGTCAGGTAGAGCGCTTTCACAGCACCCTCTTAGGGAGATAGCAAGGTGCATCAAGCTCCAAAGAGGAATTCTCAACAATTGAGTATAATAAATCAGTTCACTCGGTGACGAACAAAAAACCAGCGGCAGAACAGAAGTTTGGGCAATAAACTTACCCCCTTATGTAATGAGGAAAAAGTTGAAGCGGACTTGGGGACAACGGTCCTCATTAGGGGAGGGGGGTCCACAAGGACAATCTCCGATAAGGGCTTAAGTTTTCTTGCACCCTTTTTCCAATATTTTCAATATTACTCTTTTAACATATAGTTGACTACTTTGCCTTATTATTTTAACTATGTTGTGAATTATTTGTGTTTTAGGACGATACTTCTATTTCTGACGTCAGTGACGGCACGAATAACAGACTACTCGCATTCAGCCTATGTACCGATTTCGGACGGCGACGTACTGGTGAGGGATGAACGGGACTACCTAAGACATACGACGAACCTTACGGAGTAAGAACGGATGACCGACGAGACCATGGAACTGGCGGACAGATTCCCACAGTCCCATATGCGAAAACTGTTGGAGGTAGACACCGAACACGTACGAGACTTGTTGTCCGCTCTTCACGTGCATCACCGCTTGGCGAGGAGTTTAGACTTCTTAGGAACAGCACTTAATGTGATCGCGGGCACCCCAGACGCAGGAGACTAAGAAAGAACCAGAATTACTGAGGCACAGCTTGTAGAGTCGAACAATAGACAGATCATAATTAAATCTAGGAATCAGAATCAAATAAACCGGCTAAGAGAATCCAAATCAGAGCAGGTTGATACTGCTCATCTATACGAAACATTATTGACCAGAAATAGAATGCTTATAGCGGAAATAGGAAATCTAATGCTCACTATGACTCTAGCAAAAGTAAACATAATAAACCTCAGCATTTTAGACCACGCTGACCTCAGGTCGACTCTCACTAACAAATTTACTGGGACAACAATAATTAACATCCAAGAAGTATCGAGTATTAAGATTTTTCAAACAAATAATGCCATTAGTTTTATCATTGAATACCCTAGAATTAGTAAGCTTTGTAGAAGAACAACGATATTTCCAGTTGCGCACAACGGGTCCACCTTGCGGATCCCAGACAACATAGTAGCGGAGTGCGGCAGCCAGATATTAGCGGTAACTAACTGTTCATCGTCGGCCACTACAACATTTTGCAAACAGGCGACTGGCTACACAAGCGCCCAAGGACTGCATTCGGGCGGTATGGCACATTGGCGTACTCAGCCGAAGCCATCTTGACCCCATAACTGTGGTCGATGACGGGATAATCATCATCAACGATCTTCCGGCAACAGTAAGCTAAGACGGTTCCGTAGCAGTCAACGTATCTGGCACCCACCAGGTCACCTTCACGTCCTATGCCTTAGTAAATGGGTCTAGGTATGTGAATCGCAGCGGCTTTCGAAATCGGTTCCCAGGCGCGCCTTCGTCCCCACTTCTAAACATAAGCGGGCACAGCACTGTACTGAGCCTCCCTTATCTGCACCGGCTTAGCGAGGCGAACTTGAACTTCATCCAGGAAATCAAGGGCGAGGTCTCCTATGGCGCAAGATCTGTTCTGACATTCGGCCTAGGCTTGGGGGCCTGCGCGATGTTCGGTGGACTCCTGTTTCTTAACTAGAAAGATTGCGGATCTGGTGAGGGATTTGAATGTGACCGAGGGCGGTCGGACTTTGAGAGGGGGAGTAGTTAACAACCCAGTCCAAGCGGTAAATTCCATCAATTCAGTTTAGCTGACTTCGCATTGTGAGCGGTTAGCGACGTTGCTCAAGAGGCCAGCGACTTTGTTGCGAAACATCTGCTGAGAAATAGGATACCTGGCACGAGCTACTGCCTCTGGCCGCGGTGGCAGCGCACATAAGTAAGGGCAGCGGCTCTGTAGACGTTCTTAGGTTTAGTTGTAGGATTTTTTATTTTGTAAATTTAGATTTAATTTGAAATTCAACAGCGACGGATCGTCCGAATAAAAAGAAATATGCAAATATCTCTCGCTTTGTGTCCGTGACTAAATTGTGAAACGGGAAACAATTCTAATTTGTATGTGCTTTGCAATAGCAGAATCGACGAAGAACAAAAATCCGGAGAAGGCTGCTGACATCGAGGATAAAGTGAGAAGTATGAATAACTTGGACATTGCGGACGAATCCAAAACGACTAAGCGAAAAAGGGAAGTTTTGATTTTTTTAAATATATGAATTGGGACATGAAAGGGCATTCAGTAAAGCTGGACAGACCCTATCGGATAGACGTTGCGCCTTAAAGCCGAAGATTTTGGAGTGTTTAATGTTCCTGAATAACAATTTTAATAATTTTGAAGTGTTAATAGGTAGGTAGGTATGTAGTTCCGGCTGACCCCAGATGGGGTCACATATAGACCTTAGGGTCCTTAATGAGGCCGGGTGATTATTTGGGTACGTTTGGCTTAGAAGTCCAGGAGGATTCTTGACGTTTTGGCAAATGCCAATAACTGTTTTGGGGGCCTCTTGGCCGCTTCCTCCAAAGAAGAGAACCGTGGGGTGTGCAGAATTTGTAATCTTGTCGTGGCAATTGCTGGGCAGCTGGAAATTAGATGTTCTAAAGTTTCTGCGACTCCAGGTTCCATACATTTCCTGCAGGCGTCCTCTGTTGTTATGCCTAGCTTTATCGCATGAGCGGCTGCTAGGCAGTGTCCCGTTAGTATGCCAATGAGCAGTCTACAGTCTCTTCTCTGGAGCTGTAGCAGATACTGCGTAATTTTTTGTCTCTTGTCTTGCACATAATTTTAGAGATTCTGCATCCGCTGGTGTTTTCCCACCTTACCTCCGCTTCTTTCTCTGCTATCTCTTCCATCTTGCTATGAAGCGTCTGTATGGAGATAGGTATGTTTAGTGTTTCTTCTTGGCCGAGTACGACTCCGGCTTTTGCAAGACTGTCTGCCATCTCGTTTCCGTCGATGCCCCGGTGGCTGGGAATCCAGTAGATTTGCACCTTTCTGGAGATGCTGAGGGAATCTAGCGCTTCCCTGCTCGCCAGGACATTTCTGGAGATGATGGAGTGTCCTTGCATTGCCTTGATTGCCGCTTGGTTGTCCACGTAGATATTTATTTGGTTGTATGGAGCGTGAATTTCCGCCAACTCCGCTGCTTTCCTTATTGCGAAGACTTCCGCCTGGAATATGGTGCAGTGGTTTGGCAGTTTGTATGAGAGCTTTATTTCTGGTTCTGCACAGTATACGGCGGCTCCGACTCCTAGGTCCATCTTTGAGCCGTCTGTAAAGAGGTGCGTTGCTTCTTGGGCCAGTCCAGTACGCCAGTCTTCTGGTCCCAATAGTGCAGATGTGCATATTGGGTTGATCTTTGGGAAAATGTAGTCCGTGCTAATATTGATCTCTCTACCAACTATGCTGTGTCCATAGCTTTGTAGCGCCATGGTGCCTGTCGCACATAGACGTTGGGCGGTCTTTTGTGCCAGAAGGCGTGCTTGGATGTCCAGAGGGTTGACACCTAAGATGTGTTCAAATGCTTTGGTTGGAGTGGACCTCAGCGCCCCCGTAATACAGACCAGTGCCTGTCGCTGGGTCTTCTCCATCAGCTTTAGGTATGTGGTTTTCTCCGTGGCTTGCCACCATACCAGTATGCCGTGCAGCAGTATCGGTCGAATTACTGAAATGAAAAGCCAGTGCATCAGACTTGGTGATAGGCCCCAAGTGCAACTCAGCATCCTTTGGGATGCATATAGTGCGTTGGTCGCCTTCTTCACTCTTTCTTCCACATTCGCCTTCCATGACAGTTTACTATCGATTACTGCTCCAAGGTATTTGACGTTATTCTTTGGTGTTAGTGTTATTCCATTTATCTTTGGTGGAATCCATGGCGGTACCTTGTATCTCTTGGTAAAGAGAATGAGGTCCGTCTTCTCCGCATTAATACTAAGTCCGGCTTCTGTGGCCCATTTTAGTATCTCTTTGAGTGTAGAGTCCATGATTGTGCTGAGAGTCGATGGAATAATGCATATGTCGTCGGCATATGCAGTTATCTTGGGTGCTTTCCTGCGAAATTTTGTTAGCAGTTCGTTAACCACAAGGTTCCATAGAAGGGGTGACAGTACTCCGCCTTGAGGCGTGCCGCCGTGTATATCCACGAGTTCAAAGCCTTATGTATTGATACAGCTCTTAGGCTGCGTATTATCGCCTCCGTGGAGACGTTGCTGAATGCACCAGATATGTCAAGGAATGCTCCCAAGGCATACTCTTAATGGTACATTGCTTTCTCGACGGTGGCTTCTAGGGAGTGTAGCGCTGTTTCCACCGATTTCCCTTTCGTGTATGCGTGTTGGTTGTTCTCCAAGGTCAGGTTCATGCCTTCTCTTATGTGGAGATCAAGTAATTTTTCCATTGTTTTAAGCAGGAATGAGGTGAGGCTAATGGGCCTCTAGTCTTTTGGCTGCAGGTGACTGCATTTTCCCGCTTTGGGTAGGAACACAACACGTGCTGTCCTCCAGGCCACAGGTACATAGCCCCACCCCAGGCAGGCTTCAAAAATGGACTGTAGCCATGGTACGACTAAACCTTTAGTCGTTTTTAGCATGGCGGGAATTATGCCATCCAGACCGGGGGACTTGTAGCTCGCGAACGAGTCGATCGCCCATCGGATTTTTCCTGGAGTGACTAAGTTGGTTGGGATGTTAGTTTGTTGAGTGTTTAAGTCCTGAAGCGTATCTGGCTCGGTGACTATAGTGCAGCCCGGGAAGTGCGCATCGAGAAGAGCGCATGTAGCTTCCTTTCTGCTTTCTGTCCAGTGACCTTCGTCCGGTTTTAGTTGACTCTGCATAGGTGGCTGCTTTGAAAGCAGCTTCCTGAGTCTGGCTGCTTCCGAGACCTCTATGCTGGAGCAGAAGGTTCTCCATGAGTGTTGCTTTGCCTTCCTTACTTCTTTTTTGAATAAGCGAAGTCTTATCTTATACTCCTCCCAGATGATCATTTCATCCGCTTGTTTGGCGAGTTTGAAGCATTCCTGGACGTCCTTCCTCTGCTCTTTCAGTTCTGGGGTCCACCAGGGGGGTCTGGCTCTCCTTTTTGTAACTGTGAGCCTACACGAGGTTTTGTATGCTTCGATGAGATTGACAGTGAGCGTCTTCACGGACTTCTCAATATCTTCCACCGAGCAGATGGGCGTTGACGTCGGCAGTTTTGATTCCACTGTCTTAAGGTACTTCACCCAGTCGGTATTCCGGGAGTTCCTATTGACGTTTCTAGTTTGACAATAGTCGAATTGGATCTTGAACTGGATGTACTTGTGGTCGGAGAAGGAGGGTTTATCAAGAACTCTCCATTCTGACGCCTGAGTACTGTTCCCTAAGGTCATGGTTAAGTCTAGGACGTTGGCTAAGGTTGGTCCCACATAAGTGGGTACGTCTCCAACGTTTTCTACACTTAGACTGGTTTGTATAATAAAATGTAAGAGAGACTCACCTCTGTCGTTGATGTCCGGGCTGCCCCACACAGTGTGGTGTGCGTTGGCGTCCGTTCCGATGACGAGGGGTTGCTTCTTGTAGCTTGCCTCCGCCGTCTGTCTCCCGAGTTCAGCCGGTGGTGCCTCTCGCTCATGCGCCATGTAGCAGGACGCCATAAGAATTGGCTCGTCCCTGCCACCCTCCAAGGCCACAACAGTGAGGTCGTCCGTGCTGTAATTTGTCATTAAATACGCATAGATTCCTTTTCTTACCAGAATGGCAGTCCTTGCTCTACTTAATGGGGTGGGGTAAAAGATATTGTACTTTTGTGACTTTAGTCCGGAGACCTTGTTTCCCACCGCTATCCAAGGTTCCTGAACTAAAGCCACATCTGCGGGCCCTTCCTCCAAGGTTAGAAGGAGCTCCGCCGAGGCGATCTTGCTCTTACGCAAGTTGACCTGGAGGACCTTCAACTGCATGACTGGTGTCCGCATCCTCCGGTCCCGATGGGTCAGCCTGCAAGGTTGTGTCGCCATCCTCGTCTTCTTCAGCAGACTGTACTGCCCCCGTAATATCGAGGCTGCTGGCTTTTTCGACCATCATGTCGATTCCGAGGTCGTTCTCCACCTCTCCAGCCTCCAGTGTGTGCTCATTAGTGTCCTCGGGGTGGCGTTTCTTGAGACGTAGGTGCACGCTACCTACTCCCCATGCCATCACCCCGAATCTTGGGTAGAGCAGATCCTCGGCTTCCTTGTTAATCTGGAAGACCACATGCTGCCCGTTTTTGTCGGGCTTTGCAACATGTAGTACCTTCCAGTCTCCAGTTGGCACATTAGGATTCTGCCACTGTAGGAGTTTCAGCGCCTGCTCCATTGGTGTGACCCGTGGAAAGAGTACTTTCGCCTTCGGAACGAACGGAATGCAGGTTCTGTCCACAACCTCCAGCTGGGCACTCTCCCACAGGCTTCCCATGTCTGCAACGACGCTTGAGACCCACTTAAGGGTGGGGTCGTCCTAGCATCTTAGGATTTTTCTCCATACAGCCAGCCTGCTCCGTCAAACGCTACAGGTTGCGCTGCTGGGTCTTCCATCCTTTTAAAAATTTCCTCGAAGAGCTTCTCCTATACTTGCTTCCACTGTTCGGGCGTCATCTTGCCGTTAGGGTCGCTTTTGTCGACGATAGCTACGGTGAGATGCCGTTTTGCTACGTCGCTAGCTTATTCCTTGGGCTGACTTGTCTTTTTGGGGAGGGGTTGTGCCTGATTCTGCGGTCTTTGGCGGGGCTTTTTACTGGCAGGGGCCTCCGCCTTCGCTTGCTCAGTTGAGCGCTGCCGCTTGTTGGCCAAGCACTCCTCCATTTTATTGGCGTATTTGGCGGAGGTGGCTTGCATCGCCGGTTTCTCCGCGAAGTGTTTACGACCCTCCTTAATCTTTTGCCCGGCCCACGCAAGCTTGTTTCTCTCCTCTAGGGTGAGCTCACCGCTTCCGTTCAGTCGCGCCTTGATTTTGAGAGCCGCTTTATACTGGGCTTTCGCTCGCATGCCCTCCTTTGTTCGTGTGGGTTTTTCCATATTTTTGGAACTAGACCCCGCCCGAACTGGAGATAGCAGCAGCTTTTCTTCCGCCTCCGTATTAGTTGAACCTCCATGCGATTCACAGTCCGAGTCTGTATCGACTGCAGTACCGCGCCACACTTTGGTCCTTGTCGTATCGGCAGTAGCTGTACAACTGTCCTGGCCTGCTCCAACCACGACAGAGGTGTGACCGCTGGCGACACGAAGTGGGGATCTCTCCACACCGTGCCCGCCGGTGGTAGCAGTCACGCCTTCCACCGACGTTTGGGCTGATATCCCAGCCCGATTTGGGTTCTTTGTGTGTTCCATTATTAATGTACCCATAGTAGTTAATTTTTGTTCGTGGGAACCACCCCATAGCATTTTATGCCTGCTGCCAGGCACCTCTAACCATGGCTTTGGCTCACCTCCACCCAACATTGTGCTGTTGTGGTAGTGTTGGCCATCACCTTAGCTGGACACTGCATTTCCTAGGTGTAAGACGAGCAAGACACACTATGTATTACCCGCTTTAAGCCGAGGTGCATACAGTGTCCATTGCCCAGCCGACACCCTCGTGGAGGGTTCAGTTAGAGGGTTTTTTTGAAGTGTTAATAATTATAATAAAAAATTGATCTAGAACCCTAGAAGAGACATTATTGCTATAATTTGTTTAATATATTAACATTAAATATATTTTTGTTATATAAATTTGTACAATATACATTCATTATTTATTTCTATTTAATCTCAAGCAAGAAAATGCTTTGCTTTTTACTTCCAAAACATCGGAAACATCGATGTTGCAATACATCGACGTTTCTCCAGCTCTATTCGATTGGTCTGCACTTTTAACATCTGGTTACTCGTAAAATGAGATGTTAATGGCGGGGCCTATTATACAGCCCAAACTTTTAACACCCTGGTGCAGCTTCGAAACTTTCTAATCGCTCTAACTGCAGATATTGGAAAAATGTATAGGTGCGTAAGGATGGCAGAACCGGATAGCTATTTTCAGTGCATACTGTGGCGCAAATTTCGTCTGAATATGTGCACCTATGGCACGAAGACAGCCTCGTTCATAGCTATTCGGGCCATGCATTAGTTGGATGAGAAGGAGACGTTTACCATTGGAGCGAAAATACTGCTGCGCCATTTCTACGTAGACGATCTCGGGAGGCAACTCGACCCAAGAAGTTCTCGAAATCATGCGCTAAGCGACAGAGCTTTTGATAGAAGAAAATTTAAAGCTCGAAATGGTGCTCAAATGATGACATCATACTCAAATTCCGAAAGAGGACAACTGGACTCCTCTAAAATTCAATGATGGGAGTGGGATCCATCCTCAGACAAGCTTCTTTTCTCAATTTCGTTGATGTACATGACCAAAAATCCAACTAAGAGATCAGTTCTCTCGTCTATCGCTCGCTTCTATGGTCCGCTTGGTCTTATTGGGCCCATGATAGCCAAAGCCAAGATATTTTTGCAGAACCTTTGAGGCAAAAACTCAATTGGGACAAAAGTCTACCTGATTCTCTAAACTCGATTTGGTTTTCTTTGTGCTGAAGTAAGTCGCTTGGCCATCATACATCAAGGTGTTGTAGAAGTCCATGGATTTTGCGATGCCAACATTCACGCCTACGGTAAATGCGCATCTCCTATACGCTAAATTTCGTGTGGCTCCCCAGAAGACTCTCAGGGTACCCAAATTGGAGCTTTGCGGTGCTCCAATAATTTCGGCGCTGATCAGACTAGGTCGTCCTTTTAGCTTGGATTCGTGATGAACCTTCTCGCTATCAAATATTCACTGCTTATCGAATTTCTTTAATCCAGGAGTGATTCGGATGAATTGGATGTTATTTGCTCTAGTCGCTCCAACGTGCGACATCGAATGGCGCCACGTTCTTACAGCTTTCAACCCTGCCGACATTCTGTTTCGAGGAGCATTTTCCAGTGAACTTATGAAACCATCGCTTTGTATTCAGGGTTCATATTTCTTTGCTAAATGGAAAAGTGAATGGCCATCGCCAAGTCTTGAAGGTACTCGTTGGAGTACCCTTGGCTGCAAAATTGAGAAGGGTCTTTGCCTATATCTACAAATTTTGACATCGCATTAGGCATACCACTCTTACAACTGATTGCTTGCGAATGGGCACTCAAATCTTTTACGTTCCATCCAGATGGCTCACCTTGGAGATGACTATTTGGTTCTGCAAGATGGTAAGCATGTCAAGGCATCCAGCTCAATGGCTTCTCTAGCGACATTCATCGATGAACTTGGACTCGTGCGTGTTGGTGGCCGCTTGAAGAACTCTACTTTGGACTTCAGGGCCCAGCACCCAATCATATAGCCTAGAAGCCATTCTCTGACGAAGGCAATTATAATGTATTTTCACAAGCGCAACTTGCATGCTGGACCTCGTTCTCTATTGGTGCAGATTCAGCTGGAATACTGGCCTATTGAGGGCCCCAAAACCGTCGTTGTAAGCAAGCGCATTACTTGTTGTCGAGCTAAGTCAAGCTTACCATCATGGCCGCACTTCCCCAGGATCGTGGGTGCGGCTCTTACACGTTTATGTTCACAGGAATGGATTTCCGTGGGCCATTCTATTTCAAAAGTGAAGTTCGAAGACGGGCTCCCCAGAAGTGCTACGTGTGCATTTTTATCTGCTTCGCAACAAAGGCAGTGCATCTTGAGCTCGTTCAGGATTTATCCTCAGCAGCTTTCCTGAACTCTTCGGTGGACTTTGGGAGGCAGCAGTAAAAACACCAAAACATCATTTCTATTGGTCAATCGGTCTATCTCTACTCGCTTTGGATGAACTGCGCACTCTTATCTGCCACATTGGGACAATCATTAATTCAAGACCTCTTGTGCCAATTTCAGAGCATCCCGCAGATCTGAATGTGTTGATGCCAGCACATTTCCTAAGCACCGTGCCTCTTATGTGGTTTCCTGAGCCTGACTTCACAAAACTAAACTTTTACAGGCTGGCAGCGCAGGACGTACTTAAAACAGAATTTTTGGGCGTATAGAATACTTGACGCTTCTACAGCAGCACTGGAGTCTGCAAGTCCCAAGTCACAAGTCCACAAATTATATTCTTTGAATCATTTGTTGCTCTGCGAAGCAACGGCGCATATAACATAGCTTCTCTTAACATAGTTTGTTTTGCTAAAGCGCTCTCATTGCAACACTCTTGCTATGTTAAATTCTTCTATTTTGCTTGCCTTCAGCTCAAAGAATAATCACTCTCGCTTTCATTGTGCTCTGCATCAGTTGTCGTTCTGATCCGCTACAGCATTTATTTCCTTTTCGCATATCGTAACGTGACGGATCAACTCGGATTCGCCTGCGTGTTAAACATTAACTAAACAATTGTATTTCAGATTGAGTACTGCTTAATTTTTGATTCAACTCACAGTCGGCAAAATCAACTCGTTTTAAAGCACAATTCGGTGTAAAATTATTTGGACAAGTTTAGTGACAATTTGATAACTATTGAAAAAGATCACTGCTCAACACTGATGTCATCTTCACTGACTTTAGTAAAGCTTTCGACTAGGTCAATCATAGGCTTCTTGTTCATAAATTATCTAACCTGGGCTTTCCCCCAACTTTAATAATCCTTTAAGTAGAAAATTACTAGTCATATTTAATAATACACTATCTGAGATGTGTGTGTTACCTCTGGTGTACCCCAAGGTAGTAACCTTGGCTTCTATGGCGCTATTTTCTCCTCTTTCGTATAAATGTTTTCAACTTGACCTTAATAATTTTCCATCTTGGTGCAACGTTAATATGCTATATCTCAATCATGACAAATGCAAGTTTATGTCGCTTTACCGCACTAAGCCAACTCAGCATACCTACTGTTTTGAGAAAAGAGCACTAGACCGAATTATTTCAATTCAGGATCTTGATCACAAGTTTTGCTTCAACGTGCTTTGTCATATCCAACAAAGGTAAAAGATTGCTGGGTTTCACAAAGCGTTGGTCAAGGCAGTTTGCTGATCCATACACAACAAGGCTACTTTAAGAGTCTCTTGTTCGTCCATCGCTAGAGTATTGCTCATGCATTTGGTCACTTCAATATAGTTACTATCAGGATTTACTGGAGGATTAAACTGGGATGCTGGTCGCCGTTTGCCTCCCTATTTAGATAGGCTACGTCTTTTGAACTTGCCTACTCTAAAAGACCGTAGGAGTAGCCACGGTGTGATTTTCTGTATAAACTTGTAGCTGGTCCCTGCTAAGTCTTCAGAACTGGAACGTATCCTGCAGAGTAATTCGCCGTTTTCGTCCATTGTCCATGCAAGTGTGCAGATCAAATTACGCCCGTCATGAGTCCGAGTACGGTGTGATAACTTTAATGACCTATACTATACTGTTTTATAATTGCTCCACTTTACCAATTCCCGTTATCTTTCATCTTCTTTGTCTGCATCAAATTTGTAATTCTACGTCGCCGGTCAACCGACGTAAGTAGGGGCATATCGTAAAAAAGTTATCCTTACTTGGTCGGCGTAGTAGAAAATTTGTTTTTTTTATTATATGTATAACAAATTTTTTAAAATTCTGTTTCCGTGTTATATAGCAAGATGATACAAGGGACACAAAAGTCTACAACTTAAAGTTAAAACATATTCAAACTCAGAAGTATCACTAATCAAAAGAAAAATTTAAAAAAATGAGAGAAGGTCCATAACTCCGGAATTATTCGATTTCCCATTTACTGTTTAATACAAGACCTAGTGTTAAGGAAAAAAAGATAAATAAAAAACTGCCGTTTCTCGGCAATTTTTGTTTTCGTACTAATTTGCGCGATTTGGTTACCAAAACAGACTTAAATAATTTTTAAGTGTAAGTAATTTGAAAATATGGGATTGAAAGTAAGTTTTGCGGTTTTTTAAATATTTTTATTGTCAATGGCTATGGATAGCAAGCCATTCAAAATAATTTAAAAGCATATTTCGACAAAATGCTGAAATACGTATTCACTAATTTGCAACAGAGAATTCGAATAAAATCATTTTATATAAAATAAATATGAACCTTTTTTTAGCTCAAATTATCAAAAATCTAGACATGATGGACCATTTTCAAAAACAGATTATTGTTCAGCACTCCGAACTTATTTAGTAGCACGAAATTATTTAGAAGCACTTCAATATACTGCGTCAGGTGTCGATAGCTTGCCTTCCCATGTATGATCAATACGAAGATCTAACGAAGTAATACACGAAACTTGAATTCGCTTCCTCATTTTCTACAATTGATCGATTTAATTTTACGCCCCGTACTAATCTTATGCTGGCCTCACCCTTTTCACAAATCTTTTTTTTTAAGATATGTGACATCCAAGTCCAAGCTGTCATTTATTAAAACATGTCATAAGTTACCCAATTTGTTTACCCAACATACCATTTTATATAAAGGTAAATGTTTAAGCCTTTCCGAAACAGCCTGAGAACAGCATTTTATTTTTTATTTCATATTATTTCATAGTTTTTCCGCCAAACTTAAAGCTATACATTAGAGTCATTTAAATAATATATTTACTAAGTCATTTTATTAGCTGAGTGTATTCAATAAATATTAAAGTAAACTTTCAGTCTTCAACAAAATATTTTGGAGGAACGTTTTACTTATTATATAAGTGTAAGTAAATAATTTAATTTGAGTTGGACTTTTATTATAAATATATCGCATGCGTGCTTATTAGAAATGGTCAATTCTTAATAATTAAATTATAAATTGTTAATTCATGCGAAAGATTCGAAAACACTACACTTTGTTTGTATGTAATCATAAGTTTAATGATGATCCAAAATGTTATAAAGTGAATTAGTTTAGGTTGAAAATCTATATTGTAGTCTGTTTAATTGAAACAATTAATATTTGATGAGTTTGTTGATTACTCATAGGAAAAGATAATTTGTTTTAACTTTTAAACTCTAGATTCCAAAAGTAATGGGAAACAGCTTGCCGGTAATGCTACAGAAGCCGGATTAATCTTTATAGTAGACAAATCCGAACTGCTTATATTATAAGATTGTATTATATTTGCTAGTAAGACAAATCCAAACCCTCGAACCAAATTTTGTCCTATGCAAGTGCGTTTACCAATACTAAAAGGTAAGAAGTGTGAAATATTCTTTCTAAGTTGTAATACTCTTCGGGGCTTCGTATTTGTTTTGTATTTTTCTAAATCTGTTGGTACTGAGATCAAAGCATTCGTAGTGGAGTCGTTTTTCGCCATATCATTTTCGTACTCTATGCCTGAGTCAGAACCTTCAGAGCTTCGTCTCTTTTCATGAAGCTGCACTGTTTTTGCATCATTACTGTCCGATTTTTCTTCCAAAAACCGTTCGGGGTCAAATTGATCAGGGCAGTTCCAATATTTATCATTTCTGTTGAGCAAGTAATTATTTATAAACACGATAGTTCCACTCGTAACACCAAATCCAGAAATAACTGTATCCTCTGTAGCAACATGCGGAACTATAGGCGAGGAGGAGCATCGCAGTACTTCGAAAATTGTAGCCATTGTATACGGCATATTATCCATGTCAAATAAGTTGATTCTGCGATGCCCATTGTTTGAGACAAAATCGACTTCAGATTGAATTTTGCAACTAATTTTTGGGTTTTTGGCTATATAAGACAATGCCAACATTACCAAATTTCCAACGGCTGAATGCCCACCGATAAAGTCTTCCAACATAAAAATAATTGTGTTACGTGAGACGTTTTTGTCTTCTTGTAGGCTTTTTAGCAATGCATCCGTGAAGTCATTATCAGGTTCATCAAGATCAATATTTAATTCTCTTTGATATATCACGCGATCTAAAATAAATTGTCGAATGGTTGTAGACCAATGCATAATTTGTTTAATATGACTTTTATAAAACGGCATGAGCCATGGTAGAAAGTCCAACGGATACCCCTGGTTAATTTCCCAAAATATTTCATCAAAATATCGAACAATCTTTTGGAATTCCGTGTCGTCGTAATCAAACCTCGTTGAGCACATATACTGGCTGAACATGTTGGCGCTTGCTTGAAGAATGAATGGTTTAATATTAACTGGTTTTCCTGGCTGAATGGATTTATCAAGCTCCTGCATTAAATTATTGATTTCACTACATCCAATGTGTGACATTTTTGTAAAAAAAGAAGATGATTCCCGCGGAGAGCAGTGTCGCCTCGCCAAGTTTCGTCGTTTCTGTTGCAGCTGTGACCAGTCACAAAGGGCAAGTGCTGCAAAATAATATGAAACAGTTTCAGTGATTTAATGCTTTAAGCGAATCATAAACTTTAAGACATAAAAATAATAATAAGTTGATAGAAAATAAACGTTAAACATGGTACGAATAAACCATTTGTTGTACAGCTGTTTTATCCCGGCCAGAGCTTCTAACAAAAAAATAATTTTTGTACTATACTCTGCTTATGTTTCGAAATTTGGAATGCTTACTGTATACTTTTTTATACTCTGTGCCAGGGTTGTGCCGCTGGCATTATTTTCTTCAGTTAGCATTGTTAATTGGTAATGCTAATTGATAATGCATAATTTTCATTGGCATTAAATTTGTCAATGCCAATTCAGACTATTTTAATTGGCATTTTAAATTCAATTCCAATTAAAATATTTTTAATTTGCATTGAAATGAAACAATTTCAATTGATAATTTTGAATTGCATTAAAATGAAACAATTTCAATTCATTATTCTGAACTAGCATTGAAATGAAATAATGTCAATTGATAATTTTGAATTGGCATTGAAATGAAATAATTTCAATTAATAATTTTCAATTGGCATTGAAATGAAATAGTTTCAATTGAAAATTTTGGAATTGAGTTTATAATGCCAATTATAAAAATTTGAATTGGCATTGATAAATTTAATGCCAATGAAAATTATGCATTATCAATTAGCATTACCAATTAATAATTCTAATTGAAGAAAATAATGCCAGGGGCACAACCCTGATAATAATGAGATTTCGATTTTTGGAGTGAGCCTTACTGCTTATTATAATATAACTTTTGACCACTACTTTGTGAATTCACCCACTGTGCTGAGTCAGAATGCCTCCTCCTGCCACAAAAGATCATTTTGGGATGCCTACCATCGAAAAGAATAACAGGGCCAGGGACTTTGCACAAGAGGAATGATCCCATTATCACCCGAAAACGGAGAATGGAAATATTGACTGCAAAAATAATGTCAATGCCACTCTTGGATGCATGTATTTAGAACTGGCATTATATCCTTTCAATGCCAATTGAGAATTTCACCAATGTGCTGAGTCAGAGTGCCTCCAACTGCCACCAAAGATTATTTTGGGAAGCCTCCCATCGAAAAGAATAACAGTGCCCGGGACTTTGAACAAGAGGAATGCCACGCTTGGCATTAGTAATTAACAATTATAATTCTTTTTCACTGAAAATGATTTAGATGCATGTACATATTTTGAATTGGTATTATTTCATTTCAATGCCAATTCAAAATTATCAATTGAAATTATTTCATTTCAATGCCAATTCAAAATTACGAATTGGCAATATTTTATTTTAATGCCAATTAAAAATTGTTAATTGGAATTACTTCAGTTCAATGCCAATTCAAAATATTTTAATCGAAATTGAAATTTATAATTTCAATTAAAAAGTTTTTGAATTATCATTTAAAATTTAATGCTAATTCAAAAATAATGCTAATGCTTCTGAACCCAACCCTGATACCTGCCATATGAATGATCGGTCGAGAAACTAGTTTTAGTGAGAGAAACTTTTCTGTTTTCAAAGAAAACGAATCCAAACTTTGTGATCCTATGTTTGCTACGCATTCCCATAAACGCACAGATCTCTGAGATGGTAAGAGTTTCGAAATTAATGGGACATACATATCTTTTATTTGCAGACAGATCAAGTTTGTTCTCAATTGTTACCACTCATCCTCCCTCCAGCGCACTCGAAAAAAACATCATGTCTCAGACATGTTTGTCAATAGATGACTAAAATAGCCCCTAAATAATTTATGTTTCTTTTCAACCAAAAAAATAATTTCCCGAATTTATTCACTTTGTTTTGATTTCGCTGTGAAGTATAAAGTTCTTATTGGCTTACATTAAAGCTTGGTTTTATATAGTTATATAAATGACTGTATTAAAAAACGAGGGCTTAAGTTAAAGTCAGTCCTGCCCGACTTCGATATACCCATTACTCAGGGGAAGAAATGTTTAATGGCCTTCCCTATTGTTATTTAACAGAGCCTTTAATGTACACTTATTACCATTTTGTTAGCAAGCAGCGCATACTGATCTGAAAAGAATGCAACGTTTTTATAGCCTTTATAACTCTGTCATTAATTATCCAAACTTAATTTAAATTTGTGAGATTGTAAACCATTATGTTACCAATCAGCGCATAATGCTCTGAAAGCACAGTGAGACAAAATCATACTTTTGGAAAAAACCTAGGATGAGACCCTTAAATTCTGATAGAAGGGACTTCTGGAAGCATCACCTCATACTCAGTTTATCAACCGTATCTTAAGTTCGCGTTATATGGCTACTTTTGTACTAACAACACAAAGCCACAACAATTTTAACTTAGTGGTTAATTGTCAAAGATAAAAATCTACAAAATTTAGCAACCCAAGTCCATGGTCATTATCAATATCAAAAATTCGTTTAAATGGGACATTTGGTTAAGTTTATTCCAGAAGCGGTCAAGTCTAAAATCGTAAATATCTTTTAATACCCTAAGATGTGGTACTCTTCAGCCAAAAAACTGAAAGATGGAGTACCACTTAAGATTCACCCAAGAATCACGCTTTAACTAGACTAACAAGTAAGGGCGCTGCAGTCGAGTTTCCCGACCACAAAGTACCATGTTCATTTGTTTTCATTTATTTGTTTTGGAATTTTTGAAGATGAATGTAACCGGTTTTTGTCACAAAATTGCCATCCTAAATGTAGGCAACACTTTTTTCTAGTCCTGACCAACAACTGGGGGTGCTCTTATCAGCTCAACTGTTTCGCTTATAACTCCGGTGTTTCTTGTCCGATCTGATTGTACTTTTCAGAATAGATAGATATTGGGCCTAGCTTGATGTATACTAAACCACAAGGCTCTAACTTGAAAATTGTGGATCTGACTGATTTTTAGGTCTAGGATTTCTAGAAGAGGTCAAGGTTTTTTGGGGATAAAAGGGGGACGGGTGGGAAATTTACCAAATCTGAAACAAACTTGATCTGCGTACGACATAAGTCTACCTTCGTGGAAACAGGGTATAAAAACTAGACCGAACTGCGTTTTCAGATTTACCAACGAAGCATTGGTGCGCTGACTGTGAGCATATTTGTACAAGCAATTGACTTAACAACTTCCAAAAATTACGCAATTAAAATAATAAGTAAATATCTTCATTACCAGCAGGAAAACGGATATTATCAGTAAAATACTTCAAGGCATCTTAGTGTATCGTGGTTTGTCAATTAAAGACATTTTTAATGCATTTTTTATATTTTCTTGATTGCAATAAAGATTTTTTGTTAATTAGATTAATTTCATAATTTTAGTGAAGCTGTTTCTATTTAAAGTTGTACGAAAGCATAACATGACCTTGAACCGGCTAAAACTGCAGGTTTACATAGCATATAGGTCGTAAAAACCAGTCAAATGTAGTAAAAACGCAAGGCACGGCGTTGTTGTTGTATGAACCTAAACATTGAGTGGTTTTATTTATTACAACTAAAACTTCCGTTTGAGTGCATTTATGCATACAAATTTTTTGTCACTGGTTTTAGCTGCCTCTCGATGACTTTGCGTGAATGCTGCTTTGAAATTCCCAAACAGTTATGCCATCACAGGCATGGCGGTTGAGCTACATTCATTTGGTAGGCATTGATCGCTGATGAGAAAGGGTGTTTCCTCTTGAATCAGCTGTACAGTCAACCAGCCTTTTTTGTGGCGTTGTGTCTCTGCTTAAAGTTGTCCGAAAGCATAACATGACCTCGAGCTGGCTAAAACTGCATGTTAACTTAGGTCGTACGACCAGCCACTTTTGTATATTTTAGTATACCCTGTTCCAATTGAAAATAGCAAAAGGGGGATCATGAAGTTATGCGAATGTATGTAACAGGGAGAAGGAAACATTTCCGACCCCATAAAGTATATATATTCTTGATCAGCATGAACAGCCGAGTCGGTATAGCCATGTCCGTCTGTCCGTCTGTCTTTCTGTATGAACGCGTCGATCTCAGAGACTATAAGAGATAGAGCCACAAAACTGCCCCCGCTCTTATCAGCACCAAATTCAAATATGTGATAACCATCAATGAGAACATCACTCTCCTAAATTTTTAGTCAGATAGGAGCTATTGGAGTGGAGTTATGAGGGCGGAAAGTTAAATTGAAAAACTGTTTTTTCTCAAGAACGGCTTAACCGATTTGGTTGAGCTAAATATATATTGTAAGTGTTCACAACGCGATTCCAAAAATAATTTTACACAATTCAAAAAAGAATTCTTAGCCCCAAAAAAATATTGCAATTTGCAAATAATTTTCTTAGTCAGTTAATCTATTGCGATACCAATAGTTTTTTGGTGTTTTTCCATTGAGAGGTCCCTAAGACAATGTATTTTTTCCAATCACATTGCATGTCTATGACATGATGAAAATCAATAAAACATGAAATTAGTATTTTTCAAACATATATTAGACATATTAAGCTCACTGTATATCAACTAAAAAGGGGAAATTTCAGTCAATGCTGTGTGAGTAGATACAGTGTGTTTAAAAGTATTAAATATATTTCAAAACTATTTACATGTTTTTATTAATTTTTACCATGCTAAACACTTCTGATGCTATCGCAAAAATTATATGATATTAGGGATGTCCAAATGGAAAAATCAGCAAAAAACTGTAGATGTAGCAATTGATTTACAACGTAAAAAAATTAATGATAAAATTCAATAATATATTTTGGGCCTTAGAATTGGTGATAAAAATGTGCAAAAATTATTTTATGAACCGTGTTCTGAACACTTACAATATATACTATATTTAGCTCAGCCAAATCGGTTAAGCCGTTCTTGAGAAAAAACAGTTCTTTGATTTAACTTTCCGCCCTCATACCTCCACTCGATTAGCGCCAATTAGACTTAAATTTTAGGAGAGTGAGGTTCTCATTGATGGTTATCACATATTTAAATTTGGTGCTCATAAGAGCGGGGGCAGTTTTTGTATGCTTATACGGCTAAGCCCTTTTTGCATGAGAGTTGACTTATGCTGTACGCAGATCAAGTTTGTTTCAGATTTGGAATTCCACCTCCGTCCCCCTTTTATCCAGAAAAAACTAAGACCTCCTCTAGACATCCTAGACCTAAAAAACAGTCAAATCCACAATTCAAGATTCAAGTTAGAGCCTTGTGGTTTAGAATACATCAAGCTAGGCCCAATATCTATCTATTCTGAAAAGTACAATCAGATCGGACAAGAAACACCGGAGTCTGCCTGTCTTGCCGTCTGTATGTCCGTATGAACGCATAGATCTCAGAGATGGTAAGAGATAGAGATTTGACGTGTATGGAAGAAAAACTTCTTATATCTGCAGGCAGATCTAGTTTACTTTTAAATTTTGGCCACGCCCCCTCCCCCGCATTTTGGGAAAAACGTCATATTTAGCTCAGTTTTAAATGTATATGATTCGTACTTTCTAGACTTATTTTGTAATGAGGATAACTTATCGATCCACAGAGATCCATTCTTTCTTGTTTTAAATGAAGAAAATCATCCATCTATAATAGACTTCGAAAAAGATGGTTGACACCAAAATCTATATTTTTGTACAATCTCGCTTTTCTTCAATGATAGCACAGGGGAACAGTCATTTTGTAGCGTCCTCTTTGATGAAAAATTCTGGTTCACTTTTGTCCACTGACTACAAAACTGGTCTCGGTTTGATTTAAACTTTTGATTTAAACATGGCTGCAAACCTTTTAAATTATCCATGAGGATCGGTCTGGGGGTTCGAACCCATTGTAAAATCCAAGGTTCGGTTCGCGGACCGGTTCTTGGAACCCCTGAACCCAAGGTTCTGGTTCGAACCTTGGTTCGCTTGCACTGAAAAGAATAGTTTGACTTTTGGTTTAATAATGCGTTGAAAATGAAACATATACACCTTCTATCCAGAATCATGATGATCATTACTTAAGTTATTTCAATTATCAAATCCATTAGATGACATTAACAGCTAAGTATAAGCAAAGATTATACAATGAATAGATCGGACATGGCATACAAATAAAAATTTTGTATGGTGGGTCCTGCTGGTGGAACCCGCCCTTTTCAATAGAACCCGCACACCGACTGCGGTTATTTGAGAATTGTCGCTGCCTAAACAACTGGCTTCATAGCTCAATAGGTAGGGTGCCGATCCATACGACGAGCGGGTTCGCATCCCAGTGACGTCGAAAAATTTTTGGAATTTTTCTTTTTTCTTCTCGACTTTTGCAAGGCGTCGCATAGCTCCACAGCAGAGAACTGCAAAACGTACCAAAAACGTAGACTTTTCGTATTGCTTCAATGCTCCAATGCGTATCCAGTATACGCATTTTTGAAAAAGTACGTATGCGTATACTTCATAGTGCGTATGCGTATTTGTTCTACGTTTACGCATACGTCATATGTACGCACACTACGTTTTTATATTTGAGGCATACGCACACTACGCCTAATTTCTGTGCGTATACGCAAATCATTTTGATTCGAATTTTTAAATAAACAATAAAAATCCAATTAAATTTTAATTAAATTTGACACATTTCTCAAAACACATATGTTTTATTAGGTAAAAAATCAAATTTTCAAAATTCGTTTAAAAAGAAACCATGGATGACCCCCGCGTTTTTTCTGCATGAAAATTCTTCATAATTCGCGGTCCATCGAGGAAATTTTTTTTGGAATTTTCGGAGAGTAGGCCGCTATACTAGACAATTACCTTAAATGCTTCCTCTGATGTGAATCCTCTTGATTTGAAACGAGGGTCCAAAATTGTACATTCAGAGTATATTCCATTATGTTCAATGTCTCCAAATCTTGCATCCATATTACTTATCAAAGATTTTAGAAGCAAATGTACTTGGATTGAGCAAGGTTCTGCTTTCGACAGTCGAATTTGTAAAAGTCTACTCAGAACGATAACCTAGAAGTTAAAAAATATTTAATTCTGGGTTTTTGACTTATTAAACAAAATTAGTTACCTTTGGTAGCGTAACATATTTTTCAGCAGAAACTTCCAAAGTTACTGTATAAAACGGCCTTAGGATGGGCCGTATTTCTTCAATTATTGCCCAATCTCCTGGCAGAAGACAAAGATCTGCTCTAATATCCAATAAGACAACAGCTAACGCATTTTTAACTTTGATTAGACGCTCAAACATTTCGTAAGTTGAGTTCCATCTTGTTACGACATCGTTTTTTAGTTTGAGTATCGGCAAATTTTGTTGTTTTAAGGGGTTACATGGGTTTCGTAGGGGAAAAACCGGCCTATTTTCAATAATTTTTTTTTAATATAAAAACTGAATTATTTGGTTCTAACGTTTTATTGTCTTAAGGATACACATTTAATGAGGAATCACTGAAATTTTTGAAGCAAAATATTAAAAGCTCTGCCATTGTGACGTCATTTCAAGCGAGCCTTCGGGAAAAAGGTGCATCCGCGTTGACAGCATAACTTCTAGGAGGATCATCCGAAGTGCAAGTAAAAAATATACGTGTTTACTTAAGACTTTAAACTAGAACTTGGACGAAGGAAAAAACAATAAAGTGAGAATTGGATTTTTGGCAGAGGTTTTAACGAAAAAAAGGAAAAATTGACTAAAATTTCGTGCTATTTTTTTTTTTTGGAAATAGTTGTATTTGAAATTTGATTTTTTCAAGGATTACAGTCTCTGGTTTCAACTCATTAGCTAACTAGACGAGCAGCTGGTCCTTCATACCCTGGCGCGCGCAACTTCTTCAGAGTGTATCTCCAAAACTATTACTCGGATCGATTTGAAATTTTAGGACAATATTCTACAGATGTTGTAGAATTTAATAAGACAATAAAAAAAATTTATTAATATTTTTTTTTTGAAGCCGCGAAACCCATATAACCCCTAAAGGCTTCTTTAAGCTTTTCCATGGCAAATGAACTTCTGTGAAAATATTCCACAATCGCTTTGCATTTTTTTTTAACTTCACTGATTTCTCTTAGTCCCTTTTGGACAACTAAGTTTAGCGTATGAGCAAAACAGGTTACGGAGTTCCAATTCCCAAGACAAACAGCGCTGACGAAATTTTGTCCATTGTCGGTTACAACAGCTACAAGTTTATCAGCAATATTCCACTCATCTAACAGGTTTTTTAAAAATTTGTGTAAATTTTCTTTGGTTTGGCGATCGGTAATTTCATCACATGTGAGCGTTCTGGATTTTAAAACTGAGTCCACTGGGTCAATGAAATGGGCAGTTACTGCCACATACTTTTGGTTGCTGATGGATGTCCAAGCATCAGTTGTCAAACACACTGAATTTACAGACTCCAAATCCATGTGAACAGATGCATGCGTTTCTTGAAACGTATTTGGTAGTAGCACGTTAGAAAGAATTTTTCAAGATGGTAGGGCACAGCCTGGGCAACGGCTTACCATATCAATAAGGATTTTAAAATCCTCCTCTTCAACAATGCGGAGGGCGTGATTGCCTTTAGCAATCATTTTCGACAGTTGTCGATGAATTTGGTTAATTTTCCAGTTTGGAGGGGGTCGACTAATAAAAGTGGATATTATTTGCTGGCCCTTAACTGATACCAAGGCGTCGGTACTGGATGAAGTTGTGGCGGATGATGAAGCTGTGAACGGCAGCCCCAAATCTAGGGCGGATGACGACGTTGTAGCTGGCTGCGCTGAAGATATAGCAGATGAAGTGGTGGAGGACAGCGCTGAAGATGTGCGAGACAGTGATGATGTTTCAGAAATAGCTACACAAGGTCTTTCGCGCACCACGTTTATGGTTGGATGTTTTAGTTTTAGGTGGCGCTGCAGATTCCCTTGCGAACCTCCTGAAATACTGAGGGCCTTCTTGCAATAGCAGCATTTAGCAGGTTTTCCATCTGCTTCAGCAATAAAGTGGTCCCACACAGTCGATTTCTTACGTAAAGCCATGTTAAATACTACACTAAACACATTTAACAATCTAACGCATTCGAAAGAAATGTGGTAATTCACCGGAATTCTGAAATTCTGCCAACTCAGTGCGGTTGGCAGCGCCACTCTTCAAAGCTGCTCAAAAAAAGAGCTAAGTCATAAAATGAGCTGCAGTTCATAAAATGAGCTATAGTTCATAAAACTAACTATAGTTCATAAAATGAGCTATAGTTCATAAAATTAACTATAGTTCATAAAATGAACTATAGTTCATAAAATTAACTATAGTTCATAAAATGAACTATAGATAGAAAATGAACTAAAGTTCAAAATTGAATAGTTCATGACAAAATGAACTAATGAACTAGGTAATCAAAATGAACTAAAATTTCTAACTTTACTTTCCACCATCAGCATGGCCATCTTCTGGTAGACGTTCGACATTTGAAGTTTGACAATCACTTGCCGCGCTCACATTGTTTACGTTTTCGTTGCGAATGTCATTTTTTGTAGTGGTGGACACAGAAATATCGCATTCACGTTGAGTGAAACAGCATGAGATAGGAACATCCCCAGCCGACGGGGGAATATTTTGAGAAAATTTGGCACGGCAAGTTCTTACATACCGTCTTTGACGGTAGACGGTATACGGTAGGTGTGGGCTAGTGTGAATTGCCTATAAACCGTTCATCCGATAGCGATGAAACTTTGAGAAATGGCTGACCACTTGCCCGGGAAGGTTTCTAAGTTGGAAAAGTGGCCGGGATATGGTCCAAAAACCGCGAAATTTGCAAAATTCTACCGTTCATCCGATTGCCATAAAACTTTGGAGAATTGTTGAGTGCTTGCCCGTGATAGTTTCTAAGACTGGGTTTAGTTTAGGATGAAGTAAACTTTCGTGAAGTAGAGGGGCAAGCGAAGCATAACAACATTACAGTCTTATTAATGTCTATTTTCGAAATAGTTTTTTTCCTCAGAAATACATATTTCTCTGATTAACTTGGCTGAAAATCTTTAAGAGTTTTTATAGAAACAACTATTTTTGTGAGACGCGTTTAAGTGACTTAAGAATTTTATAACAAGGCGAAAATAAGTCGATGTGCGAGGTTTCGAAAGAATACCTGAATGATTTTACATCAAACAATTTCTCTACGCCTACCTAAAGCTAGGATGGCGAAACGGGCCGAATTCGCACAGAGCGACGACAAACAAAAGAGGAGCTTTATTGCGCTCCAGCTCCGCCCTAAACTAAACTTACACTAGACTTCAAAAAATTACTTCAACGAATTTTCAACGACTTAAACTAATTAAAAATAATCGCCATCTGCGTCAACATTGGCCTTTAATAAACAAAAAAGAAATAAAAATAAAAAGTTATGCTCAGTATAAGATTTGATGCTGCAGTGGCAGCGCTGCTACTGCGCTGCTGCAGATACGCTCTTTTGATCATATCTCGAAAACCGTTGATCTGATCTTTTTCATTCTTTTGGCAAATCGATAAAGAATTTTGACTAAAAAATATGTCCAGAAGGTTCGAGTCTCCTATCTATAAAACTGTGGGAGATATGACGTTTTTTTTCAAATTGCGGGAGCGGGAGGGATCGTGGCCAAAATTGAAAATGAACTTGATCTGCCTGCAGATAGAAGAAGCATATGTCTCATACATGTCAAACCTTTATCTCTTACCATCTCTGAGATTTAAGCGTTCATACGGACGGACAGACGGACATGGTTATATCGACTCGTCTGTTAATGCTGATCCAGAATATATATACTTTATGGGGTCGGAGATGCTTCCTTCTAACTGTTACATACTTTTGCACAAACTTATTATACTCTATGTACCTTTGATACAGAGTATAAAAATAAGTATGATACAAATTTGGCAATTTGGCAAATTCTACTTTTGAAAAACCAGCTGAGCATCATTTAATGTATCCTTCCGCACCTCAACTTTAATAATATGGCTTGCAGGTAATTCAAAAGAATAATTTTTACGAAATTTTAACTTAAGCGCACTATAACTCCGGAACTACTCAATCAGTTTTAGTAAACTCTTATCTATATAAAATGCGTATGCGTATGCGTACTTAAAAAAAATACTTAATACGCACGTAGTACGCATAAATGACTACGCATTGCAGTTCTCTGCTTCACAGCCTGTACTGAACCAGATGTTATGGCCCGTATCAAGAAAATTACGTTGGAGTGCGTGCTCGCTTTGTGCTCTGTGCGTTTGATTTCCTAAGGTTGATGTGCTTGCTCAGCTGACTGTGTGCGTCTAAAAACGGTTTAACGACTATTAAAACAAACAAAAATACAAAATAAAGTAAAAGTTTAAAAAATCCTGCCACTGCTGGGATTCGAACCAGCAATATTTCAAGCTACAAACAATGCGATGCCATACATTAGTCGACTCAATGAGCTTAGAACCAGTATATTTGTAAATATTAATAAGATAGCATTAAAAAATAGTCGTATATCAGATAAATCTTAAAAAAAAGAGTAAATAATTTCAGAAATAGAAAAAAATTCAAAAAGCTTCAAAAACCTTCCTTCGCCAGTGGGATTCATACCCGCCAATCGTAAGAAACGGTAAAAACTCCGATTTAGCACCCTACCCATTGAGCTATGAAGCCAGCTGTTTAGGCAGCGAAAATTTACAAATAACTCCAGTCGGTGCGCGGCTTCTATTGCAAAATTCGGGTTCATAAAAGCAAGCCCGCAGGTGCCCAAATTGGCCTTTGAAGAGAGTTATTCCTTAGATTATGGAAAATTTTTCAAATTTGATCGTCATGTACAAGCCAGAGCGGTGTTCGACTTTTTATTTCAACTACTTTAGCATATAGCCCAAAGACCCTTATTTTTTCATAAATATAGTTGCTTTTTAATCAGCTTGATGGAAAAAGCTACAGGCGGTAAATCCCGAAAATTAATTAAAGTTTATGGCAGGCCAACTAGATTCATACACGAAATGATAATAGGAAATATTAAAAGACTACGTGATCAAGTATAGACCTTACATTTAAAGTCAATCAAATGTACAATAATAACGTTCGGGCAGTACTAGACTTAAACAATTTCCATTAAACTCATTTTTGCTTAATATCAAATTGACTGAAAGATGAGTGCACCAAATAAATTAATTTGCATAAAATAAATTTATAAAAGTCATATTCAAACGAAAACCCTTCCTCGACCCATTGAAACATTCTTCGGGTTTTTTGCAATTAATAAAAGTTGTAAAGCTTCGAGGGTCCGTGGCTTATTGGCATTTTCTTCTGACTCAAGGAGGAGAAGTCTGGAGGGGTTGGATCGCAAACTATATAAAACATGCACTGAACTATAGGAGACACATACAAACGGAAAATTTTAAAGCATACCCAAATACTAGTCAATCACACAATATACTCTACTCACATATACTCACAGTTAAAGTTTAAATTTGCATGGTGCTAAATTGTAACACCTAACCACTATTCCACACTTCAAAGTAACGATCTGGTATCTGGGGTCGACCCGGGCAGCCAGGTGTATTAACCAAAGTAGCACTGGATAGGGGTAAGGTCTGACAGACGGTTAAAAACCAAGTTGATGTAAACCTGCTAACTTTATTTCTAGTTAAATTTTTTTAGATATAAAATATGTTATTATATTAGGGCAATACAAACTAAAAAATATAGACACTACTAATATTACAACTAATATAAGTCCAACGCACCATCTGTTGGCTAGTACCTAATATTACTGAAATCCTGAAAAGCTTCGATTCAGAGACATTCTTCCCGAAGTCCATCTCTCACTGTCCTTCTGTATAGACCAGCAGTAGTCAGCTAGCCAATTTTCCGTTTTCCGTGATACCTAATGGCTGCCCTTAAATAATTTCAATTGACTTGTAAAAAAGGACGGTTACTTTTATCTGTTCAAATAGTTGCCATTATACATGCTAGAAATTCCTTATCATATGATATTGACAGAATCGATGGATAATTGTGATTGTATTAAGTCCCACACCTAAAATACATGATGAGACTCGAGGAACTTAGCCAAACAAAATACTACGCTGTACTTGAACCAGTCGTCAGCATAATGACATCATTAAATGCGCCGAGCATATGAGAAACATTTTAGAATTATTTGAGATGCATAGATCGTACTTGAACCAGTTTCAGCATAATGCAATCGAAAAGTATTGACATCATTAAATGCGCCGAGCATATGAGAAACACTTTAGAAATATTTGAGATGCATATATCGACCGCTGATGTATTGTTTAATAATATTTTCAAAGAAGCCTCTGAATGTGCTAACAAATCTTCTATTGAAATAACCACACCAAGAACTGCTGAAAAGCAATTACATAGATTAAATCCCCCTTTTACAACTGTGTGCAATTACTACAAGCGATCCATTTTTTTTTGCCTTAAATTGATTCATTGATAAGCTCAATTACCCATAGATTGACCGAAGAAAATAATCCAGCTTTTGCTTTGACTGCGCTGCATCCAAATCGTATTTTCAAAACAATATGAAACAGTATTTCAAAGATATGAAAGCTAAAATGGCTGATGCTATCATTTTTAATACCCGTTACTCGAAGAGTAAAAAGGGTATAATAAAATAATGATGTATGTATGTAACGGGCATAAGGTATATATATTCTTGATCGGCATCAATAGTCGAGTCCATATAGCCATGTCCGTCAGTCTGTATGAAGACCTAGATCTCAGAGTCTAGAAAAGCTAGAGCCACCAAATTTTAAATGTAGACTAGTATTGTCTGCGGGTTGATCAAGTTTATTTCAAATTTTTGCCTCGCCCCCTCCCGTCCAGGCAATAAAAAAAGTTAAATATCTCCTACATTTTTTAAGATATTGAGCTTAGATTTTGCAGTGTAGTGTATGTGGCTACAGTGGAACGACCTTTTAGCACTTTGAGAAGGGTAAAGACATGCCTGGGGTCAACGATGACTGAATCTTGTCTAAATGGTTAGCAACACAATATTAAACAAAAACTAAAAAATAAACACCAGCTTTTGTTAAAAGGATTATGTATGCTGAGTGCGCATAGACGGTTTTGTCTTTGACAAAAAAGCTAAGATAGAAGAACGTGTTTTGGAAGAATTTGCCAGGAGTCCAAGGAAACTTATAATAATTTAAATTATAAAACATATGAATGGAATGGAACACTTTTAAACTGTGTTGAAATCTGTCTTATGAATGAAGTATTGTGCTGAAATATGGTATTATGTAATTTGGAATCAAGCTTTTATCAGAAGAAATACAAAATTTAATTTAAAACTCCTTTTTTTTATAAACAAAGTCTTTTGAGTTTAAAGGGCTAGGAAAAATAAACTTTAATTCATTTTTTCGGGACTAACCGCCTGTAGCTTTTTCCATCAAGCTGATTAATATCATATCCACACTACAGTCCATCTCAGCGGAACGATGAGAAGATGGTGAAAAAATGAAACTCGTGTTCATATTGTCACCACCGTCATATTGTCACCACCGTCTACCGTTCACCGTCAGTGCCTTCTTCTTCTTCCCCCCATAATTAAAGCATACGTGTCAATCAAAATAACCTAAAATAATGGAAAATAGCAGCAGTAAATATTAATTCAACTAATTGCCGAGCTGGAAAATGGCGGATACGTGGATGATATGGACATCAAAAATATGGTTTTGATGCTGAAGCTATAAGAACTGCCATTGCGGAGTCATTCCGTTAATTATTGAATCTTTAAATTTATTTATTATCTAATAAATCTAAGAAGAAAGTTCAATCAGTCTTTGTTTGCTTATGCAAATTCAAATGCCAGTTTTGGAAAGAGGCGTTTTGGGCACTCAATTCGAGTCTGCTCGTGATGCTTCCTTGCATTTCATTTCTCTCCCCAGCCAACGAAATCAGTTCCTGATGGGTACCAGTTTTCGTCCTTACATTAGTCCAGTAGATTTGAATCCCTCTTTCCTCCATCAGCATGGCCATCTCATCACTAGTTCACATTTAAAGTTTGACAATCACTTGCCGCGCTCACATTGTTTACGTTTTCGTTGCGAATATAAATTTTTTAAGTGGTGGACACAGAATTTCTGTGAAAGAAATATAGCATTCACGATGAGTGAAACAGCATGAGATAGGAACATCCCCAGCTGACGGGGGAATATTTTGAGAAAATTTGGCACGGCAAGTTCTTACGTACCGTCTTTGACGGTAGACGGTAGATGTGGACTTGTGTGAATTGGCTATATTTATGAAAAAATAAGGGTCTTTGGGCTATATGCTAAAGTAGTTGAAATAAAAAGTCGACCACTGCTCTGGCTTGTACATGACGATCAAATTTGAAAAATTTTCCATAATCTAAGGAATAACTCTCTTCAAAGGCCAATTTGGGCACCTGCGGGCCTGCTGATGCTGCTCGCATAATTTTTTGGGCTGCATTGATATGTGTTCTGTCTCATAACACTCATAAGCCCGGAAACTTTTGCTCAGTGTGACCTCCATAATTTGTTCAAAGTAAAACAACATGCCAAACACATTTTCCGCTATATCTTTAAAACAAAAGCTGATGGAGCCAAACCGAAACCAGTTTTGTAGTCAGTGGACAAAATTGAACCAGAATTTTTCATAAAGAGGATGCAACCTAGAAAAAGTGTAATTTTTTTCTGTTAGTTGGTTTTGAGCAGTGTTGGGCATTAATCAATTAAATTTTTAATCAATTGATTAATCAATTAATATTTTTAATCAGTTAATTCAATTACAGTTAAAATTAACTGCAATTAACATATTAATTGCAGCTTGCAATTGATTTAATTGAATTAACTAAAATTAATTGTAAATTACAATTGAATTAATTGCTATTGAATTTTTCAATTGTTCTACACTACAGTTAAAATTAACAATTAAGTAAGCTGTGTGGGCATGTATATTTAAAAAAAAATATCCGAAAACGAATCATCAATGGCATCAAGAACAAAAACTAACCAAGAAAAATTTATTTTCAATTTTGATTTTGGCTCGGATGAAAAACCGAAATGAATCAAGTGCCCTGTAATTCGCTTTTGACTAAAGTAGAACTTTTGATGCAGAGGAAAATCAGGAACTGCAGGTTCTGATTCGATATCCCGAAATCCGAAGGTATTTTTATAATATAACAATTGTCGGCAGCAGTTGAACGACTTATTTCTTTGCCTTTCACTGCATGTTTGAAAAGAGGGTTGTGCTGAAATGCGACTTATACAATTATAAGAAATAATAGTAAAATAGTAATATACAAATCTTATTTTACTATTCAATTGTTAATTTTTAATCAAATTTTTTAATCAGATTGACAGTTAATCAATTGTTAACTGTAGAAACTGGCGATTAACAATTAATCAATTGTTAATCACAAAATATTGCAATTACAGTTAATTAATTGTTAACTGCGATAGATGCGAAATACAATTAATTAATTATTAATTTTTTAATTGTTAATCAATTAAGATTTGCCCAACTCTGTGTGTAATCATTAGTTTTGAGTGATTTTATAACACTAGGACCATAATCATTATATTTAATCGAAAATAGTAAAACTCAAATATAATAATTAATGAATTTTTATTTTGCTCAAAATAAAACTCAACAGTAATTCACTGCTATTCGTTGTAAGGAAGCTTTTCTTAGGCTGGGGTATACTCAGTCACGCCAAGGTTCACCTTTCAAGACATTTAATAAGTTGCCGGGATTGGGGAGTAGTGAGGCGCGCCTTATTGTAAAGGCTGCGCGAGAAAATATATATATATACCGAGGATAAATGGCCCTGCCGCATGATTTGGTCCATGTGGACTGCAGATTTGGCACCCGCGACCAGGCTTGAAACGGCCCTGGACGCGTGTAGTTGTATGTGTGTGTGAGTGGGCGGTGCGTACAAGTGAGTGTGGGTGTGACTGGGTGTAATTTATGATTTGCTATTTGCACTTGCTGTGTGCCCGCACCAGGTTTGAACCGGGCCTGGGCTCGTGTATATGTGCGTGCGTGAGTGGCTGTGCGTATGGCTGGGTGCAAGGGTGTGACATTGTATGATAGGTGGTTTGCTATTTGCAAATGGGCTTCGTACCCGCACCAGGTTTGAACCGGCCCTGGGCTCGTGTATATGTGCGTGCGTGAGTGGCGGTGCGTATGACTGGGTGCAAGGGGTTACTTTGTATGGCAGGTGGTGGGCTATCTGCAAATAGGATTGGTACCCGCACCAGGTTTGAACCGGCCCTGGGCTCGTGTATATGTGCGTGCGTGAGTGGCTGTGCGTATGACTGGGTGCAAGGGGAGTGACGCAACTGGAGGAACGATCGTGCCTGGTGGGTGGACTGCGTGTATACGTGTGTATATAACATTAACAAACTTTGATTTGGCCTATTTGGATTGTATGTATGTGTATGCTGGTTTGAGGGTGTGTGTTATTTGAATACTTGGCCTGTGTGGATTGTGTGTGTGAGTGTGTGTGTTGGATTGCGTGTGTGAGTGTGCGTGTTCCTTGAACACTTTGCTTGGCCTGTGTGGATTGTGTGTGTGTGTGTGTGTGAGTGTGCGTGTGAGTGTGCGTGTGAGCTAAGCTTAGCCAACGAGCGTCCACCTGGGCACATCTTGGGACCGTCGTGCCGGGTATTGACCAGCTAGCACGGTGGGCCAAGATCTGCTACTCCTCTGGGACTGGGTTAGGTACACCGGGTATTGACCAACGAGTGTACTAACACAGCCTCAGTGGTAGGTGTGCTCTGGCTCCCGCCAACTTGAAAAATACCTTTGCGTCACTTAACGTTATAAAGGTTTCGTTTATTCACCGAGTTTTTTTATATATATATGTGCCACTGTGTGGCCTGAAGGGAGAGAGACAGAGAGAGGGGCAAAATATTTGGGAGGGGCAAGACCACTCCGACTCGCTCACCCGAATCCGCTCCTGTACGCCGGCTTCCAAATTTGCCGCTCGAGGTTGGGTTGGTTGCTGCGCCAAAGGGGAGTAGCTGGTGTTGTTGTTGTTGTTGTTGTTGCTGTGGTTGTCTTCTCTGTCTTGATGCACCGTTGGGATGTCTTCGTCGCTGGGTTTTTTTCCACTCTTCGCTTTTGGACACTTGTCGACCTGGACACTCTTCGACTTTCTTTGATCACTGCCTTCCACCAACTGAACTCCCCTCCGCTTATCGGCTTTGCGGCTGCGCGGTCTGCAGAGCTTTTATGCGTGAGGTGAAAGCTTTGCCCTTTTCCCCACTTTTGACTCTCTCTCTCTCTCTTATTTCCCCTCGGGAACCTAGCTTTTTGCCTTCATTGGCCTTAGAACTAATTCTTAATGGTTCTGAACAATGGTAAGTAAATATTTCAGCTTAAAAAGGTAAGTATGACTTCAGTTTAAGTTTGCAAAGTAATAACAGGTAAGTAATTGAGTTTAAGTTTGCAGGTAAGTAATTAAGTTTTGAAAGTAGATAAGTTTTAATTTTTTAAGTAATTCAGTTTAAGTTAGCAGGTAAGTAATTAAGTTTTGAAAGTAATAACAGGTAAGTAATTAAGTTTTGAAAGTAATAATAGGTAAGAAAAATGTGATTCTTCACACCCCTCCCTTGCTATGCCAATGGAATTTAATGGACACTAGCCCTCCCGGGGTAAGCACAACACGGAACGTGGTGCCATCCATCAAAACCGCGAAGCGGACTCTGCTCGTCACCTCCTTGAGAGCCACCTGTATGTATTCGCGCAGCATGACGGGGATGCGCCGCTCTGGGGTGTGCACTCGCCAATTTGGGGGAGCATCCACCCAATCTTCATGGGGTGAGAAAAACTCACCCAAGACCTCCTCAAGGTTTGTCAGGCCTCCCAGCATATTCTGCACCTGCGCAACCGATAAGTGAAGGGCTTCTTCCCAAGGTTCAGAGCAGGACGTGGCCAACCTGGCTTGCTCGGCTTGGGCCGAAGTACATGGGGCCTCTGGGTCCCTCCACTTCAAGGCGCGCCCTGGACGAGTGCTTGAGAGGCCTTCCTCGTTGTCTATCACCGAGACGTATGCGCACCGTACTGGAGGCGTATGTGTAGTGGATGTCACCTGAGGGGTTGGGCACGGAAAAAGCATCGTGCTCCTGTCGTCCTCGCCTTCTGGGAACCCATGAAAACTGGGCGTGCTGGGTAGAGTGACGTTTGTATGGGACGTGTTAGGGGACGTCTCAGTCTGTGCCTCTTCGAAGCCCTCGTCCAGCGCATCTTCCGCGGGTTGCGGTGGGCGGACTCCAAAAGGCGGTGGGAGTTCTGCCAGCCATCTCTCGATGTTATCCTGCCAGGCTGGTCTATGGTGGTCGACCGGAGGGACGTCGGGTGCGTTCTCGTCCTCGAGGATGTCGGCCTGGGCTCCCTGGGGCAGCTGCTCTTGTTGTTCCTCGCGGTTGTCCATCGCCCATTGATTATGTGCTAGGAAAAGTGCCAGGGTTCTAGCGTTGATTCTGGGGTTGAAACTATGTTGTGGGCGCTGCTGACGTTGACGGGAGTATTTACTTCGTGGCTCTCTGGTTCTACACTTGGGTTGGTGATGCTGCTAGCCTTTACAGGGGCGTTTTCTTTTGGATATTCTGGTTTTTCCATGGCGTCGGGCTTACTTAGAGCTGGCGGTAGCGATCGGAAAGGGTTGCGTCTGATCGCCTCATCGTCCTTTGGTCCTAGCATCCAAGGTTCGTTGTTGTCTTCTGTGGGGATATCGACGGTCAATGAGGCTGTTGTTTTTGCGAGGTCTGTTGGGGGGGTTGGTCCGTTTCTTGACGCTTCGGTCTCCGTTTTGGGCTGGTTTGTTGCTCGGGTCTTCTGGGGTGTCTTCCTTCTAGTAGTGGCGGGCAGGGTAGTGGTAGTCCCGGTTAGCGGAGTCTCCGAGGTAGCAGGAGCTTTCAGTTGCAGGATCGAATCACCACATGTCAACATTGCTCCAATGGCTCCTAGGAAATCTAGCCCGAGCAAGATGTTATCCACGACCGCAGGAAGAACTAGCATTTGGACGTGGGCTCTCGATATACCGAGCTGTATATCCACTGCTAGGGCTTGGGTTATCCTCTTTTGTGTTCCGTCTGCCAAGGCGATGGTGGTTCGTACCTCCCGTTGATTAGCCCCGGATCTAATCTTTTGTGCTGCTTCCTCACTTATAAAACTCCGCGTCGCCCCTGTGTCCACCGTCGCCTTCCAGGAAAGGCCCTCAATTGTGACAGTTGCCACAATTCGACCGCCGTGTAACTGCAATAAACTCTCTACTTGTGGACCTCCGTTGGCAGGGCCCCCACTCGGTCCGTTTTCGGTGAGAGCCGCTGCTCGTTTCCCGGCTCCTGAGTGCGACAGCACTCAATCGTTCGGATACCTCGCCTCCCACAAGTCCAACAGAACATAAGCCGCTGGCCCTTACACTCGCGAGCAAAATGTCCAGGAGCTCCACAATTTCGGCATGCATGGCGTACGTCTATCGGTGCGATATATTCCACTTCCTTCGGGTTGCCTTCAGTTGTTGGTTCGCTCTTGGTTGGTTCAGTCAGAGTGGCACGATGAGGAGTCCACATGGGGTTAGAATTGGCCTCAACTGTGCGGGTTGTCGTCGCCATCCGTGCCTGCCGTTCCTGTTGCCAGTTTTGGGTTGAGTTCCAGTGCTGTCGTTGAATGTCCCTTTCCCGCGTGACTTCATAGTTAATTACTAACTGCGTTAGTTGTCGTAACGTTTTGAAGTCGTGTCTCCTGATAAATAGTTGATATTGTGGTAGCATGTTCTCGTACACTCGTTCTAGCTCCTGGTCATCGGTGTAGCTAGCGCGGCGCATCATCAACCTGATATCCACCAAATACTCCTTGTAGCTTTCTCGGTTCTTTTGGTATCTTAACCTGATCTCGTCTTCTAACCTCTGGAAGTATCTTGGTGGTAGAAAGAAGTCCAAGAACTCCTTACGAAAAGCTTTCCACGTTTCACCTTGCAGTCTACTAGTTCGAAACCAGTCCTCCGCTACACCGGTTAGCAGTTCTGGGATGGCCTGGGGCATATGACGGACGTCAACGCGGTATGAGGATGCACGCTCCTCCAGACGTTCTATGAACCGCAATGGATCCGAAGTACCGTCGAAGGTTATTCCCCATCGGCACATCTTCTCCGCCATAGATGCGTAGGGTACCTCGTCGCGCTCGTGTGTAGTGCTCGGCAGTGTTTGGTTCAGCCGCTCCAAACTCCTAGAATGTCGATTTCCAAAGCGAGGGATCTGCAGTGTGATATTATGTAGCCCGGTTTCCGACCCTGCATCTCGAGTGGATGATTGTTTCTTACGGTTGTCTTCCTCGTGTTCCATTAGTACTGGAGACGTACTGCGTGAGCGCTGTTGCAATGTAAGGTTCTTGGTATCCGGGCTGGGCGTGGTCCCTAAACTTGCTTCTAAACTGGTCAATCGCTGTAGTATATCAGACGTATGGTTGCTTTTGTTTATAAACGCCGCCATCCGTGTCCGCAATTCCTCAACCGTGCCTTCAGAATCAAACCCAAATTCGTTAGCAAAAGCTTCGAGTTCGGCTTTTCGACGGTAAGATACCCATCGTACCCCAACCATGGCGATGCTGCGTTCTGGCTTGATTTCGTTTGGGTTGCTGAGAGAGGTTACGCACCCTGTAGTCCGAATTGCTGTAGCTTTTAATTTCTCGGGTTTAAACAGTGGAAGGATACTTGGGATCCTTGGTGCAAGTGACAGGGTGTGGTAACGAAAGTGTAAGGAAAGGATACGTTGCACTGTTATTGTGTTGATGTGAACCCGTTAGAGGATACCCGAGATCGTCGATGGTATTACTATTGTTTTTATTGTCTGTGTGGTTGATTTATTCACCGTTTTACTGTGATAGGATACTTGGAAGGATGTTCAGGACACTTTATTTATTTCCCGGATAAACTAGTTGCAGGATACGTTGCACTGTTGAATGATGTTCAGGACACTTTATTTATTCCCAGGATAAAACTGTTGAAGGATACTCAGGAGTTTTACTTTTCTTAGTTTGTAACCGGTTGTATGCTTGCTCGTTGTGTACCAAGCGTTGACTGCCTCTGCTTAGAATATGCTCGGGTACTTATAGGGCCAGACCGGGCACGGCATCGGTTTTCACCTCACCCGCAGGCACTGCGGTGAGTACGATCGTAGGTACTCGTACTCTTGGCTGGGCTGCGCTCACCGAAGTGGCAAACCTCTCCCAATTTCGCTCTCCCCCACTCTCAGCCTTCCCGGCAACTCCTTGCAAATGGGAACCTGACGGACTCTGATTATAGTCACCCTGTACCCAGATTCACCTTTTCGGACGACTACGGACTTAGGAACACGACTGAGTAGTCGTCATACACACCTAAACTTCACCTTTCTACACTACACCTTCTTTTCCACACTTTTAACGGCTTCGTCTCGGCACGACGTCTGCAATCTCACCCTGTTTCTATCCAAAACACACAAACACAAGAATTGCCTAATCTGATATGCTAACCTTCCCCAGTGGTTTCAAAGTTCCGAAGCTAATCATCATGGTTTCTGACCTTGACTTAAACTAAAACCTTGAGCTTAATCTAACCTTGCTTAAAACTAACCTTGCTAACACTACCTGCTGATTACTTCGTCTACTTGTCCTGCTGGGGATGGGGAAGGCTCATCTACTATCGGGAATTATAAAATTTGTGGATCTTTAAGCCACTAATGATGGAAATACTACTAACAACCCCAGGGTCCCTGCTCGGGCGCCACTTGTAAGGAAGCTTTTCTTAGGCTGGGGTATACTCAGTCACGCCAAGGTTCACCTTTCAAGACATTTAATAAGTTGCCGGGATTGGGGAGTAGTGAGGCGCGCCTTATTGGAAAGGCTGCGCGAGAAAATATATATATAGTCACATATCCACCACTCCACGATCCAATACAAGATCCCATACATTTATCACGATCTAACACTTAAATTGTAACCAGACACACACACATAAAATCTAACACTTGAGTTGTAACAAGCACACACACATAAACCCAAAAATCCAAACACATAAATTTCCATATTTTTGGTGACAATAACAATTCAGGCGGCTCAGACATAAACATAAAAACGCTAGCATAAACATCCGCTCCAATCGTTATTCCCACCAAGAACAAAACGCTGATGCAGCTCAAATTATCGGCTGATGCAATCCACTCTCAAATTATGAAATGAGAAAAGAGAGAAAAGCTTTTTGATCTTCACTCCCAAAAAGCTATTAACCGAGGTTTGCTAAGCAGCAGCTGCAGAACCACACATTGAGTTTTACTTGACATCGCAACCGCGACACATCTTAGTCTCTAAGATTGTATTACTTCATAACATAAGTTGTCGATAATAAATAAAGAAATTATATTTTTTTATTTAAACCGAACCATTGACTTCTCATTGGCGCAGCCGGTAGGATAAGTCTGACGTTTTTAAGGATCGATCAAGATCTTAGTGCTAGTACGGGTTGTAAACACTTACAAAGAAAATACTCAGTGCTAAACGTTGTATACTTGTCCGCACAAGAACCCGCGTGAAATAAAATCAAAAGTCGTCGTAGCCCGCTTTAACCTACAAAGTGTGACCGCTAATCGTGACGCGCAAAAATCTTCATAATTAAAGCCCGCTTAAACAAAGTGTGACCGCTACAAAGTTATATGAAAATTAAAATTGATTTTTAACTCGCACCCCAAAAAACCCTTTCACAATTAAAGCCCGCTTAAATTCTAGTGTGACCGCTACAAAGTTATGTGAAAAAAAACAAAGTCGATTTTTTTTGTTTACTAAAGATCGCAAATCATACCCCTAAAGAAACATTACCAACAAGTGAACAATCTAAACAAAAATTCCCAAAAAACCAATCAACATGCCAGACCCAACACCAACATCCGCTTCAACATCAGCACCAGCAGTACTACAGCTATCAGAGCAGCATTTAGGCCAAGCTCTAGGACAAATTAGGCAGGTGCCTACCTTCTCCGGATCATCGGAAGACCTCTGTGCATTTATAAGAAGAGTCGACTTCATTATGCAATTGTACCCAACACGAGATGTTAGGCAACACAGCGTGCTATTCGGGACAATTGAGATGCAAATTTCTGGAGACGCCCAGCGAGTTTCCCAGCTATCAGCAGCCAGCAATTGGACAGCACTAAAAAG
>JAWNNO010005474.1:0-306116 GCA_035044985.1 Lordiphosa fenestrarum | reverse complement strand
GCTCATATATACATACAAATGTATGAGTTTTGCCGCTGCAGGAGCAGGCCAGATATATTGAATTTTCGTTTCCTCATATCTTTACTACCGTTCATCCGATCTTTACGATTCCTTTGGCAAATCGAACAAAAATTTTTATTAGAAAATATGTCCAGAAGGAACAAGCCATCTATCTTCAAAACTGTGGGAGATATGACGTTTTTTCCATATTGCGAGGGCGGGAGGGGGCGTGGCCAAAATTGAAAATAAACTTGATCTGCCTGCAGACATAAGAAGCATATGTCCCATACATGTCAAACCTCTATCTCTTACCATCTCTGAGATCTGTGCGTTCATACGGACAGACGGACAGACGGACATGGCTATATCGACTCGGCTGATGATGCTGATCAAGAATATATATACTTTATGGGGTCGGAGATGCTTCCTTCTGGATGTTACATACTTTTGCACAAACTTATAATACTCTATGTACCTACGGTACAGAGTATAAAAATGTAACACAATTTGCAATATTTTGGATTTTGGTTAAATATACAGTTATATATTTGAAAATTTCTCCAAATTTCGCAGATTTTTGACCATTTCCTGAACCATTCTTTAACTTAGAAACCCTTACGGGCAAGCGTCCAAACATTCCCTAAAGTTACATTAATTTGTACAGCTTTTAGGACCTAAATTCTTAAAGATAGATAATTTCAAGATTGTATAAATGTGTATAAAGTATTGTGAGGAAATAGAAAGATCTTAAGATCCAGAACCGAACATTGAATTTGGTTTTTCGTGATGGTTATACAGCTCAGTTTTCGAAGAAATAAATTTGGTTTAAATGTGGCTGGAGGACCTTAAAGTGTGAAAACGCCTCGTTCAATAACCTTTGACAGAAATGTCTCTTGAACCAGTCGATTTGGGGAAAAAATTACAATTTTTTTGAATTCAGTTCTCGAAAATTCATAAGAAACATTAGCTATCGGCTCTGGTCCAAAAGATTTCCAGACCTGTGCAATTTAGGGACGTTCTCTCATGTTCCTCTTTCAGTCTACACTGAAGAAAGAAATCAATCCAAAACGGAATTAAAATCAGTATAATCCCGGATATGGGTTTGATTGATTTTATTCCCACTTTTTTTTTGTAGTCCCATAAAATCAGGATCACTTGAAGCCTGCTCCGTGACTACCGTTTTCAATCCCGTTTCGGATTGATTTATAGAAATATTTGGGACAGTCTATTTTAAAGCTAAGAAATGGAACTTTCGATCAAATTAAAGTGAGACAAAAGAATCGAAGACGTTCATGTTCCATATGAAACAAGCCTTAAAATGATCAAAATAAGTTATAGTCAGCTTTAAGCTCAAGGTACCAAAAATCTATACGGGATTGACGATTTCCATATCAAGGGTCGTCTTAAGCACACGAACCTCAACCAACCCTTCAATGTACTGGACTTAGTTGCCTTAAAAATCTAGTCTAAGTTCAGCACATTTTGAAACCAAAATAGACAGAGAAGCTAACAAGGGAATTGATAAATGACTACAGCAATAAACAAACTAATAAATAGAGTACTGAACAAAACTAAGACTGGAGAAATGAAATGAGGGATACAAAAGTTCAAAAAGATTCATTTTGAAATGGTAATTTTTAATATGCTTCAGTCTACATTAAATTATCCATTTTCCATATCCTTTGGATGATTTTCAGCTCCGATGGATGAACATCTAAGATCCATTTAACATTAATTAGATTTTTAAATATCCAAAAATGGATATTGGAAAATATTCATTCCAAATGGATACCCAAATCATCGAATGGAAATTTTTTAATATTTTTTTTTTGTCTGTGTTGGATTTGAGTATTGATAAGGAAAATAATCGGGGAATGAACAGATAAATGAAGAGAAGAACAGAAGAACAGAGATATGAAAACAAGAATGAACAGAAATATTATAAGAAGAATGAATAGAAAATCGAGAAAGCTAAGCCAACTTTATCCGAAACGATGTGTGACCCTTCAGTTCAACTCAGACCTGAATCATAGCTGAATCAGCCCTGAAATGGAAGGGTGGTACTGATTTCATGGCATCCTTTATATGAGTTTCAGCCATGAAATTAACACAGGCATCTCCTACTATGTCATGACCTCTGCTGATTTTAGCCATAATTTCAGGGCTGAACTCAGTTATGAAATTCAGCTATTCATACCTTTCAGGTCTAAATCAGCCCGGAAAAATTCAGTACTGAAAGGTTGAACTGCAGGAAATACCTGTGCAAATGCCTGTTATAAAACATGTTTCCAAAAATAGATTAACCTTTTCACGCAAGTCGGTGGTGTGTACTTTAAGTCGAACTCAAATATTCTCTGACTTTGCGAAATTTCATCAAAGATAAAAGTTATGATCAAATCGATTCGTAAAAAATAAATTGTCATACGTACTGGATTCAGAATATTATCTATAACATAGTCATCCACTTCCCCAGTTTAAGAAAGGTATCAACATACAAGATTGTCTAACTAAGACCCACTTTCCGAACCATCGTTTCTATTGATATAGTCATCCGATTTCCGATTTGAGAACAGACTTCTCTTAAAAAGTCTGAGTTTAGGGGCGCTAGCATTGAAAACCACAAAGTGTTTCTTACTAAAACCCATTTTGGACCCATGGTTCCTATGAAAGCTTGTCGATATTTCCGATGCGGGGGCTTTCGACATAATAGTAGCCTGAAGTAAAAAGAAGACTTTGTGCAAAAGTACTGCTAGATAACTTCACAAATGAGAGACTAGCTTGCGTAGAAACAAAAGGCAAACGGACAAAGCTCAACTGATTCAGCTGGTCGCCCTGTTCAAGGAATTTAATAAGATATAATAGGGCTATATAATTGCTCCCATTCCCTGGGTAATATTATTATAGCCTCTGTAAGAAAAACTAAGAAATGAGCAATGGAATAAATACAGGATAAAATAGAGAAATAAAAAATTGAGTGAAATGGAATGAACTGTAAATCTAAGCGCAGTATTTGTGGAAAGTGTTTCCTTTTAAGGTAAAGTTATTAGCAATAGAAAGCATAGCCTCTTCTATCAGAGCACTGATGTAGTTTAACTAGAAAAAGATTAATAACTACTTATTTAGGAGGAAGAAGGGAGTTTCTTACCAATCGGGCTTTACCTTCTTTCTGACTTGTTTGGACAAGTGTTTCTACAACTTTGGTTCTCCGATGTTGGGCGAAAACATTTTATCCACCACCTTAGACTACGACTCTCTATGATAATATATAGTTAAATGTTTTGAATCGACTTAATTAAATGCGCTTTAATATTCATTTATGCAAATTTAGCTTAAATAATCTCAAATTAAAAATCCAGTAAGATTCTGACATAATAATTTGTGTTTTTATTCTTAGTTGATTATGGATAAAACGCCAACGTTTTGTTTAAGCTACGGTCATAAAAGCTGTAAATATATAAATGATACCAATAATTTTTTTTAAATTTTGCGCCACTTTCAACTAGCTTAAGAACTTACTCTCGCCAGTTTTGCAGATGTGAACATTCATCATGCAGGCATTGCCAAAAGTTCTGGTCTCTCCCCTGTAAGTGCCCGTCACTGGACTAAATATTTGAGGACAGACATCAGGACATTTTGCCTGGCACTCCTGCCTTGTGCTGATGGTTAGGGCTAATAAAATGGTTGTAAAATAAATGATGTTACCTATCAACTAACTCCAATTTCAATAGCTTACCTGGCTTGCGATAACAATTTTCCTTATCGAAGTAGCATTTGTTGCGAAAAACGTGGCAAATACCACCGCCTAAAGCCCAGACCACTTCTTCCGTATCGGGACAATTGCCAGAGCAATTGGCATTGACCTGGCTCAAAGCCAAAACAATGAGAACACAAAGAGAGAGAAACGATTTCATTGTATACCGTGTGCGTGTGTGTGGAACAGCGCTCGTCTGGAAACTAACTTCTAGGTGTTGAGTGAAGATGCGTTTATATAGGCGTGAAGGCTGTGGAAATATTTATCTACTAGCGTTGCTAATTGCCAGCTATGCCGTCGCATACGTGCCAGCTGTGGGGATTTTTTGGGTAGCTAATTTAGAATACCTAATATAACGCGGGAGCGACCAACTCGAACGTGACTTGGTCAGCTGTTTGAGGGAATCAAGTTCTCTGGCTCACTCTCATTAATATAATAAATAACATTTACTAGAGAGAGTCGACAGCCAGCATTCTGCTCTGCTCTTCGTGACTCTAAAAATTTTGTTTAATTATATGTAGTCTAACAAAAGTTCAGTAAAATTCTGGTTTACAGATAAAATGCAAGTTAAGAATCAGTTTTAAAACAGTTCAAAAGAGTTTTAGTGCAATTGAAGTTCGACCTAAATATTTATTTTCGTGCGCTCTGCAGACCAAGCTTTTAAGTGCAAAGTCATCTATTTCATTTTGAAAATTAATTTCGTCTAGAAATAAAGAGTTTACCAGTTGTAACTAAAACGTAAGTTGGAGGAATACATGATAAGCCGAGTTAATGAGACAATATTGTGAATTAATCAAAACATAGTTCGTTGAAACTTATTTTGTTAGTCGTAGGTCAAGTTCACCTGGCATTAGTCAAATTAGTTGCTCGATATGACCAGTGGATAAGTCATTTGAATTACCAACAACAGTTTCCCGAAATCGATAAGCTCCTGTCGCCACAGCAGTGTGACCATACTCTGTCAACTGTTAAAGTTTTTTTGCTATGGTTTTTAACTGCACGGCATTACCAAAGAAAGCTGAATCTAAAAAAGCTACCTACAGTGATAAGAAAGTTGTCACTGGCATAAGAACGCAGCGCCACCATTAGTATTTTCTTTGACAACAATGCATGATTCCTGTTAAAAATCCTAGTCAAAACAAGAAAAAAACGCTCAGCATAAATTTTGATGCTGCAGTAACAGCTGAAAGAAGCGCTACTACTGCGCTGCAGCAATGAACCGTCTTTTGATCATAACACGAAAGCCGTTCATCCGATCTTCACCATTCTTTTTCGTGACGATAAGCTACCCTGATTACTAAATATGTCTAGAAGGAAAACGAACCATCTATCTTGAAAACTGTGGGAGATATAACGTTTTTTCTATATTGCGGGGGCGGAAGGGGCGTGGCCAACATTGATAATAAGCTTCCTGCTGGCTGTTACATACTTTTGCACAATGTACCCACGGTACAGAGTATAATGACTAAAATCAATTCGATACTTCTAAATGGAGTTGGGCGCGAGTCGCGTTTTTCTTCATGTCACACTCGCGCACGACTCAACACGGATCAGAATTCGTACTTGGAGTTAGCTTTCTTCAAATTTGAAGAAGTTAATGCCTTTATTTTAGACATTTTTTTGGGGTCTTTACCATTTTATTAATAGTAATGTTTTTTATTTAGTATATTATTTCTTTTACACAATGAAATCAAGTTGTTTAGTCATTTGGCTTGATTCATCTACTATTTTGCCTCTGTAATTCCGATAGGGAGCATTGATCTCCGTAGTCACCCCATCTACGCCGCTACTAAATATATTTAACTGTTTTTTTTTTAAAACTAAATTAAGTCGTGCTTGTCGTGTCGTTTTGTGTTGTGCTTACAAAATTTTTCAACGTGCGTGTGGTGTGCGTATTTTAAACTAGGTATTTCTAAACCACTCTTATGGCTTTGCTTTAACCAATCCGATACGTTTATTTCCCACATCATAAACTGTATAGTAGCGTACCAGAAAAATATCGCCTAGTACCCAAATGTTCATCGAAATGGGCACAAATGCGGTGACGCATAGGATATCTCCTCCTGAGTTTCGAACCTTGACCACATAATCATCTGCCGTGAGAACAAACTGTTCACTTCCAATGAGCAGCCGTACATCTGGCAGCTTTTCCCGCTCACAACTTACGGTATAGTGTACCCCCTTGAGCTTGGCGCCAAGACTTAGATGCAGGCTATCGTAGCTACGCTCTGGCATAAGAATCAATGAGGTGCCTGTATCCAGAATGGCATTCACTTGACCATCAATTTGTTGCTTTCCCACTGACACACTGGAGATCTGAATCTTCCAATAACCGTTGGATACAATGGGTACATAGTGCAGACTTCCATTGTAGTGTGAGTCAATGATGCCACCAAATACAATCTCACCGCCTTGCAACTTGCCCGGAGAGCGACGCAAATATACTGAGAATACACACTGATCCACTAAGCCAAGCTGACACAGAAGCTCTACCAAGGGCGTTGTCTTTGGCCAGGCGATACCAGACAATCCCAAACCCACAATGCCATCAAATGTCACACTATTGAATATGGTCTGATGCTGAAGCAGAACTTGACCAAAGATCAAGCCTGGCAGCTCCACTCCAACCAACTGAAGTGTGTCCTGTGAGAGGTAACCGCTGACAGTGCCGGCTCCATAGGCCAGGGAAAAATTTCGTCCATTCCGTACATGGCTGCTGGACTTGCTGGCATGGTAGCGATTATGACGCTGACAGGCAACATTGCTCTGGGGGCAATTGCTTGAGGGCAGCCAAGTGTTGGCCGAACCCGTATCGAATATCACATGGAAGAACTGAGTTGGTGTACCCATGCCCACTCTCCCATAGAACTCCAAATTCTGACGATTTTGCAGCAACACACGCAGCCTCTTTGGATACAAGGTGAAGTTGCTGGTCAGGAAGAGATTGACCAGCTGATCGGTATGAGATTTCGGTTGAACTTGCAATGGTATACGTAGCAATTGGGAAGTGGCGATGGCAAGCGTTGAGCTAACAAATAACCACAGTAATACAAGCTGCATCTTGCTTAAGATTAAGTAGAGAACTGAGCACCAGATACGGTCTCTTGGGAGTTGGCTCTGGGTTTATGGGCTCATTATATGTAAGCGCAGCTGTTTCGGATAATTAACCCGCCCATTAACCCAGGGAAGCTGGGATGGAGACTAGTTTGAGTGCGGCTAGTTCCAAGTGTGAACAAATGGATGAGTTATTGGAACCACAACTAAGTCTGAGCTGACATTCTCAGTTTCTAAATCTACAACCCAAATACCTCAACCACTGTGTCAAACCAGTTTGGGGTATTATCTGCAATCAATTGCATGACTTTTGCCATCAAATCCAAGAAAGATCTTCCTTGAGTGCGTTAATTGACTACCAGTGGTTTGGCTTTTGGAAAGTTATTGTTGATGGAGAGAGCTTCAGCAGGTTTCCTGTTCCATTTCGAATGTTAAAATTTTGGGCATTTTTATTTTGATTGACTTTGCCACTTGAAAGCCAATTCGATTTGGTCGCCAAGCAATAAATCTGTTGACTCTGTCAGTTTGGTCGACATGTGCGTAGCTCGTAGCTGAATTCAACGCCCACCCGTTGGTTGCTTGGTGGCAAGTGAATGGCACTCTGCCAAAACGTTTACGGCTTATCCTGTTTTAATTTTTACTTTTAACAACATTCACATTCCGGTTTTCGAATCAGGCAGCACCTTAAGATTTCGAGGGCTGGACTTTTGGGCAATATATTGGGTCACAATAGCGTGTCCTTGGCAAATGATTTTAAGGATGGGGCCAGGGCAGCACTTGCACTCCATAAATGGTAAGACACCTCAATGCCTAACAGCTGACTGCAGGTTTCTTTTACAACCAGGTAAATAGTCCACACCCACATGCATAAGCAAACATGGCCAACTGCTCTGTTGGTGGTTTCCAAACGAGCTCATTTGGCTGCATTTGAAACGAATCGATTTTGGGGCATGAAATGATTTCTATAAATTGAAAATAAAACATATAAATTGTAGCCGCGGGCAGCTCATAGAGTTGGGGCACGTTTTTCTTGCAGACTCGGACCATTTAAGGCGGCCTTTGACTCCATTTAATTTTGAGTAGTGTAATGAAAAGGCAATGGCTTGAAGGTCAAGCCGAATATTGGTTGATAATAACTTGCTGGATGGTAGGGTGCGGCACTTAAGCCGAGATAAAGTAGTCAATCCAAAAAACGGACTTTTACATTTTGTGTAGAAATGTTAAATTCGATTAAAAATGGATTCGACTTCAATTATCCAGTGTATTTTTTTTCTTAAAAGTACATAAAAACAAGAAAGAAAGTCGGTCAAGCCCGACTATAACATACTCTGTACCAACGATATTATAAGCTCACCATAAATTTTGATGCTGCAGTAGCAGCTGAAAGCAGCGCTGCTATTGCGCTGCAGCAGCGAACAGTCTTTTGATCATAACTTGAAAACCGTTCATCCGATCTTCTCCCTTCCTTTGGCTGATCGATAAGTTATCTTGATAACTAAATATGTCCAGAAGTCCAGAAACAAGCCATCTATCATTAAAGCTGTGGGAGATATGACGTTTTTTCTAAATTCCAGGGGCTGGAGGGGGAGTGGCCAAAATTGAAAATAAACTTGATCTGCCTGCAGACATAAGAAGCACATGTCCCATACATGTCAAACCTCTATCTCTTACCATCTCTGAGATCTGTGCGTTCATACGGACAGACAGACGGACATGACGGTACAGAGTATAATTATGGAGTAAGTAATGCTAAATCGAAATAACCTTATATCAAATTTTGTGCTATTCTTATAACCTTTTTTATATAAAGTATTTCGATAAGTTTAAAGGATATTTTCCAGCTTGACGCTTTATTGTGCAAATTTGGTTACAAATTCATTTTTTAAAGTCTATCTAAGTCTATATTCTGGCAGTTTTCAGACACCGTTTCCCGAAAACGAAACATATTTTGGAGTTCTTCAAAAAGAGCGAACCTACTGATCCTCAAGGGCATGCCTCATCGTCGAATACAATTACACTTGGCCCTCGCTTAACACGGGGGTTACGTTCCTAGAAAACCTCGTGTTAAGCGAAATCGTGTTAAGCGAAACATGGATTCCGTACAAAATAGGGGGTTACGTTCTTAAAATGCAAAATTGGCAACAAAAATTTTTTTATTGTTCAAATTTGGTCTGTTTTTATTGAAGTTTCATTCATTTGTTCAAAATTAACCAAAAGTTACTATGTATACGCCTTAAATATATATAACATAACATTCATATTTTCAAAATTAAAAGTTGGTATTAAACTAAAAAGTTACTTCATATAATTAATTAACAGTTTAAACCTTTAAAAAATTCAAAAATTTTAAAAAGTAAGATCATATGTTTCTATTTATATTAAATTTGAAATGCATTTGGCGGTTTTAGCCGCTTCGTTTTAACATGTTTTTCAACTTTAGGTACACAACAATTCAAGAACCAGTCTCTAAATAATTCAGCAGTATCCCAAGCTTTGGAATATGCTTTCCAGTACACGGGTAATTTGCTCTTGTCTATCCCTTTAAACGTACGGGGATTCAAAGACTTATAAACAAGCATTGGCTTTACTTGAAAGTCGCCTGATGCATTACTACACAGCAAAAGTGTAAACCATCATTTTGTGCCTTAAAGCCGGGAGATTCTTAGATAAAAAAGTTCGATTTGGCATTTTTTTCATTTTTTTCCAGCAAAGTCCAGTTTCATCAGCATTAAAAACTTGGTCAGGCAAGAATTCCTCTTTTACAATGAACCCCTGAATTTCTTCTGGGTATGTGGCAGCAGCTCCATCATCGGCCGATGCCGCTTCGCCTTTAAATTTGATGCTATGAATGGAGAACCGTATTTTAAATTTTTCGAACCATCCATTACTAGCAACGAAATCTATGCTAGAAGAGGGCTCTCCATTTTTCTTGAGCAGTTCAAAAATCCTGAGTGCTTTTTCCTGAATGATCCGCTGGCTTAAAGGGATCTTTTTTTCGTAGCTATCGTCAATCCAAATGCTAAGTGCTCTTTCCATGTTCTCCAAAATTGGTGCGCGTGCTCTACTGGTAAATTTTGTAGATATAGATGACCCAATCCTTCCTGCACGTCGTATTTCAGTTTCATTTTTTTTGATAGTGCGAACTGTTGCCTCATTCAAGTCAAGGCTTCTTGCAATTTCCGTGGCAGTTTGCCCATTGTCTAAACGGCTTAGAATTTGTATTTTTGTTTCTATAGAAATGCTATAGAAATGACTTTTCGTTTTAAGGAGCTCTGTTCTTTCTTTCTGCCATTGTATAAGCTGAAATTTACATATTTTATTTATTCACTTTTTGATTTAATCAAGCCACCTTTTTACTTTCTACAAAATCTTTGATTTTTTATTTACGCGTCTGCAAGGCTTAAGATTTTTCCACATACTAGAACACTCTTACATCTGACAGCTCAAATGTGGTATTCCCCTTTTTCTACAAGCACCCCACGAGTATGATACAATCACAAAGGGACTAACGCATCAATTGACAGCAAAAAAAATATCGATATTTTGCAATCGTGTAAGAACGAGGTTTTCAGCGTGTTAAAAGGGGAAAGGGAGCAAATTTGTAACCGTGTAAGACCGAGTTCGTGCTAAAAGAGTCCGTGTTAAGCGAGGGCCAAGTGTATTATTAAGAAGGGGCAAGGTCTGGGCTATACAGTGGGTGGAATGGGACTTTCCATTTGATGACCGCCGCAGCATGTGGCCGTGAGTTGGCATGTGGATAAAATTACCTTGTAGTGCCTTTGCTGCCTTTGCAATATTCCGGTCGTTTTTCTTTAATGCTTGTCTAAAACGCATAAATTGAGTTTCCCTGTGATGGTTTCTCCCGGTTATAGCAGCTCATACTAATCCAAACCTCATTCGTCCCACCAAATACATACATTGACACCGTAAATATTCGGCTTTGGTTCAGATTCTTTTGCGCCTTGGGTTATTATAAAGAGTCCATGTTTTTAGAAGAGATCGCAATACATTGCAAAAACCCATTTTTTCTTTAGCCGCAAATTGTAGTTTATTGGCACTGAAGTTATGACGCTTACACTTCAGGATAGGAAAGCGATACTTCTGGGAGATAGGAAAAAGTCTCTTCTTAGCGATAGGAAAGCGACTCTTCCTGGAGATAAGAATGTGATTCTTCCTAGAGGCAGGAACCGGAAACAGGATCTTCGACCGAAGATAAGCCATACGAATAAAAGGTGTTTCGAATTCTGTTATTTAACAGTACGATTTCGCACTTAAGCTTTTGGTAATATTGTAAAAAGTCGTTCAACTCACTTCAAGACGAATCGCATTCGGGTCTTCTTAGAGAGTGTGAAGCGTTGTATCGCTATTTCTCAGATGGGATGATGATAAACCGTGACCAATAATAAAGTATCGCATTCTTGCCCTCAAGGCGATTTTTGAGGGATATATCGCCAATTTACCGAATGGACGGAAAAAATACGATAAGATATATCGCCAATTTATACCTTTTATAATAAAAAAGCGATACCTAAGGAACTTTGTCTGTGTAAATCGTCGAACTATCTTTAAACTCTCCCCTCAAGCTATCGTCAAACACTCGCATTGTCGAGGGAGATAAGTAACAAGACAAAATGTTTGCAGGGTGTGTACACACACACTGACGATGCGGTACGGTATTAAGTAGATATACTCCGGATCAGCATGAACAGCCGAGTCGATATAGCCATGCCCGTCTGTCCGTCTGTCCGTCCGTCCGACTGTCTGACTGTATAAACGCGTCGATCTCAGAGACTATAAGAGATAGACCAACAAAATTTTACATGAAGGTAGGTGTATGCCATACGCAGATCTAGTTTGTTTCAGATTCGGTAAAACTATAAGTGATATAAACAGCATTCGGTTATCTATTTTGGAATTTTGTTTGATTTGTATTCATCAATATTTGACAAAAATTAAACACATGTTGTAAAAATGTGAAGTGAGAATTTCGAAAAGAGATTTTTTTACCCCTTTTTGTTGGTCTTTACTCCGTTATTTATTGACCGATTCCAAGTATCAGAGCTCAGACCAGAATGAAGTGAACAATATTGGAATGACACAGTAATGCATTGCACTATCGCACACGGCGGCTGCTGAACGCCTAAGATACTAACTGTATAGGAGCACCTACTAACTTCTTAAATATCGCACTAAGTAATTCTCAATTATTATAATAATAATTATAAGAGGGGCAACTGATATTTGGTGATTTACATAATTTTATGTAAAATTAGAGTGCTTTAAATGTGATTATAATACAAAATATGGCATAGTAAAATCAAATATATTTTTGTTATTTTTGAAGATGTTTTTTGCCTGAATGTAAAAGGTTTGCCAAGTTTTTCTTGTGTGCAGTTGCTATTCTAAGTATATAAGAAAGTATATAAGTTTGCCCAATTTCAACAGAGCTTCACATATTTAAATGTATGGTTTAGTGAAGTATTATAAATTTTCAATTAGAAACAGTTTGGAAAAACTATGAAAATGTATGCAAAATGTAGAAATCTCACCTCCCTTTTGACATGTGAAAAAAAATTTGAAAATTTTATTTAATGCTGCCTAATCGGCCAAAAACAAACAATTTCATGCTGTAAATGTGTCAATTATTTACGGAAAAAGCTAGGAGAACCAAATTCTTTCAGTTGTAAAACTTAATCAGAGCATGCAACTGTATCTAGTTTTTATTTGCTTTCTAATTTCTCTACAAACCCTAAACTCGGTAGTCGACGGCCTGAAAGATTATCGTCGCTTTAAGCGTACTTTATTGGTCACACAAACAATATGTGGCCAAAATAAAGTGTTGACGGTAAATAGCCGTTGCCGCAAGTTAAGTTATATGATAATTCTTTAACAATAATAGTAAATATTTAACAAAATACACTTGCTTTTTCCATTAATAGAGAGCCTAACATCAAGAAAAGAAACAGCTGTTCAACTCAGTTCTGTTTGCATAACCATTCTTCCATGGAACAATTGACATTTTGGCAAGAATATAGCTGCTATATATGAGAGATACCCATAAACAGAACTATCAGTTGAATTTTTAAACCATGGACTCTCACAAGTTGGCATTCGTATTGATTCTGCTGGGAGTGTTGAGCCAAATCAGCACGGCTCAGGTTAAAACCACACCCATACTCGAGGACTGTTCCAGAAATTGCATGTGGCGCGCACGTTGCACACCCTACTACAAGGATTTGGTTTGGACCATCCTTAATAAGCAGTGCCGCGTCTTTCAAAATGGCTGCATCTTTGGCACTGCCAACTGTTCGCGAGTTAATCAATGCCTGGAACGTAAGTGGCATAAGTCTATTTACCTGAAGTTCAATAACTAAATATCTATTCACCTCTTAGCCATGACTACAGTAACTGAGGCAGAGTGTAAGCAATATTGTTCCAGGGATCGTTGTCCGTCGCTTGCCCACATAAGAATGATACCGATATGTGCTTGGTTTCCATATGTTGATCCAAGTGGCAATAATACAGAGCGTTCCATGAACTTTGCCAATCGCTGTGAATTGGATAATTATGCCTGTAGCACTGGCCAAGGTGAGTTGACTTGATCATTTGAATAGAGTTGCACCAGATTGAACCGATACCTTTTTTACTTTACAGCCTATGTGGGTGAACCGACTCGAGGTGTCTGTAGAACATAATCTACCTGTTAAATAATACATTGAATAAGCTGTATACAATAAAAAATGTCATCAGGGATATACCGTCTTTAGGAAGAACAGGGGCCCCAAATCCAAATATCCTAAGCCCTTGATTCATTTACTAGACAATACGCCTAAAAATTTATCAGAACTATAATGTTGCTAAGACTTAAAAACCAACAATAGTTAAAAATCGTACAGCTGTGCCTAAGGAGCTTGCAAAGTCATTAGATTTATGAACTAACCAAACAAGGCAGCAGCAAATCAGCAGCATATGTAAGTGAGCTGCTGCATTGAAATAGTCTAGGGAAATGAAAACAAAAGTGGCTAACGAAAAGTCGGATTTAAAGAAACTCTTGATAAACAAGAAAGAAAGTCGGTCAAGCCCGACTATAACATACTCTGTACCTGTTTGTCTTTTGATCATAACTCGAAAACCGTTCATCCGATCTTCTTCATTCCTTTGGCGGATCGATAAGTTATCCTAATAACTAAATATGTCCAAAAGGAACAAGCCATCTATCTTCAAAACTGTGGGAGATATGACGTTTTTTCCGTCCGTCTGTCCGTCCGTCCGTCTGTCCGTCCGTCCGTCTGTCTGTCTGTATGATCGCGTCGATCTCAGAGACTATAAGAGATAGAGTCACAAATTTTTTTGCTGTACGCTGATTTTTTGTACGCAGATCAAGTTTGTTTCAGATTTGGAAAATTCCCACCCGTCCCCCTTTTATCCCCAAAAAACCAAGACCTCCTCTAGAAATTCTAGACCTAAACAACCGTCAGATCCACAATTTTCAAGTTAGAGCCTCGTGGTTTAGTATGCATCAAGCTAGGCCCAATATCTATATATTCTGAAAAGTACAATCAGATCGGACAAAAAACACGACGCACTAAGTTCATACAAATTTACACCATTACATCCAATCCTGCTACTGATTGAGCCGTTTTGAATCTGAAAAACACGAACTAACTTGGAAAACCCGCAGGCTTGGATGAAACCTGATAGATGACATACCGTAATCTTCGCTTGAGTAGAGGCGACTATTAGTAAGTGAGAGCTGAGATGTTGTAGTCTAATTCGACTCAGGCCAAGACAGAAACAGAAGAAATGCTCTTCCTCGTCCCAGCAACTTCTGCAGAAGTCATAGCCGTCGGAGCCGTGAGTCCAGACCTTACAAATGCTGAGCAGTGAGGTCTACTGAATGTTCAGCTTAAGGTTTAGTAAGCCTTGACTGCCTTGTAACACTCTTCGACAGAAAGTTTTTTCCGTCAGCAAATAGGTAAGAAGCCTCCAAAGTAATGATGCATGAAATAGTTTCTTAATTTTTGCTGAAATGCACATTTTACCGATTCTAATTGAAGATTTTTGAAGTCGTCAATATTCCTTTTATTCTAAAGATACAAATGGTAAAATTGAACATCCAATCGAAATATATTTTGTGAGAATTTTCGATGGGCATCAACTTACAGCTCAACCGCTCATAAGAGATGCCTCCAAAGCTTGCGAAACATACAAACAATAAAAAGTTTATTTACTACACTGTGGACTTGCTTTACTGCGGCGGCTGCAAAACAGCAACTGGTTGTCCGGAAGGGCAGACTCAAAAGAGTCAACAGTCAAAAGTGTTGCCTGCTGCAACTCTCAGAATGTTCTTTGATTGAGGAGAAATTAAGAGAAACCCCTCATTAACTTTTCTCCTCTTAAACCATCAGCGATGCATAATATTGCCTGGGTGGTTGTTCCAATTCCAGAACCTTGTCAATGTCTCCATTAGGTGAAAGGAGCTGACGAAATTTCATGCTAAGAAATTGTGTTTTTCCAATATATTTTATCTTTTAGGAAACGGCGAAAACAACGCGCAGAATAAACAAAAACAAATGATATTTACAATATATTGGCAAAAGTTTTGAATTTTTTTAAAGAAAACACTTAAGCCAACATCAACTTAATTTAATTTGAGGAGTGCTGTTGCCATTTAGAAATGATCCTCAACGATTTTCAAAAAATTCCATTTCTGTACGATTCCAAAAGCAATTGTTCATCCAAAAACCTTTGTTCTACCGACTATATAGGTACCAATAGTATATAAAATAGTGATGCACACCGTTCGGATATGAGGATTCGTACGTTTCAGTAGTTCGAGCAGCATTTAAACCTTGGTTTCTTTTATATTTTATAAAGGCACGATTCCGTTTTAGAATATATGATTCCTAAAATGAAAATGTGACTTTAAGCACACTTTCAATATAAAAGTGTGAATAGCTCATAAATTCTTATATAAGTGATTACAGTCAGGGCTGAAAACCGGTTTTGAACCGAAACAGTTTGAACCCGGAATTCCGACGTATACATTACTGGGAACCGAACATCTTTAAAAATAAAAGCTGAACCCTAAACCACTTCCGAACCTTAAACTTCGGTTTGGTCCAACAAAATTGATAGACTTCAAAAATTTTCTAGTTCCTGGTGGCCATTTGACCGATAGTGCAGTGCCCCGTTATGACTCCTATCATAGTTCATATTCCGTTATTGCTAAAGTTAAAGAGTTGGTAAGATCTTTTAGGTGAGTATATTGGCCAGAGTGATCGGGAGATGTGACAACCGGTCCCAATGTCGGTCTGCCGAAGTTCTAGCCACCCACTGCACTTCCGCCATGATATCTTGCAGGGGTATTTGAATGTCCGATACCGCTTGCGTCCCCGGCAGCGCTGAACCGTCCTAATAATAAAGTCGCAAAAGAGAATGATAAGTAAGTATTATCCTTCTGACTGTAGGACCTCATACTCCTGCATTCACTAACACAAGTCAGCAAGTTTGTGTGTGCGTGTGCTTGTGGCTGTCTGTTGCTCGCGGCAACTACAATATTAACTCTTCAGACAGCGCGTGAGTCTCATTCGCTCGGCAATCGCTTTGCGCGCAACAACGCCAAATGCTGCGCCCCAGATATAGACAAATTTTTATAGAATTTTAACAGCATCTGCTATAGCCTGGGGGTTCCCTGCTGTCTACTTTCTCTACAAACCTGAAAAATTCGCCTACTTTTTATACATTAAAATCAAACTACGACTATAATAAACTATTAAGGGCAAACATGCACTGCCGCAAGTTTAGTTTTATGATGATTATGTAAAACAATTGTGGCTAATTTTAAATAGAGAGTCTAACATCAAGAAAAGACACAGCTGTTCAACTCAGTTGTGTTTGCTTAACCTTTCTTTCCATAGAACAATTGACTTTTTGGTAAGAAAATAGCTGCTATATATGAGAGATACCATTCAGCAGAACCATCAGTTGGACTTCTATACCATGGATTCGCACAAGTTGGCATTCGTATTGATTCTGCTGGGAGTGCTGTGCCAAGTCAGCACGGCTCAAGTTAAAACCACACCCATACTCGAGGACTGCCCCAAAAGATGTAATTTACATGCCCGCTGCACACCCTACTACAAGGATTTGGTTTGGACCATTGTTAATAAGCAGTGCCGCGTCTTTCAAAATGGCTGCATCTTTGGCTCGGCCAACTGTTCGCGAGTTAATCAATGTCTGGAACGTAAGTGGCAAAAGTCTCTTTACCTAAAATTCAATAATTAAATATCTATTCACATCTTAGCCATGACTACAGTTACTGAGGCAGAGTGTAAGCAATATTGTTCCACGGATCGTTGTCCATCGCTTGCCCATATAAGAATGGTACCGATATGTGCTTGGTTTCCATATGTTGATCCAAGTGGCAATAATACAGATCGTTCTATGACCTTCGCCAATCGCTGTGAGTTGGATAATTATGCCTGTAGCACTGGCCAAGGTAAGTTATATTGATAATATCTAAGCAAATAATGTTATTTCAAATTGATTTATAATCTCTACCTTTGCAGCTTATGTGTGGGAACCGACTGTAGGAGTCTGTACTACTTAAATTGCCAACATAATAATAAGTTTAATGATATGAAGAAGAATCAGATTTTAAGCGATTAATAATAATAAAAAATTACTTCATGGACATATCATCAAGGGACACAGCGTGTCATACACTCAGAACCAACCACCTGAGAGAATAATAGCACAATTGGGATGTTAATTACACCGCATTATAAAATTACTTGGATTTCAATTACGATTTGATTCTTAGATGTTGTTAAATTAAGTACAAAACCTATTTATATCAAAACATAATCGATCGTCTTCTTCGAGTGTACTCACTACCCTACAGATTTTCAAAGCACTTCGCTTTCATAGAACGAACAAGTAAGCAAGCCGGAAAACTCACGGAAAAAAATCAATTTTTTTATACTCTGTACCGTAGGTACACAGAGTATTATAAGTTTGTGCAAAAGTATGTAACAGGCAGAAGGAAGCATCTCCGACCCCATAAAGTATGTATATTCTTGACAAGCATCAACAGCCGAGTCGATATAGCCATGTCCGTCTGTCCGTCTGTCTGTCCGTCCGTCTGTCTGTCCGTATGAACGCACAGATCTCAGAGATGGTAAGAGATAGAGGTTTGACATGTATGGGACATATGCTTCTTATGTCTGCAGGCAGATCAAGCCACGCCCCCTCCCGCCCCCGCAATTTAGAAAAAACGTCATATCTCCCACAGTTTTGAAGATAGAAGGCTTGTTCCTTCTGGACATATTTAGTTATTAGGATAACTTATCGATCCGCCAAAGGAATGAAGAAGATCGGATGAACGGTTTTCGAGTTATGATCAAAAGACAAATTTTCTTGGTACAGAGTATGTATAGTATGTTATAGTCGGGCTTGACCGACTTTCTTTCTTGCTAAACAATACATATTTTCACATCATCGGCATACATAAGCACCTTAGAGTTAGCCAAAACTGAAGGAAGATCATTGACGAAGACGGTAAAAAGCAGTGGACCCAAATGACTACCCTGGGGAACTCCAGAAGAAACCTGGATGTATTTAGAATAAGAATTACGAAATATAACTTTTTGGGTTCTATTTCTTAGATAATCAGAGGTTCAACTAAGAAGGTTATTTGGAAAGCCGATTGCGCTGAGTTTACGAATCAGTAAGGAGTGGTTAACGGAATCAAAAGCCTTAATAAAATCAGTATAAATGACATCAGTCTGCATCTTATCAAAAAACCCTTTGATCACTGAAGATGTGAGTTCTAAGAGGGTAGTGGTAGTAGATCTACGCTTTACAAATCCATGTTGAAAGGGCAAGATAATGGAACTGCATAAATGTGGCAGTTAAGATGTCATAATCCTCTCAAAAGCCTTAGGAATTGCAGACAGCATTGAAATACCCCTATAATTTTCAACATCGGACTTATTACCCTTTTTATGGAGAGGAATGATAAAGGATTCCTTCCATAACAGATCGGCTATTGCTTGCTCAGTGTTTGCTGTCTGGAATTCTCAAGATGCTTCAATGAAGCATCATTTGTTTAATGGAAATATGCACTTTGCTTATAAAGTGACAGTTAATTTTAGAACTACAGCTATATCTTTTGGTCCTTGCAGCACGTTTTCTAACTAATTTGAAGGACATATCCACTGAAATCAAACAAGATTTTCTCAATAAGACTACTTTTACGACTCTACTTTTGTATGACAGCTATACTATATAGATGCCCGATTTCGACCAAATTTGGCAGAATCATGGAGAAGCGTTGAAAACTAGTAAGTACGGAGTTTGGAGACGTTTGCACTAAAAACAAAAAAAATTTTCTCACTAGAACTAGTTTTTCGACCGATCGTTCCTATGGCAGCTATATAGTATGTTATATTCATCCGATCCGGCTAATGTGCAGCGTATTTGGACCAGCTTTAAGACTGACGGAGGAGATAGCATAGAAACAGACGGACAGACGGACATGGCTATATCGACTCAGCTCGTCATGCTGATCAAGAACATATATACTCTATGTGGTCGAAAATGCTTTCTTCTATTCATTACAAGGGTATAAAAAAAATTTTGCAGAAAGGAGCAAACGGCATCTTTGCTAAGCGTCGCAACGTGAGAAGCAATGCAACTACCAGCTCTCCATGAGCAGACGAGTTATGGATCGCGCCTTTGGACACCTCAAAGCTATGTTTAGACATATTGGGAAGGGCTTTTGAATTCTTCGCGAAATACAAATGCCAATATCAAGTGCGAAGGCGTCCTGCACAACTTTATCCGTGCATGTGGAGAAGAAGCACATGAAGAATTTTCCGAAGTACCCACTCGTATCGAGAAGGAACAGCCCAACCCATAATGCAGTAAGTGAGGTGAGGTGGCATCAGTGTGAGTTCTCTGCAAGTTCTCTGAGTTCTCTCAGCGGTCTGAGGCCCCATTGCACTGTTTTAGTTCATCCAATATTTTTAACTGTCTAATGACTTTGGGCATCTTTTTGGAGGTAGTGAATCAGAAGAAGACAAGATGCTTGCTACGTTCTTTATCCATTGAGTCATAAGTCATAGCTGCGCCTTACAATTTTTCAAACTTTGTAAAAATGATGTTATAATTTCTTCCTTCCTTTTCCTCATGGGCTACTAATCCTATTCTTCGGGAACCCCCTAGCCCTTGCGACACTTTCTCGAAGTAAACCCACTAAAACAGAGAGCCGTCTCTGGCGGTCTCATGTGAGCATTTTCCGATCTGAAAAGTGGCAGGTGCAGATCCACAAAGATCAAACACAAGTCAATCAAAACATTCTCCTCGACATCACTGCACTCCCATTTTATCATTGCATCTTTAAAACTGAAGTATTTTCTCTGCATTTGCTCTCACAACAATGAATCAATTGTCAAAGTATCGGAAAAACTACTTGAAATCGGTGGCAATCTAGTAATCATTTGCTAATACTAATGAAAGCTGCACAGCAGCTTGAATGCTGCGAGCCTACCTGTACCGCCCCTGTAACTCTGTCCATATGAACGCATAGATCTCACGAATTTTATTAGCTAGGGTATTAAAGTGTATAGAACGAAGACTTGTAGGCAGTCAAACTTTTATTTCGCCACGCCCTCCGCCTTCCACGCAATGCGAAATAAAGTATTATGTCCCACAGTTTGGTATTTAGTAAATAGGATTGTTTATTGATCAGCCAAAAAATTGGTTAAGATCGGATGGACAATAATCAAGTTATGAGCACAAGAATGTTCGCTGACTGCGGCGCTGCTTTCAGCTGCTACAGTAACATCAAAATTCAGGGTGAGCATTCACTTTCATTATTATAGTACGGGTGTATGTTTTATATTCTTTTAGAGCATTTCTATACTTCAACTTTGTTTTGAAATTTATGCTAAAATTTTGAATTCCCACACTTAAACTGGGAAAATTCGGTTCGGCACTAATTTTAAACCTATAAAAATAATATTTGTTTGGGCCCACTTTTGAACCGGTAACGCCCGATGAGACACCTCAATACTGTCCTAGCTCAAAAAAATGCATTTTGAAAAAGATTTAGCGAATGTTTTAAGTTAACCTAGTAAAATGATTTATACAGCAACCGAAGTATATTTTAAAATTTACTTCTTTCAATTCAATACTTATTATGAAGTTCGATTTTTACCACCCTAATGATCTCAACTCAGCAAACTTCAGCAAATTTTTCAGGATTTTTTCTATCAATAAATGTCCTTCTAACTACCCAACAACAGTTGTCATCTACAAAAATCTTCTTGTTCTTTTCTAACACAACCAATTCACTGTCTCGGCCGCTGCTATTAATCTTTTTATACTCTGTACTGTAGGTACACAGAGAATTATAAGTTTGTGCAAAAGTATGTAACTGCCAGAACGAAGCATCTCCGACTCCATAAAGTAAAATATTCTTGATCAGCATCAACAGCCGAGTCGATATAGCCATGTCCGTCTGACTGTCCGTATGAACGCACAGATCTCAGAGATGGTAAGAGATAGAGGTTTGACGTGTATGGGAGAAAAACATCTTATATCTGCAGGCAGATCAAGTTTATTTTCAATTTTGGCCACGCCCCCGCCCTCCTCCGCAATTTGGAAAAACGTCATATCTCCTACAGCTTTAAAAATAGATGATCACCACTTTCGCTCTTTTGAAAAACTTCAATATTGAAAAGATTCGTGAATCGCATCAAAGCACGCTTCCTTTTTTTCGCGGTGGTATCCGGATCAAGAATTTTCGAGATCAAAAGAGCGAAATTCTTGATCCAAGTATGAATTTTTGATCCAGGTTTTCTTGATCCAAGAGCTTCAATACTTGATCTAAGAACGAAACATTCTCAAATCAAGTGCCAAACGAACTCAAATCCAAGGTTATTCAATCTTGAATCAAGAGCATACAGCATTGACCAAATTATAGAATGTTCTTCCGATTATCAAGAGCTCATCAGATTCAAGAGTAAGATCGTTTACTCTTAAATCAAGAGCTTCATAGATTCCAATCATACAACAATTTAAAAGCAGTTGTTTTTTTTTCCATTTTGTTTAAATTTATTTCATGGAAAACTAATTGTTAAGCCATGTAGCATGTTTTAGCCGGCTCGAGGAATACATAACACCTCAAAGGAGTATCAGTCTTTGCCTCTCAACTGGCAGTCGCACAGCCGTCGTTCCATGCCAGCAATGCCATAATCGTTTGGGAATTCCAAAGCAACATGAGTGCAAAAATTGATTGCACTCTTCGCTCGATAGCTTCCCCACACACCCCTCTTCCATAAAAAATCAAACTGAGAGAGCGAGTTCAACGCTGTGTGCTCTCAAATTTGCTTGCTCTGCTCTCTGTTTTTTTACCTCAGTCCCCTCGCCTAAATACATCATACTGAGAACGAATTTAGCTCGATTTCAAGAGCGAAATTCTTGAAAATTCAAGAACGAATAAATATATTTTTAGGAGCGTTCGCTCTCAACTTATTCGTTCTACATTTTTCTGGGTGTTGGGATGTAGTAAACCAGGATCACTGTGGGTCCGACATCGGTTCATCAGTTTACTTCATACGCCCCCATAACCACAGAATTCCTGCCTTCCCAAATAGCCTATCTATTAAAATATCTATTAAATATCACTGATAAGAACTAAGCAAATGGAGATCTTAACTTGGCTTAACTTGTTTATCGCGCAGCAAAGGCACGCTGGGATGCAATGTATGCAGCAAATTGATAGGAAAAGCTAAAAATATAATAAGCATTAAGTTAAAACTGAAGAAAATATGTATTCTTGAGTCGAAAACCGAACAACTACTTAAAATAAAACACTTTTCAAGGCTCTAGACAAAAGGGTCAGAAATCCGCTATGGAATCAGAATCTCTCATATAAGTACCAAAATCACTGATCTCAGAATTGAGAACATCGTGACGGAATTTAGTAATTTTGTCAAAATCAGAATTATTTGTGTATTTTTGGCTTCTTAAAATTGGATTTAAGTATTTTGCCGACAAGTCATAGTAGTCCATATCTTCGAAACAATAATAAGACAAAAGACATGCTGAATGTATCCATTAGACCACGGTAAAGCTGGATCGAAGCAGTTGGTACTGAAATCATTGTTTTTCTTATTTGCTCGCTTGTCATGAATTTAACTTTGAGTGGCTGCAAAACGGGTTTGAACCGAACCGGTTTGAGCCCAAAACACTGACATATTTTTCCACTGGGAACTGTACCTTAAACCGAACCAAGTGTAAACTGTACTATCTCTATGGGGACACCATTCTTGTTAATCGCATAAAACAACAGCGGCTGCGATTTAACCGCCATGTTACTGGGACTACCGAAGCTGAGACGGGAAGACCAGGTGGCGAAAGATATCTCGAAGCTTGGTGTTACCTACTGGTGGCGGACATTGATTGTAGGGGCCAAAGAAGAAGATGGCAGCAATGGTGCCATTGCCCATATCTGTGGCCAATGTGTTCGAAATAGCTGAATGGTTTTAGAGTATCAGGAAGCAAGCTTTTCCCGACCCAGATATTTGTTGTTTTAGACAACGACGAAAACAACCCGCAGAACAAACAAAAACAAAAACAAATGTTATTTACAATATTTTTGCAAAAAAAAAGATTTGATTTTTTTAAACAATACACACGAAAAACACTTGAGCCCACATCAATTACAATCAATTTCAAGAGTGCTGTTGCCATTTTGGGATGTTTTTAATCGTTTTAAAAAAATTCCACATCTGTAAGTCTCCGCCAGCAATTGTTCTCCCAAAAACCTTTGTTCTGCCGACTATATAAAGCCCCAGACGCTAGTCTTGCTCAAAACAAAAGTTGAATCAATCATGAAGTGGCTACTTACTCTATCCCTTTGCCTAGTTGTCCTCTGTGTGGCAGTTGAGGCGCAGCGATGCAACACTTTTTGCACAACCGATGTGAACTATGTTTGTGGCTCGACCAGACGCGGTGGCAGAACTATCTCCTGCACTTTCAGTAACAAATGCCAGTTGGATTTGCATGCGTGCAAGAAACGCGAAAGTAAGCATTCCACATGAAAAATGAAAATCTTATTAAAAACTGTTTTTTTTCTACAGCCTGGCGTTCTGCCAACGGACGTTGTCGTCAAGAGTCTAGCAGAAGCGACTGCAGATAGGAAGAGAAATAACATACTTTTCATGTGCAACCTTTCCGCTTGACAATTAAAACAGCTTAAACAACAATGCAAAATTTTCGGGTATTATCATTTAATGTTCCATTGGGGGGTGGGGGGTTCATTGACTGCTCCAAAAAAGTAGTTATAAAAATGTGTATTTAAGTCACATTCATTGACAGTTCTAGGGTAGCTTGGTCTGAAACATGAAGTTGCTTTTCATTTGCATCACATATGCCCTGCTGGTTGCTTTGACCTTAGGTCAACGTTGTGCTCAAGAATGCATCGAACGCACTGACTATCTATGTGGCAGAACCATACGCAATGGACACGCCTTGCAGTGTACCTTTAGGAATCCTTGTCTCATGGATAGGCATGCCTGTCGCAAAAGAGAGGGTGAGTGTTAATTTGATATTAATTTCAACATTTTAAGAATATTCCTTTTCTTCAAGTCTGGAGTAAAGTTGCGACGGGTCGCTGTCCACGAGACTCTGGTGGCCTGGCCTGCGCCTGAGATGCCTTAGCACTTACACATATATTTTCTATAAAAGTCTCCAAATATTGACACAATTTTTTTGTAAACAAACAAAAGACAGCAGCATTTTAAATAAAAATTTCGGCAACAGCAGCAATTTGCATCAGTTTATTACAGAAAATTGAAGCCCACTGGGAAGTTGCCCCGTTTCACAAAATGGAAACTGCATCGTTAACTTTAGGCAAGAAATTTTTGGTTATATTTTTATTTCTACACGGAATTGTTGTGGCCCAGAGTCAATTATTTTCCCTGAAGGGTAAGTCAAAGGTAGACAAGACCAGAAGTCAGATGGCTAATCGATTTTGTTAAAGCTCCCAAAAAATGTCACGATGTGTGTCCGTTGGGTTATCGTGTGGTTTGTGCCCTCGATCTGCTAGAAGGATGTTTTCGTACATTTGCCAGCAGCTGTGTAATGAGAATGTACAATTGCAAGTATCAGAAAGGTAAGCTATGAACTTATAGAAGCGGAGAGAAGTCAGCTTTAGAAGTTTAAGCCAAGTAATGAGATTATCCGCCCTTTTCTCAATTCCAATTCGGCCAAAGTTTTGTGGTTAAGAGACCAAATCTAGTACAAAAACCGGGTTAGATCACAGAACTTTTGCGTATGTGGAATTGACAACAAGACAAGGCGAATCATATTGCACTGCTTGGTTATTTCCAGTCGGTTAAAATACGATGATTCAAAATCGATTCCTGGTTCAACACTTTAATTCTATCGATAAAAAACCTGGGCAAGAACTATGTGTCCCTGTTTAATTGAAATATTGTATCGTATTACATTTTGCCACAAGCTTAACCGTTTTCAATGCTTTATATTATACTTCACACCTTGAGACACAGGCACATAATCCTTTTTTTTAACTTCTTTCAAAGATTTGGAGGTAGTGGGCCTTATGACTTTTTATCAATTTGTAAAGTCTCTTGGATCGAGAATGTTTACTTAAAGATCGACCTTAACTTACACATTTCTCTTTACAGCTTATACAATTATAGCGAAGCATGCTTGTGAGTTTATTACCAACGATGAGCTGCAAAAACTGGAACTGTAGCCTTAATATACCCCAATAAATGTCGTCGTTATCGAGGCCCGTCCCCATCGTTTCATTTGACGGTACAAGCCGTTTCATATAGAAAACAAGCAAGAAAGTTGGCCAAGCCCAAGTAACATAGTCTGTACCTGGTAAAGTATTTGCTCACTCTATCGTCAAGCAGCAATAGAATGCCGCTCTGTTGCCACCCTGCCGCAGCAGCAAACTTTATTTTGCTCCTAACTTGGCTGTCTTTCATGCAATCTTTTCGCATTCTAGGTGGGTCTATTTAGTATAGTGATAACTGCTGGTCGTTCAGACCAGCTGGGCTAAATCGACTTCTTTGGATGCTGATTAAGAATGTATATGGATGGATGGACCCCTTAATGGGGTTTTTATCCGTTAAGTCCGTTAGGAAAATAAGTTGGCTTCAATTAAAATATGAACAAGAAATTCTCTGTGCCAATTTTCTTGAAATAAGCACAATTCAACTCAAATCCATCAACGCAGAGAAAAGTAGAAGTAGCCGTTTGGACGTGTGTCTACAAATGTGTGCAATGACCCAGTGAGCTATAACGTCGCCGTCGTTGAGTGTCAAAGGTCTAAGGATCGGCTCCAGACAAGTCACACAAAAAGTTTTCTTTCTCTCCATAATGAATCAATGTAGGTGGTGCAGGTGGGTTCAGGGTTCGGAATTGCTCATGAGCGAGCCGCGCGCTCTGCCTATTTTCGGCTCTCGCTCAGAGCCGAGAGCCTCTGTTCGAGAGCCGGGAGCTATGGCTTACGAGACGAGATTTATGGCTCATGAGCCGAGAGCTATGGGTCACAAGACGAGAGCTATGGCTCACGAGCCGAGAGCCGCTCAAAGCAGTGCGCTATAGCTCACGAGCTGAGAGCGGGTTGAGGGCTCATGGCTCCCGAGCAGTGGCTCTCAGCTCAGAGCCATGTGCTATGGCTCACGACTCTCGACGTAGGGCTCTCAGCTCAGAGCCGAGTCGACTGCCATTAGTTAAGAGCAAGAGCTGGCTTTCGAGAGCTGCGAGCAAAGAGCAATTCCGAACATTGGGTGGGCTGTCGCAGTAGCGGTTGTAAAGTATGATTTTGTACCAGCTTTCTTTTTGGCAACACTGTTTTTGACAGCTCAGCTGTTTTCATGTGACATGTTACTGTCAAATATGTCATTTTTGGTCTAAAATTTGAATACACTTACAAACTAACAATGCTTGCAGATCATTGAATTTTATTGGCAAAATTCCTGGCATTTTTTTTTATCGAATATTTGTGTTCAGCGACAGAGCTGATTTCTGGTTGAATGGATACGTGAACAAACAAAATGCATGTGTAGATTAAGGGCCGATGGCATTATTGGACCGTACTTTTTTAAAGATGACGAAAGCAGGAACATTACTGTGTTTATCGAGCGGCACCGTGGATAATTACCAAACTTTTTTTTGCCAAAAATAGAAGTGCTGGTCTTGGCTGACATGTGGTTTCAACAGGACGGTGCCACATACCACACAGCACGATTCAGAGGCGAGTTCAGTGTACAGTTTATCTCACGAGAATTTATTTGTAACATACCGACCGATATGTTGGAGAGAGTATGCCAAAATTGGACCCAGCGTATGAACCATTCGTCTTTAAATATTAAAAATTATATAAATCGTTCAATCGACTCAAATAAAATCTTCATTAATTTTTCAGAATGTTATGTATTTTTTTCAATTAAATCCGAAAGCTGCTAAACAAAATCATCCTTAACATAATAGTGGTATTCCTGAAAGCGATTTAGATTTGATTTAGGTTTCGTCAATCAGCTGTTTACAGCTGCTCCATACAAATTGTCTAGAGGGCCCAAAGTAAGCGAGGAATTTTGAGTCAACAGCTTTGCGGCTATTTTGATTTGATTTCGTTTTGGTGTGACCGTAGTATTCGGTTTGGTGTACTTGATTACATTCTCTAGCGACTTCAACATGAAAAATGAGGGAAGTCTTTCAAGATTATTCTTAGATAATTGTTTATTTAAAGCAATTTAGAAATCATTGGAGCCTCTTTTGAAAAGAAGACGAGCCAGCCTTAAGTGGAAATCTAAATCAAATCGGTGCGCAAAAAGGGTGACTTCGTCAACTGATTTAGATTTGCTTAAAAATAATCTAAAATGTCAGTTTTGGTACAAAATATTTTTAAGCGAGTCTGTTCTTGAAATTCCCAACTGGTTCTAGCACTTTTGTAATGGAGTGATGGTAAATTTCTGACCTACATTAATTCTACCTTGGCCTTGACTCTTGGTTTTGATTCTGAGTGTACGTCCGTCTGCCCGTATGAACGCACAAATCTCATATATGGTAAGAAATAGAGGTTCGACATGTATCGAAGAAAAACTTTTTATTCTTACAGGTAGATCAAATTTATTTTCTGTTATTTTCACGCCCCCGCAATTTGAATAAAAAAGTCTTGCCTTCCAAAATTTTATAGATAGAAGGCTCGTACCCTCTGCACATATTTAGTAATCAGCATTATTTTCCGATTGAACACTTTGTGTGGCAAGTAACGCAACATTGATCAGATATATAGAGAAGTTTTAGGGGGGTACTGAGCATAGTGTAGTCGGGCTTGACCAATATTCTTACTTGTATCTAAGCTGAGATTAATTTTGATAGCATACCATTAAAATTTGTTTTAACTTAACTGGGACCTGAACTCAGGACCTCGAAAACTGAACACACGGACTTACTCCATCTCTGTATTTTAGCGCACATGGCTATCAAGCACTCGCGAGACCAAATTATGGTAAAGAATGTAGCCTTAGCACTTGTCAGTTAGGCAGTCCTTAAGCGAGAAGACCAGTAACAAAACTGCTGGACTAGAACGTTCGAAGCATGGTTTTGCTTTTATTTGAGGTGTTCTTAACATTGTGTATACTTTGTTCTATGAACCTAAAATCGATTTAATTTTTTACATAAAAAGTTTAGAGACTAAATACAAATTTTCTTAAGCCCCCCTAGGAATAGTCCTACGAATGCCACTGACTAGTTCAAAATAGTTTTAAGTCTACTTCTGTCAAACTTACACCTAGAGAAATGTGGCACGAATCGGCAAGCACGATTTCTGCTTCTATTTTGAATTTTTCTTCTTGGTTTTTTTAATACGAAGTCTGATCGAATACAAGCAGACAATCGTTCTTGACTTCGAGCTTGACGGCAAGGGAAGTGCGGGGAGCCACAAGTGCATTATTAATGCATTACCTCTCGCCTGTATGCATTCAAAAACCCAATACAACCTGCCTTACTTTCTTAAGAAATGGCCAAATTTTTCGCACGGTACATGAGTTTATTGAATTTTGTAATGCAGAAAGTAATGACGTGCCGAAGTTTCTTTCGGGTCCCCATTACACAAGCGTATTCTTTTACCATATTGTAATGCAGAAATTCTCGAGCCATTGCAAATGCGCTGAAAAAAAATCTCATAGGTAATGCATTACATTGTGGCTCGTACGTAATGCATTATTTCGACCGACCACATTCAGCCCAGCGCCACTGGGTGGAGAGAGCAAACAACAAATGAGAACAATTCTCTCTCTCACTCTCAGAATTGCCAATGGCTGTTGCCTACAATTTATACTGAGAATTTGTCGCTGCTTTGGCATAACGCGTTGTGGCGGTGTCGATTGAGATGTCGGTGTCAGTAAGTGCTGCAGTCTTTCGACGAGGCCCTGAGTTCAAGTCCCAGTTGAGGAAAGTACAAAATAAAATTATTCAATAATGGCACTTAAAAACTAATCACAATTTAGCCATAAGGGGGGAGGAGTGGCAGTGGCGCTGAGGTGTGGATTTTTGAGGAGGTGGTGGTGTGTTTTGCGATGTGTCTTCCGGTGCCACTGCGCCAAGTCTTTCGAGTAGAAACACTACTATTGGAATTAGAACTTTTTTATTTTGCAACCAAGAAAAACTGTTCTTAAAGTCGAGAATATTTATGCTTGCATCCAAGAAGACTAAATTAAAAACCAAGAATTTTCGTGCTTGAAAATCCGTGCTTGGTTTCAGTATTTTCTTCTTCGATCCAAGAATTTTCGTTCTTACCGTACTTTTGACATCAAATCTTCTTGATATCAAGGACGATCTTCTTGATTTTTTCTCTGAGTGTAACTTTAGTACGGTTTCTCTGCTTGGACAACTCTGATCTAAATATGAATAACCCCATCATTTCGCACATAGCGGAGGGGAGAGTATGAGAGCTTTAAGCTTTTCCCACTGTTACTGGAAACAAACACTGGATGGCGCCACTGTACCTGCGCCGGCGCATTTCACTATTTGTGTCCCCATCGAGTTTTGTGTGTGTTTCATGTGATGTTGGCCAGGATATATATTCCTTCTACTACGGCTGCTGCTGTGTTGTATTTATGTGTAACTCTCTGGCTTAACCTCAACTGTAGTAAAAATCGTCACGTCACCCTCTCTGACTGAAAACGGCCAACAATTTTGGCAAATTTCTGCAGAACTTTGTCTACTTTTCACAGAATCCTCTTCCTACCGAACGTAAATTCGCAATCCTTGGAAAGGGCTGAGCCGATTTAATTAAAGTGTGAAAAGCAAAACAAGCAGCAAAGTGTACCAGTGTCAAGTGCCCCAAACGGGAAAAAGGAAAGGACAACGCCAGACGGGGGACAAGCGAAAGTGTGTTCGGGTAGGCAGGAAGGGACACACACACATACTGTCCATACACACTGAAGCCTTCCACCGTATTCTCGCGTGGCGATTTAATAACAGGTTGGATATTATCATTGTCTATTTGTAATTGGGTTGACATTTGAAAAGTGCAGAGTGAATGACTTTTGTGTGGTGTGCTGCAGTCCAATGCCAGCAAACTGTGTATCATAAATTATGTATAACAATGTATTGTAATCTTTGTGTGTGCGTGTGTGTGTGTGTGTAAGCGTGCGTGTGTGCCAGCCACAATTTGAAGCATACATTCGGGCAGGCCATCGTTTGCTGCAATTTGAGATAAGCTCACCAGAAACACAACTCCCACTGCCCATGTGCCCTCCGGCCAGTCAGATTAGCCCGAAAGTACAAAGAGTCCAGTGGCTGTTGCTTTGTTCCAGCTACTGCGTATTTGAAATCTGCTAATTAGTAGGTTGACTGACGTGAACATGCACTTGTAATTGGATCTCGGATGCGTAGTCGAGTTGTGTTTTTGCTCTGCTCTGTTGCTGCTAATTGGTAGCCAGCGTGTGTCCTGGCTTTTCGAGGAAAAACCCTGACTCTGACCTTGACCATAACCATGAATATTGTTATTACTGCCAGTGCACTCACACGCACACACACACATACGCACTCTTGTGTCAAAGCAGGTGGCAGACAGGTGGAGGAGTAGGTGGGGTACTTGACTGCAGCTGGACAGTTGCATTAGCAGTGGTGCAGGGGCCAGAGGCTGTGCGTTTAGTTCCGATTAATGGCAAGCTCTATTGTTTTTGTATACCCTGTTCCCATTAAAAATGGGAAAAGGGGGACTATGAATTTGTGCGAATGTATGTAACAGAGAGAAGGAAACATTTCCGACCCCATAAAGTATATATACTCTTGATCAGCAGGAACAGCCGAGTCGATATAGCCATGTCCGTCTGTCCGTCCGTCCGTATGAACGCGTCGATCTCAAAAACTATAAGAGATAGAGCCACAAATTTTTGCATGAAGGTTTCAGATTTGGAAAGTTCCCCTGGCGCTGCAGTCGAGTTTCCCGACCACAAAATACCCTGTTCATTTGATTTCATTTATTTGTTTTTGAATTTTTGAAAATGTCATCCTAAATGTAGGCAACACTTTTTCTAGTCCTGATCAACAACTGAGGGGGTGCTCTTATCAGCTCAACTGTTTCGCTTATAACTCCGGTGTTTTTTGTCCGATCTTATTGTACTTTTCAGAATAGATAGATATTGGGCCTAGCTTGATGTATACTAAACCACAAGGCTCTAACTTGAAAATTGTGATCTGACGGCTTTTTAGGTCTTGGATTTCTAGAGGAGGTCTAGGTTTCTTGGGGATAAAAGGGGGACGGGGTGGAATTTTTCAAATCTGAAACAAACTTGATCTGCGTACAGCATAAATCTACCTTCGTTTGTGGCTCTATCTCTTATAGTCTCTGAGATCGACGCGTTCATACAGACAGACAGACGGACAGACGGTCTGTCCGTCTGTCTGTCCGTATGAACGCACAGATCTCAGAGATGGTAAGAGATAAAGGTTTGACATGTATGGGACATATACGTCTTATGTCTGCAGGCAGATCAAGTTTATTTTCAATTTTGGCCACGCCCCCTCCCGCCCCCGCAATTTAGAAAAACCGTTATATCTCCCACAGTTTTGAAGATAGATGTCTTGTTCCTTCTGGACATATTTAGTTAGCAGGATAACTTATCGATCCGCCAAAGCAATGGAGAAGATCGGATGAACGGTTTTCGAGTTATGATCAAAAGACTGTTTGCTGCTACTGCAGCATCAAAATTTATGCTGAGAGTATAATTTTCTTGGTACAGAGTATGTTTTAGTCGGGCTTGACCGACTTTCTTTCTTGTTATAATTGCCCCTCGGATTTAAAAATATTCACATTGATCTCTTAATAAGTAAAAGCACATTTTCAATTTGAAATTGTAGGCTGATTTTTAAAGTGTTCTAGGAACTTAAAGAACTTCCAATCTCAATCTCTCGGATGAAAGATTTTTTAAAAGAAAAGTTGGACTAAAGATGAGCGCAAAATAAGGTTTTCTCACTTGAAAAATGTTATCATTTTAAGAACAAGTTTGTGGGATTCAAAAAGGGGACATATCTCATTTCCCATTGGAATTAAATAATAAAACAATTGCAGTTCCGCAGATCAAGTTTAATAAAAATGATATTAAATATAATTTTATCTATGAATACTTCAAAATCTCAACAATATTCGACATGTTTGAATATAAATACCTCAAGACCGATTCTGAGATAGTTTTCATTTACTTTTCATTCAACTAACTCTTATTCAAAACTTTTGAAACCGAAAAGCTTGATCGTTTTGCGGAAACGGAAACAGCTCCCAATTCAGATTCAGCATGATCTGATCGAAATCGGAAACGGAAACAGTCCTGTATATTATTTAAAAGCCGTTTGGTGAAGCCGCCGCTTCGCCCGCTCATACTCCTTAGAGTCCAGGACATCTCTTGCTTGTAAATCTCCCACCCCACTTGCCTTGGTTTATTTTAGCTTTTCAGAAAAACCAAGACCTTTTGTATTTTTTAGGCCCGATATCTCGATGTTCGGTTAGTCAACTTTACCGGCAGGTTAGCTGAAGGATGAACAATCTCAAGGTTCGGTAAACAAAAACTGCCCAAATCGGTCTTAATTTTTGACTTTCGCCTTAAAAAAGGCGTCAAAGGCGATTCACCGTATATTTTAGAAAAATAATTTCTTATAATAGGACTGAGACTTTCTGAAATTAAGAAAATATTTACTAAAAGCAAGAAAGTATTTTCTTAATTATTTCCTATCTATTAGATGGGAAAGGAACGGGAGTGAGTAGAGTAGAGACAGAAGAGGGAGAGACTACACTAATGCAAGTATTACCACATGTAAATTATTTTTATTGGATATTTTCTTTCTGTTGGTTCACTAATGTTTTCTTTCTGAAAATCACATTAAAATTATTAAACATAATTTTATTTTCTAACTTTACTGCACACTACTAATATGTCGGAACCTACCGGATCGGATGAAAATATCTCATAGCTCCCATAGGAACAATCGGTCGGAAAACTAGTTTTAGTATGAAAAACTTTTTTCTTTTCAATGGAAACGTCTCCAAACTTTGTAATCGTAGGTTTTCTATGTTTTTTTACAATTCTACCAAGTTTTTTTTAAAATCGGACACCTGTTTGGTATTGGTATGGCAGCTGCCATACAAAAGATAGGTCTGAAAAACCGTCTTAGTTAGAAAAACTTTTTTGTTGTTAATGGTAGCATCCTGCAATTTTGTATTTGTTTGTTTCACATGCTTTCACATAACTTAACAAATTCGGATGGCTATATCATATAGCTCCCATATAAACGATCGGTTCAAAAATTGGAAAAAGAGTATTATGTTAGCTTAGCCTTCTCGTTTTCTAAATTTTAGGGCAATTGTCTACATAAATTTCTCTATACTTTAAGGCGAATTTTCAAATGATTTTTCTAAATTTGGGAAAGCACATATCTTTTTTTTAGCTTAGGAGTTTTAATGAATTAATTGGTTGACGCCGTATTTTAAGAAATCATGGAATGTATTTTTTTCTTAACTCATTAAAAAAGTATTTAGGACAAAATCTTGAAAAATTACGTTAAATTTGAAAAAAAAATAAATCGAGCTTTATAAATTTAGGAATTTTTTTCTAAAAAATTCAACTTAAGGGTAATGCTTTCTTAGTTTTTTTCTAAAAAATTCAATTTAGTTTAACAAAAAAAACTGTCCAAAAACAAGAAACTTTCTTTAAGCCAAGAAAAAAATGTAATTTAAGGTAGTAGGCCGGTGTGACGGCCGAAATTTCGAACGGTTTTTTTTTCGTGACCTATTTATAACTAGTAAATAATATACGATCGTTTTGTAACTTTTACATGTTTATTTTAGTACTTTAAATGATAAAAAAAAATTTTTTTATTTAATTTTCCATTTATTTATTTACAATATGTGATATCAAAGTGGAGTCCTCTAAAGAATGATGAGCTGTCTCGGGGAAGCACACAGCCTTACGTAGTCATCCGAAATGAAAAAATCAAAAAGGTTATTATTGTGTAGACCTTTTTTTAATGAACTAACCAATAATATACATAATAAAAAAAAAAATGAAAAGAAGACTTGTGAAAAGAAAGTTATCAAAATGTAATTTTTTTTGTTGATAAAATGTTTAAAAAATTAATTTATTATTAAAAAATTAAATGTTTTAAAGGTTAGGTATTTAGATATGTGTATATAGAATAACTAGTTAAATTTTGAGCCAAATCGGTTGAATAGTTTTGAGTTTCGAGTAAACGCGTTTAAAGTTTTGGCAACAAATAATACTAACATTATTTAATCAGCTAGGCCCGGTGCATACAGCAATCCTTCTGTTTCCTCAAAATCGTCATTAGCAGTAGATATACCTTGGTATCATTAAATAATAAAGGTTGAAGGGACAATAAAAGAGGGAACGGTCAGAGCAGCTGCCTCTGGCATGTCAATACACTTTCATACTGTACGGCGCGCTCTCTTGTTTTGCCTGTAACTTTGGAAATATTCTTAATTTCGGTCTAAAAATTTAAGAGCATATTTATACTCTGTACCGTAGGTACATAGAGTATTATAAGTTTGTGCAAAAGTATGTAACATCCAGAAGGAAGCATCTCCGACCCCATAAAGTATATATATTCTTGATCAGCATCAACAGCCGAGTCGATATAGCCCTGTCCGTCCGTCTGTCTGTCCGTATGAACGCACAGATCTCAGAGATGGTAAGAGATAGAGGTTTGACGTGTATGGGACATATGCTTCTTATGTCTGCAGGCAGATCAAGTTTATTTTCAATTTTGGCCACGCCCCCTCCCGCCCCCGCAATTTAGAAAAAACGTCATATCTCCCACAGTTTTGAAGATAGATGGCTTGTTCCTTCTGGACATATTTAGTTATTAGAATAACTTATCGATCTGCCAAAGGAATGAAGAAGATCGGATGAACGGTTTTCGAGTTATGATCAAAAGACAAAATTTCTTGGTACAGAGTATGTTATAGTCGGGCTTGACCACTTTCTTTCTTGTTTTAAAATGTGGTTCTTCCGAACAATTTAAAAAAAATAAATCGATTTTTTGACCCATCCCACCGGTCTACTACCTTAAGGCGAATTTCTAAAAATAGTAAAATACGTTTTTTGATCTTAGTTAGATCCTGTCGGAATTATTGATATTATTATAGAAAGACAAACAGCTGAATGGTTTGCTTATTTTATTACGAGCTACAATATTATGTTTATGAACAAATGAATTTTTCCTCCATGGAAGGGAAATGGAATCGGACAGAGACAGTATACCAAACATAGAAAGCAATAGGAGAGGCCTAATTATGTTTTTGATGTGGATGAGGCCAAGTTAGTTAATCGATTCATGTTGACAAAATGTACATGCAAAATAATTCTTGCTATGATTAGAGATGAAGTGTTTTCCCAAAGAAATAGTTAAAACTTTAACTGCAGCTACAAATCAGTTTATAATGGTGGGATAACGATGGCGCTGAAATGTGTGGAGCCAGTATTTCTTTGGTAAGCTGTACGGGTAAACAAGTATATCCCGTTATTGCTTTTGATCCCTCACATGCTATTTTAAAACTTTTTCTAGCAACATTAAATAGCATTAGAATCCCCTTAACAAAAATACCCTATTTGTTGACAGTATCTGGTCACACTGCTGCAGCGACATGAAGTTATCGGTATCGGAAACCTGTGGTTGAGAAAACCAAATAAATCGACCGGAGGTCGTCTCGAGCAACTAATTTGACCGTTGCTTGGTTAGCCGTAACTTATGAAAAATTGGGCCCAAATGGCAACTTTTACTTCTTTGTGCGGTGGTTGAGTTCAGTTGAATTGTGCTCATTTGAGGAACATTTGAAACCAGGACTGCCAGCTGGTTTTGAACCATTTCGGTTCGGTTCAGAAAGAATGGGCAGAAAAGTGTAATAAACAAGAAAGAAAGTCGGTCAAGCCCGACTATAACATACTCTGTACCAACGAAATTATACGCTCAGCATAAATTTTGATGCTGCAGTAGCAGCTGAAAGCAGCACTGCTACTGCGCTGCAGCAACGGACAGTCTTTTGATTATAATTATAAAACGGATCATTCGATCTTCACCATTCCTTTGGCGGATCGATAAGTTATCCTGATTACTAAATATGTCTAGAAGATACGCACCATTTATATTTAGAACTGTGGGGAGATATGACGTTTTTTCCATAAAAATAATAAAAAGTAAAATAAATTGGAAAATAAACTTGATCCGCCTGCATGTGCGTTCTGTGCGTTCATACGGACAGACAGACGGACAGACTGACAGACGGACATGGCTATATCGACTCGGCTGTTGATGCTGATCAAGAATATATATAGTATATGGGGTCGGACATGAATATTTCTATGCGTTGCAATCTTGTGGGCAAAATTATAATACGCTTTGCAAGGGTATAAACATAAAAAGTCGAAGATGCTTCCTTCTGGCTGTTACATACTTTTGCACAAACTTAATATACTCTATGTACCTACGGTACAGAGTATAAAAACACAGAATAAAACTAAGAACTGCTTATAAAATTTCCACCTATTATAACCTCTGTTTTTTAACATCCTCGACTTCAAAGCTTTTTCAATAGTTCACAAAAGCAAATGCTTAACATTAATAAATTATATTTTTAATATTCCATTGTGCTCCACGAGCCGTTATCGATCCAAAATCCCATACGACTTGAGTAGTGCTAAGGTCGAAACCAAATTTAGGAACTCTGAAGTAAATTAACTACTAAAAAAATGGGCTGTAGCAAAGTTCGAGCCAAAACCTTTTTCCAAAAGCCTTGAACCTAAAATTTCCGAACCTTGACCATCGGCAAATTATGGTTCGAATCAGGGAGCCGTAGATACGAAAAATTTGAAACATTTGGAGCGCACACCGGGGCATTGGATGCCCATCGCCAATGTGGACATTCACAGGGCTGTAAGCCTCAAACATTTTTGCAAACCTTCGGTAAGCGGATTCGAAACCAAATTTACCAATGTTCGAAAATAAGGGTTCGAGGTTTTTGAGTGAAGGTTTTGGTTCGAACATTATATTAAAAATATTTCTGATACATTAATAATATTATTATTTATTCGTAAGCCTATGAAGTTCATTTAAAGATTGATTCATGAGTAATTCAAAAAGATGCGATCAAAATAATCCTCAGATTTCCACAAATAAACGATCCAAGTTCAGAAATGCACAGAAAACTATGTAGATTCGTGTCAAAAAAGTCCTCCAACTCAATTTCTAAGCGAATCTCTTTCCAAATATTAAGATTATGATTTAAGATTTAAGAGATTAAAAGTATCACAGATTTTAAATTATGTTCTAAAATAGGTAGAGCTAGTCGCTTTCAATACCAAACGGACGAGATGGTTTTAAACAAGAACATATGCATTTATGTTAAAAATATATGCAAGTAATTTTAAGCCCCGGTAGCGTTAATTACTTTTAATAAAAGTAATAAATTCCAAAGACATGCGCAATTCAAATCACTCCCGCCTCGATTCCGTGTATCGACTAGTATCGATAACAGATAACTTTGCTTGCCCATCGTCCGTTCGCTGTCAGTCGCGCGTCTATCGCAATGTCAGGTCGTCTACATTGCAATTTCCTGGAGTTCTTATTTTAATTTATTTGTGTTAAAAACAATGTGAAGAGTAAACACCGATGTGTGAAGTTTGTAGATATGCAATAATTATTTCGATGCCATTTTAGTGGCATCTAGACGCGTAAGTCTAAGGCGCGGCGAGATTGTGAGTAAACGAGGGGACGCCTGTTTGTGATTTGTTTGTGTTTGCTTTTGTTCTTCTGCACACCCGCCCACCTCCTCGAGACAAGCAGCGGCGACAAGAACAACAACAACAAGCACAATGCGCTTAAAATAATCAAAAGAAATGGAAATTTTCCCCATGAATCAGAGAGAACGCTGTCAGCCTTGTGTGATTGTCCCCTATTATCACTTGCTGCCCTGCGGCCTGTCTCAGTCTCGGCAAGAATTGTTTCCACTTGAGTAATCTTTTAATTAGTCCGCTTGTGCATCGCGAAATTTGAGTAGCATCCAAATTTCTGGGAACCATAATCAGCTCAAGAGGTGGGCGTGTTTGTGTGTGGCTTCCCCATCCTCGCCGGGTTGGGTTGAGTTATGCGGTTTATTATTGCACTTGATATATGTATGAGTGCACTTTCAACCTTTGGCATTGGCATTGCCTTGTTTCCTGGAATTGATCATCCAAACGTGTTATGCCCTTGAAAAGACTGGTGTTTCGAAATAAAGCTGATACATTTCTTCTTTCTACAAAACTTACAAAAACTTTTATTTTGAACTTTACCTTACCTTACTGGGTTTCGAGCTCGGGCCCTCCGGTAACTAAACACTAATGACATGGCGTCTCTACGTTCTCCGCCATTGACGATACCCGTGATTAAGAATCTAGTTACCCTAATGAACTAAGTCATTTTAACTGGCAACATTTTTAGCAGCACTCTGCCTCTATTTGACTCTCGCACAGAGCTGAGAGCTCTAGGTCGAGAGCCGTGAGCGATCAACCGGCTCTTGGCTCGTGAGCCACAGCACTCGGCTCTAAGCTGAGAGCCGTAGCTAGTGAGCAGTTAACAAACCGACACTCCGCTCGTGAGCCACAACTATCAGCTCAGAGCTGTGAGCCATTGCTCTCGGCTCGTGAGCCATAGTTTTCGGGTTTTGACCCACAGCTCTCGGCTCGGGAGCCACAGCTCTCGGCGCTAAGAGAGAAAGCTTTGTCAGCCTGCTACTTTGATCTGCCAGCAAATATATGAAGTACCACTCGAGCTATCGATGTTTTTAGGCCACTCTCTAAGACTTGTTTGTTCATACGAATAATGCTGAGCAAGAATATGTATATACTTGACAACCCACATCGGTTAAGAGGAGTAATTTTGCTAGTCTCGAGGTTTTCAGACAATTTCCCCCTATTTCTTCAAATTAGAAACCTTCGCAGGCAAGCGTCCAACCATTTTCTAAAGTTTCATCGCAATCGGATAACGGTGTAATTTTGAAAATTTCGTGTTTATTTGGACCATACGAGAGCTGTGGCTCACGAGCCAAGAGCTGTGGCTCACGTGCCGAGAGCCGCTCTATGGCTCACGGCTTCCGAGCTGTGGCTCACAGCTCAGAGTCAGTGGTATGGCTCACGAGCCGAGGCCTGCTCCAGATATTGGGAAAGATTGCGATATCACTCTAACAAGGAAGCTAGGCAAATTGCCATGAAGACAGTGGTTCCTGTAAGGCATAGTTGACTCAGGAATGGATATAACGAAATGTTCGAAATATGTGTCCCTCAAGCGCAACGAGAGCATCAGCAGATTTTGATACAAAATCGTCATCGACCACAGCAGCACTGCAACACCAACACGCCTCTAAACTTCAGAGAGCAAATGTTGCATGACAACAGAAGAAGAGTGGCAGTAAGTCAATGGCATAGATCACCACAGCACTCACAACCACAGGATGCTTCTTTCCAGCTGAAAGCTTGAACAGACATTGACTCAACTGTCGTTTCAAACTTTTAGGAAAAGTTACCTTATATGTAGGTGACCATTTCCTTAAATCAGAAATTGACAGGTAAAAATCTGGCCGTTTAGGTAAAAAGCTGCCGTAAAAACCGTAATTAAAGGCTACTCTTGTGTTTTACCCTTCCAGAGGGTATTAATGGTGAAATTTTAGCAGCAAGCTAACTTCGTCTGTGCCGAAGTTTTTATACCCTTGCAAGTGCTCGCTTAAATATTTTCAAAAAATACTCTTTTTCCCATTTTCCGACCGATCGTTAGTATGGGAGCTATATTATATAGTCATCCGATTTGGTCAAAAACATGTACAATTATGTAAAAGCACGAGAAACAAACAAATTCAAAATGCTACCATTAAAAACAAAAAAGTTTTTCTAACTAAGACTGTTTTTCAGACCTATCTTTTGTATGGCAGCTATACCATATAGTTGTCCGATTTTAATAAAAACTGGTAGGATTATAAAAAAAACATATAAAACCTACGATTACAAAGTTTGGAGACGTTTCCATTGAAAAGACAAAAGTTTTTCATACTAAAACTAGTTTTCCGACCGATTGTTCCTATGGGAGCTGTGAGATATTGTCATCCGACCCGGTCGGTTCCGACATATTAGTAGTGTCCAGCAAAAAGAAGACTCTGTGCAAAATTTCAGCTCGATAGCTTTAAAACTGAGAGACTAGTTCGCGTAGAAACAGACAGACGGACGGACAAAGCTCAATCGACTCAGCTCGTAACCTCAAGAATATATATAGTTTATGGGGTCGGAAATGAATATTTCTATGCGTTGCAAACTTCTGGGCAAAATTATAATACCCTTTGCAAGGGTATAATAATGGCATCCAGTGCGTATACTGTTGCTGACTTGTCGCTATAGAAGTGCGCCTTAACATAATCCCAAAAAAAAAAGATCTAAAGGTGTTATATCGCACGATCTGGGCGGCCAATTGACCGGTCCCAAACCTAGAATAAACTGTTCAACGCACTCGCCTCTCAATTGTGCCATTGTTTCACGTTCTGCACCGTCTTGTTGAAACCACATGTTAGCCAATTCCAGCTCTTCCATTTTGGGCAAAAACAAGTTGTTGTAAACTCCCTGTTCACAGTAACGATATATATACAAAATAATACAAAGTACGGACCAAGTACGGCGCATAAACCACACCAAATAGTGAATTTTTCGGGATGCGTTGGCTGTTTTTATACCCTGTTCCCATTGAAAATGGGAAAAGGGGGATCATGAAGTTGTGCGAATGTATGTAACAGGGAAAAGGAAACATTTCCGACCCCACAAAGTATATATATTCTTGATCAGCATGAACAGCCGTCCATCCGTCTGTCTGTCTGTCTGTATGAACGCGTCGATCTCAGAGACTATAAGAGATAGAGCCACAAATTTTTGCACGAAGGTAGATTTATGCTGTACGCAGATCAAGTTTGTTTCAGATTTGGAAAATTCCACCCCGTCCCCCTTTTATCACCAAAATACCAAAACCTCCTCTAGACATCCTAGACTTAAAAAACCGTCAAATCCACCATTTTCAAGTTAAAGCCTCGTGGATTAGTATACATCAGCCAATATCTATCTATTCTGAAAAGTACAACCATATCGGACAAAAAACACCGAAGCTATAAGCGAATCAGTTGAGCTGATAAAAGCACCCCCCCAGTTGTTGGTCAGGACTAGAAAAAGTGTTGCCTACATTTAGGATGACAACTTTTTTACAAAAACTTTATCAAAAAATTCAAAAACAAATAAATGAAAACGAATGTTTTCGGGAAACTCGACTGCAGCGCCCTTACTTGTTTTCAATGCTTCTGGCTGCTCTTCACACCAAATAAGGCTATTTTGTTTCTTCACGTGTTCATCCAACCAGAAAGGAGCTTCGTCGCTTGACACAATTTTCCGATAAAAAAAAAATACTTTCTTAACCGAGCATGAATTTTGGTAGTAAAATTCAATAATCTACCAACGATTTTCGTTTGTAAGTCAATTCGTGGTTAAAATATAGACGGAACTGAACATGTTTGACAGTAACTTGTGACACGAAAACAGCTGAGCTGCCAAAAACAGTGTTGCCAAATAGAAAGTTGCTAAAAAATCACCCTTTATTAAAATTGTCGAGTTGTTTGTAACTCAGAAAAGGAAACATCTCCGACCACATAATGCATATGTATAATTGATCTGCACGACGAGCTGAGCTAAGCCCTGTCCGTCCTTACGTCTGTTTCTATGCTATCTCCGCCGACAGCTTTAAACCTGTCTGAATCTGTCCCTTTTTATACTCTGTACCGTAGGTACATACATAGAGTATTATAAGTGCAAAATTATGTAACAGCCAGAAGAAAGCATCTCCGACCCTATAAAGTATATACAGGGTGCGCCATCTAAAGTGTCGGTATGGCAACACTGAATAAATATAAAAACAAACAACCGATTGCTATATGTTGATCTTGTTCCTTTAATTTGGTCCTGTACAATTTATTTTGACTACTTTTTGAACACAACATCAATCAAGTGGCCGCCTTTATTGGCCACAAAAAAATGTGCCCTTTTTGCGGCATTTTCCATCACTTTTTCGAGCGTCTCAGTCGATAAAGTGGCGATTTCGGCACGAATGTTGGCCTTAAGCTCTTCAATGGTCTGTGGATCGCTGGCGTAAACCTTGCTTTTTAAATAGCCCCACAAAAAGAAGTCTGGGGCGGTCAAATCTGGAGATCTGGGTGGCCAGTCAATATCGCCTCTTTTTGATACCAGGCGTCCAGGTCACTTTTTGGTCGTGTAAAGGTATTTCATGGATGCGGTGTGGATTTTCCGTGCCCCATATGCGACAATTTTGCTTATTAACACCACCAGAAAGCGTGAAATGGGCCTCATCGGTCATCAAAATTGGTTGAGTTGAGTTAGCACAATTGAACGATTATTTTCGATGAACAGCGTCACTATTTCGGCACGTTGTTTTGGTGTGAAGCGTTCCATGGTCAAAATTGTACTAGTTTGATGTTTCCAAAACATGTCTAACAAAAGCAATCGGTTGGTAAATGTCAAAGTTATTCAGTGTTGCCATACCGACACTTTATATGGCGCACCCTGTATATCTTGATCAGCATCAACAGTCGAGTCATGTCCGTCATGTCTGTCCGTATGAACGCACAGATCTCAGAGATGGTAAGAGTAAGAGGTTTGATATGTATCAAGTTTATTTTCAATTTTGGCCACGCCCCTTCCCGCCCCTGCAATTTGGAAAAACGTCATATCTCCTACAGTTTTAAAGATGGATGGTTTGTTTCTTCCAATCAAATTTAGTTGTCAGAATAACTTATCGATCCGCCAAAGGAATGGTGAAGATCGGATGAACGGTTGTCGAGCTATGATCAAGACAGTTCGCTGCTGCAGCGCAATAGCAGCGCTGCTTTCAGCTGCTACTGCAGCATCAAAATGTATGGTGAGCGTATAATTTCGTTGGTACAGAGTATGTTATAGTCGGGCTGGACCGACTTTCTTTCTTGTTTTTGTATATGTGTGCGACGTTTCTGTTCTCAGTGGCCAGTGGCAACTGCTCTGCTCTCATTGCCGGACCCTGTCTTTAAGCTATTGTGTTGAGGGCCATTAGATGTGGCCAATCTAATCGTAAAGTCACAAGACGGTTGGTTTCAGTTTTTCTGCCTGGAACTGTGTGGGCTTCGTTTAATTATTGATTTGCGTTTAGAGTTTATGAAAGGTTTATGGGCAGCTTGCTTATAAGGAGACAGAACGCACGGACAGAACAAAATTGAAAGCAAACGTAATAAAACGTGGCGACGTCTGTGGCTTTGGGTGGGGGCTACGGCGACTTTGATGACGCACGTACTAAGGCCGTCCGTCTGGTAATTCTTGGGGCCAGGCCGTGCCTGCCTGACGCACAATTGATAAAGTGCAGCCATAAACAAATAATCAACCTGCTGCTTGCGCTCTCTCACTCTCTCCCTCTCTGTCTATCTATGACTCTTCCATTTTCAGAGTAGAGCAACGAGTTCGTCTGGCCGCGGCTGCTTCTGTTGTTGCTTTGGCGCACTTCTGGGCAACACATTGTCGCCGCCGACCGCAAAACTGGGCAAAATTATGAACTTGTGTTCCTCGGGCGCAACGGCATCGACCACTTCGTTATCGTCTACCGGGCAGTCAGAGAGAAACCAAGGCGGCGGCGGCGGCGACGGCAATCAGGACGGATCTTTAGAGTCCATACATTGCTTTGGCGGTGGAGGTGGCAGCGGTGCTGGAGGAGGAGGAGGAGGAGCAGGCGGGGGCCCAGACGCACTGCGCAACTGCAGCAGCTCTGCCAACGGCAGAGGCAATTCAAATCCAACGATAAACGGCGCCAGCACAAACGGACACACACACAACGAACATAACGCAACCATGCCGCCCGAAACACGTCCGAAAATGGTGACAGTCAAGCATCCGGAGTCCAACAAACCGAAGCCCACCACAAAGAAGAGCAAGCCCATCCAGGCGGACCAGGATGTGATCAAGGCGCTGCAGCGCTGTCGTGATGAAGGTGATTATATCCGTTTATAGCTTTACCTTTTAATTTGTCTCTTATCGTCCCGCCTCAACAGGCATCAAGCGGCTGGATCTAAGCAAATCCTCCATCACTGTCATCCCCAATACAGTCAAAGAGTGCGTCCATCTCACCGAACTCTACTTGTATAGCAACAAAATTGGTCAGCTGCCGACGGAGATCGGTTGCCTGGTGAATTTGCGTAATTTGGCTTTAAACGAGAACTCATTGACCTCGCTGCCGGAGTCGCTTCAGCACTGCAAGCAGCTGAAAGTGTTGGACTTGAGGCACAACAAGCTGGCGGAGATCCCTAATGTAATCTACCGTCTTCGCTCGTTGACCACTTTGTATCTGCGCTTTAATCGTATCACCGCGGTGGCGGACGAACTGCGTCAGCTGGTCAACTTGACCATGTTGAGTCTGCGCGAGAACAAAATCAGGGAACTGGGCAGCGCTATTGGTGCCCTAATCAATTTGACAACCCTCGATGTCTCGCACAATCATTTGGAGCATTTGCCCGAGGACATCGGGAACTGTGTGAATCTGAGTGCTTTGGACTTGCAGCACAACGAACTGTTGGACATACCCGATAGCATTGGCAATTTGAAGAGCTTGGTGAGACTGGGACTGCGGTATAATCGCTTGACCAGCGTGCCGGCCACTTTGAAGAACTGCAAGAGCATGGATGAGTTCAACGTGGAGGGCAATGGCATCACTCAATTGCCCGATGGCATGCTGGCCAGCTTGAGTGGACTGACCAGCATCACGCTGTCGCGAAATCAGTTCACCAGCTATCCCACCGGCGGTCCAGCCCAGTTCACCAATGTCTATAGCATCAATTTGGAGCACAACCGCATCGACAAGATACCATATGGCATATTCTCGCGCGCCAAAGGCTTAACCAAGCTGAATATGAAGGAGAATATGCTAACAGCCCTGCCGCTGGACATTGGCACCTGGGTGAACATGGTGGAGTTGAATTTGGCCACGAATGCGTTGCAAAAACTTTCCGACGATATCATGAACTTGCAGAATCTGGAAATACTCATCCTGTCCAACAATATGCTCAAGAAAATACCCAACACCATTGGCAATCTGCGTAAGTTGCGCATCTTGGATCTGGAGGAGAACCGCATCGAAGTGCTGCCGCATGAGATTGGCTTGCTGCACGAGCTGCAGCGTTTGATTTTGCAAACAAATCAGATAACCATGCTGCCACGCAGCATAGGACACCTGAGCAACCTCACCCATTTGTCGGTGAGCGAGAATAACCTGCAATTCCTTCCCGAGGAGATAGGCTCGCTGGAGAGTCTGGAGAACTTGTATATCAATCAGAATCCGGGCTTGGAGAAGCTGCCCTTCGAACTGGCGCTGTGCCAGAATCTAAAGTATCTGAACATAGACAAGTGTCCGTTGAGCACCATACCGCCCGAGATCCAGGCTGGCGGACCCTCGTTGGTGTTGCAGTGGCTCAAGATGCACTCACCGTACAGGCAGATGTGAGATGTGGATGGCGTCTGGCGCACCGTCTATGTGGGCAGCGATTGTTACTATCAGTTCAAGCTGCAGACGGTGGCACAGGCGCAGCCGGAGCAGCCGCCGTCTAGGCGGGAGGATGCAGAGGAGCGTCGCTAACGGTGCGAGCTGAGCTAAGCGAGGAAGCGCTGGCTGGCAAGCAAAAAAAAACCCACACAAAACGAAAAACAGAAAATTTGAAAGCTTTAACATGTTATACCAATGTCCCGCGTATTGTAAACTGCCCCGAATTTGCTTTTACTTTATGTTCGAAACTATCTCTTCTTTCTCTCTCTCGATCTATCTCTCTCCCTCTCACCAGGTTCACCTTTAGTCCACTCCCATTCACATTTAGGTTTTAATTAGAAATGCTTCCAAGCTAGTCACAAATTTTGAAAGCTTTAACCTTTCTCCAAGAACAATCCAATAGTCATAAAGAAAAGCAAAATCCAATGTTCAAAATTACACAAAAACATACGCAAGCGCCAAGGAATTGTTTGATAAAAAACCTATAAATTTAAATGATCAAAAAAGGCAACAAAAAAAGAAGAAGAAACTATAATATATACACATTAAACTGTAGCTGTATTTTGTATAAGCAAAACAAGTATTAAAATATTGTAATTTGTGGCAAAGTTAAAGAATTGCAAATTGTTTTTTGTAGCGCTTCGAGCAAGAAGTAAATGCACTATACATAAAGATAAGTAAACTTGTTTGTGGCGCAGTTAATGCAGCATTTTATATGTTAGTTCTTAAGCATAAACTAATCCTACACACACATACAAACAAACATTATATAATACATATATGAGAAATTTATTGAGCATACTACAAAAAAAAAGAAGGAAAGAAAAACAATTAGTCTAAACAAGCAGACAAGTCAATGAATGTGTAATTAATTTATATGAATATTTAAAGCATTTAGTTATCATAATCAACGATATTTGTATATGGCACGAAAAATGGATTAATATTTGATCAAATGCCAGTTAGTTGATAAGCATTATGACCAGGGAATGAAACCTAAGGGTGACCAATAACCGTTTAAGGCAAGAATCGAAGTGTTTGCTTTAGTACGGGATGCGAATTGGTACTTTTCGAAACCACAGAGGAGGATGTTCTTAGATGTCTCATGGAAAACATTTGTGTTCTATATTGAACATCCATACACAATTGCCACTCTGCTTGAGGTAACTCTGAATAACTAGGACTTAAGCGAATCTAATTTTCGCTAAATCTCGGTGGCCACCGGCATGATAGAATAACTACAACTAGATGTGCCAACCAAACCAAAGGGCTAAACTCACAGAAAAACCAGGGCCACACAGTCGATCCAAATTTGGAGTCCATTGCCGTATCCTTTATCTTTTGGTAAAGAAAAAGAGGTTCGTCTTCTCTGCATTCATACTTAGACCAAGTACCAAAGGTACACAGAGTATATTAAGTTTGTGCAAAAGTAGGTTTACCTTTGCTACAGTGCATTAAAAATGTTATATCTCCCACTCCCAAATTTTATAGATTGAGAGAAAACACAACTACGATCTATGGCAGCAAGGCTGAGTAAACTAAAACAAACATTTATTTTGTTGAAATAAGAAGGAAAAGAAGAATAATCATTTTCAGTCAATTTTTGGTTCCGAATTCGACCAATCGAAATCGATAAGAAATAATATTGCTAGAAATGGACTGAACAATTTTGTTGAATGAAGTTAAATGAAGATAAGAAGCTAAAACTCGATTCACATAATCGGGTTTTGACAAAAAGTAACAATTATCAATTCCTATTTCGCATAATTTAATCGAAAACGGGAACAGGCCTGTTGCTTAGCTTCTCATTCACTTTTGATTTGGTTTAATTGAATGCCTAGATAACTTGAGGGGGGACCAAATCTCAAACACCAGGCCAAAAGCCGAAAAACGTATTTGTTTCGGGAATGAACTCGGATGTTTTCGGGGTCGCTGATTACAAATTCGAAGTCAAAAATTCAGAAAAAAGCAAAATGCGAGATTAAATATTTAGGAATATTTCTTGAAAACGATGTTGTGAAGATATGATTGGGAATAAGTTGAATGGAAAATGTAATGACAATTGACATTTCAAGATTTGTGAAGAATAGGATTGGAGTGTAGTAAATGATCATTATTATGATGGCAATCGAAATGTATTATAATGGTCCTAGAACCGAATACCAAGTCGATTTTCATGTAAAATTTGATCAATTTTTCATTTAAGTGACAAGTAAATTTGTGGCTCCTAGATCCTGTCTTGCTTTTTTCGCGATATGATTTAACTTGGCTTGAGCAATCGATTACAGCTTCTTAAGCAATACAGAGTTTTCATTAACCTGATCTAGTATATTTGATCTAATATATATTTGTCATCTTCTATACAACGATATTTAATAAACGAAAAACGAATTCAAATTCGTAAGCTATTGTAGCTCTGCTTCGCTCCGCTTTCTGTGTGCGGGGTACCTAAAACCTAATCGTCGTCCTCTAATTACTAATTAGTAATTAGTCATTCAAGGCCAAAATAAATGTGCACAACACATCGGTTCTGTATCGAATTCCGAGTCGGTTTTTGTGTAAAGCTGAAATTTAACAATGGGCATGTTCAGCAGAATGATTGATCGTTGAAAAAATGTATAGATCGAAAAACGAATAGTCAGCACTCAGCCGATTTGTCTCTTTAGTTCAGTTCAGAAGGCACTGAAAATATGAAATGAATTATGAATCCGAGAAGTCCTGAAGTACTCCTTAAGTTGGTCCATTCGAAGCAGACTTTTGCCCTCAACTAAGACGATCAGGGCCTTCTTTAACGGGGGCGCATTAATGTCCTCAAATAACTCAAATCCAAAAAGCACGTTCTAAGGAAAAGTCATTTTAACAATATGTGCAAAGCAAAATGACAACAAATTAACAATTGGTATCGCAGACAAGTCTATCGCAGCATGCCTATCGATACTATGAACTATTTCTACTGGTGGTAGCAGTAACACTTGAAAGGAGCGAACTATTTCTTCGATACATGCTCCTCTAGCATGATACGTCAAATTGGCTACCATCATACCATATCAATCGAGTTCAGCAAAATGATCATAAAAATGTATGCTTGATAAGGGAGCAAGTTCTTCTGCTGAACGTGGCCATTTTTATATGGAAGGTAACAAGCATTTCAACGGTTACCAGATCTAGTTTGAGGAAAATCGGAATTGCTTCAGCAGTTGAAACCGACAGCTCAATGCAATTCGATGAGACGAACTGATCTGGTGACCACAAACATATCTTTTTGCTTTTCATATAAAATTGTGATCATTAATTAAGAAAAGTCTACGTTTACATGACAACCGACTTGAAATTCGGAACAGAGCCGTATATGATGAGCTGACTACTTAGCGTAATTTATAATGAAATAATACCCCAACTCAAAACATTAAATAAGACCCCCATGCAATGAAATAAGTATCCAATAATTGGTTTTGTGTTCTTATTTCATTTTTTCTTTTGGGGTCTTATTCCATAATGAAATGAAAATAACATTCCAAAATTTGATAAAGGATTGTTGTGGTTGTTTTCTGTATATTTTTTACTGTAAACGTCAGCAAAGGTAAATGTTGTTAAATATACATTTGCCTAGTCTACCAGGATTAAAATCGGTTTAAAACTAAGCTAAATCCGCTATCTAATCATCATCTTCAGATGCATCGCTTGTATTATGAGAATAGATCCGACCTGACTCTGAAACTGAAGGTGATATCAACATTTCAGTCGCGTATGGGGATAGCAATCTTAGTTTCTTGGGGGGAAATTTCCGCAAACTGGATATGACTGGATCTGGGGTTACTAAAAGTCTGCAAAACAAAGTCTTCCTTGTGTTTTGTGCGGTCAAATTTTCGTGAAAAATCCTTTAGAATTCCTTTTTGTGCTCTTGTTGCACGATTCCTAGGTTTCTTTAGACATTTGCCCGTAGATTTCACAATGAATAAGAATAATATTTTGTGAATAAGATTTTTGTGTATTGTTGTTGGCATGAAGTACCATGGATAAATAAGGCCAATTTTCTAGCAATATTTTGGTGCATTGATTTCGAAACCACAAGAAATTACCTGCCATGCAACGTGGAATAGCTTCATTAATTCCTGTAGAAGCGGAAATTTCAGAATTTTCGAAAAAAAAAGCCAGAGGTGAATTCCAGTCATTTGAACTACCAGTAGAGTTAAGTCCCACTGAAGCTCGATATTGTGGAATTAAACTTGCGCATGCGAAAAGTTCCGACGATTACGAAAAAATGCAGAAAATTCAAACATTACCGCACAAAAAACATCCGCAGCCCATTATTTTTGGTTATGTTTTGTCTAAGCAACAAGTTCTATTTTGTTTGAGAGGGGGATCTGATTAGAGCTTTGACTTATTGCTTTTTCCAAACAAGACTTTTCAGAACGTGACCCAGAAAAATCCACTACTTTTTGTAATGTCTAAGCCTTCAAACTGTACTAACTTTCTCGAATAGAATCTATATTGTTGAACGCTTCTGAACGTGGCGTAATATTCGAAGCGTGACGAGAACGGACGCTCGACGCTCTCGAACCGATTGTTTACCTGAGCCAAGTAGGGACTCTTCTACAAAAAACTAGATGTACCACTACCACTATTCCAACCTTTATAAGTTCCGGAATGAGATTAGGCAAAAAGGTTTGGTACTGAATAACATGTTTTGAATGCTCATGCTGGAATTAGTCACTGTACTGGGTGCTAGAATGAAGGTTAGTTAGGTTAAATGATCATATTTTTAAAAATTGGAAGTTTATGTAGAAATTGGATGGTTGCAAAACAAACCTTTCCGTTCCGTTTTGAATCCCTGACTAAAGCAAACACACAAACTTACATACTGGTCGATCATTGAACAGCTCAAACAAGAAAGAAAACTACCACAATAAAAGCAGGTTCAAGAATCAAATTTTGGTTAAAATTGCCCAACTGAATGTCAAAACTTACACACACACACCCACAAGCACTCTCTCTCCGTTGCAACGCAAATGGGCTTTATACTTCTTTGGAAAGAAACTGTCGACTCAGTAAATCAACGAAGCTAACTTTAAAACGACAAATGAGAATACTTTTATACATCTATTTTTGAAACCGAACACTTGAAATCTATATATATTTTCTTTCAGCTAAAATAGATATGCCGATACATACATACATACAAATATATATTTTTCAAACCGATCTTGTATGGCAAAAGTAATTCAATTACAAATACACTTAAAGAATATATTTAAACAAATATAGTTCCCATGGTACAAAATGAAGAACAGAAGCGTGAATGTTAATGTTTAAACTATTCGCACAACCGCACCCCAGGCACACACACACACACACACTTGCATCCAAGTGTATGTGTTGATGTGGAACCAGAAGTTGGCCAGGTTTATTTTTTGAGGCCATCCATAGAAACAATAATGAAAGGGAAGTCAAGTTAATTTGAGAATGAAATGTACAAGCTAAATATATGGTAAAACTCTAGATACATATGTATTATTGATCAAGATCAAGTCAAATGTAATGATATTCCTAAAGCAAGCAAAAACATATTTAAACCATACCTACATACATATTTGAGTGAAATAAAGAAACAAAAAATGTTTAAATGAATGTAAGATCGGAGGGGCCAACCTATTTCGATTACAGGGGAGGTGGTTTCATAGCAATCAGCCAGCTTGAAAACTCCAACTAAGCTTCAGTTGGCAGCACGTCAGCTGGCAAGCCACAGCTTACAAGGAGTCGACGCGTTGATATCCATTAGTTTGTAGCGGAAGTTTTGTTTTTGATTGTTATTCAAAAAGCAAAGCCTTAAATGTAAACCGGTTCAGAACCGAACCGATTATTTGAGCTGGAAAACCCAAGCGCATACCAAACGCGTGTTTTTACGAAATTGCAGAACTAAAAGCCGGAAAAACAGACGATTTGTTGCACGAGTTTTAAGTTTAAGCAAGCTGAGATTTTAATACTCAGTCCAAGCGAACAAAAGTAAGTCTCCCACCCTATGTTTGGTTAGTGCTAGCCTCAAGGCCGTTAACAAGTCTGCCTACCTTTATATCCAAGTTTATAAATTCTTCAACCACTTACAATACCCGAGTCTGAACTCACCCTTCATTAACAAATATGACTATTTTTCCCCATCATTCCCACACTTTTCAAGTTCAAAAAAATTGATTTTACCAAAAAAAAATGTCTTAACGATCCAAAACTCCATGAACCAAAGTTGGAAGCAAAACCTCAGGTTTGAAAGATATTCGAACTGGTCTAAGAATCTTATTTTCGACTTTCCAACAGGTTCTCTAGAATTTCAGATGATTTTAAACTCAGAGAGAACGTGATTCTTAATTTTTGACATATATGTTTGCACAATTTGGATAAGTCTAATTTTTTTACAACAAAATATCAATATGGTACTTTTTCAATATCAATAGATTTTTGATCATCCTTCGTTTGTTTTTTTTTTTTATTAACGAGGTGAATAAAACCGAATCATTCAAATGTCTTCTGTTTCCAATGAATTGATACAAAACCTTTTTTTGTACCTTGTAACACAACATCACAAAGAAAGCTGTTAAATCGTACAACTATTTCAAGACAAGCCGCCATTTATCGACAGCGATCTAGGCCTATCGACTGTATACAGTCGTATAAGACCAGCAGCCGTCTCTCCATGCCAGCGATGCCATAACTGTTTGGGAATTCCCAATTTTTAAATATTGATTGTGCAAGTTTGGTTTTACTTGTTCTTGCTAAGTGCACCGGTGTCGCAACAGCCCACCTGTGCCACGCATTTGACAACGCTGCTTTGTATGAATTGAAAAGCGGAAAATGTTGCGCCTTGTCATTAGTTTTCATTACTGACAATTTCACCCACACATCATTCATTTAGCTTTGTGGTTTCACAAATTTAAATCTTTTCTCTCCTTTTAAAACGTTTCTTTTTATGTCGTCTTTATTCTGTCACCCATATTAGAGTTTTAAAGCAGATTTGCTGAAATTGACAAACGCTAACCAAATTTTAGTGGTACTTGGAAATCGATATTTACACACACTTGTGCCAGTTATCAGTAAAAGCTGTCTTCAATGTATTGGAGTGTTTTCAGGGCCACTTATCGAAAGTGGAATTAATATGAAGTTTCTCGGTTTATAAAGTTTAGCTTGTGGATCGATGAAATCGAAGCAAAGTGCCAAATTTCGCACTTAAACAGCTGTTAGATGTACATAAATTCTCCTCAATTTTGATAAAAAACTTTGGTAGTAAGCGTTATTTTTAATTCAGTTCTCATCGACTTTTATAAGAGCTGTGATTTCTATTTCTATTTATTTAAATATCATTCTAACGCTACATGTAATTTTTATTTATTTATTTTACAATATTCCCGGTGCTTCAAGTATAAAACTTATGATTATTGCACCAGTCACAAATACAATTTTAGAAGATATATCCTTAGCATTCTTACTTAATCTATTTTTACAAATACAAATTTTGATTTGTTTTAATTTTGATTTTGTTCTATTATTATAAATATATGTTTTAATTTTTAAGGTGAGTATAAAGTTTGTCCCTAAATTGCGTTGCACTACTAACATTTTTTAAATAGGGTGGGAGTTGGTTCCACAACCGAACAGTGTAAACAAAAAATTGTTTCTCTGAGCTGGAGAGTTTGTGTCGTACTGTTTTCAAATTCATGGTTATTGTTGAAGTGGCAAAACTAATTTTGTCATATAAATAGGATGGTTGTTTGGTGTATATTATCTTTCGCAGAATTAGTAAAGTTCTGTACCCAGTCCACGTTCTGAAGTCGAGGTCGTATATCTGCTGGGCGAAGTGTGAAATGTGGTCTGTGTGTCTTCTATTATAGACATATCTTGCGATATTGTTGAAGGCTACATTTAGTCTTCTCTGAGAGGCGGCATCACAATTTCCAAATATTTCTATTCCATAGCAAAGCGTTGGTATTAGGTAAGTCTTCGCGATTAGAAGTCTTATAGTTGTCGGTAAATAACACTTGCTTAAAGATAGTTGCCTTATAATTCCATGGGTTTTCCCTGCAGCTTTCGTTACTTGATCATTCCAAGACAATGTATCATTAAATGTTATGCCTAGATTGATAGCTTTTGATACATATTCTAAAGGTGTGTCATTAATCATTAATTTCGTAAGGTCTCTCGTACATAGGGATTTTTTGTATATCACTAGACATTTGCATTTTGCTGGATTGAGTGACAGTCCATTCAGTTGAGCCCATTCATTAACACTTATAAGATCACTATTACATAAATTGACACACTCATTTATTTTTCTCAAAGGACGACTAACATACATTTGGACATCATCTGCGTACAGGTGGACATTACAATTAGTTAACACATCTGGAAGGTCATTTACATATACAGAAAAAAGAAGTGGACCAAGGACTGAGCCTTGGGGTACACCACGTTTAAGGTGCAATATAGATGACGTTTCGGACTCTGCAACCACTGCCTGCTTTCTATGATTTAAGTAGGATTTTATTAATTTAATGGCAGTATCAGTAAAATTATAAAGTTTAACTAGCTTTGTAACTAAGATTTCGTGGTTAACCGTGTCAAATGCTTTGCTAAAGTCAAGTAGTGTTAGAAAGGTCACATAGCCGTCATCCATTTGTCTTCTAATGTCCTCAGTGATGTTCAATATTGCCGTGGTGCAGCTTCTATATTTTCTATACCCAGATTGTACACTGTTTAATAATGAGTTTTCAGTCAAAAATTTGCTTATTTGATGTGCCATCAATTGTTCAACAACTTTGGACAAAAACGGTAATAGAGAAATTGGCCTATATTCACCTTTTCCTTTAGGGATTGGGGATATTTTAGCCAATTTCCATACGTGGAATGGAAGACTTATAAACTACTATGTAAAAATCAGAACTCCGGCTTTTATTTTAGTGAACCTTGAACCGAACCTCTTTAGAAATAAAACCTGAACCCTAACCTGTTCCGAACCTAAAATTTCAGTTCGGTTCTACAAAATTGATAGACATCAGAAATCTGAACTTCTGTCTGGCGATTTCAACTGTTATGTGGTTGGTGTAGTGCGACTGACTCCTAAAATAGACTGAAAAGTGGAATAAAAAGTCTAGCAAAACGTTTAGATTTATTTGTGAAGTCCCCACCCATAATATCCTCAGTTTTTTAAGCTCCACGACTCTAAAACTTCTTAAATAGTTCTTAAAAGCAATTATAATGGTAATGCTTTTCTACGAAATGGAATTTTATTTATCCCAAGTGTTCGACTAACCGATTCCAAACCAAAAACCACTCGTTTCACATACTATTTGTGTAGTTTTTAGGTCGAATGCGATATTTTGAGCACAAAAATGATTAAGAATTGTGTAAAGCATGGACTGAACAAAGGCTTCTTCCTTCTCCCAAAAACCTCAAACTTAAAATTTCCGAATCTTAACCATTGTCCTAAAATCCATCAAATATATGAATAGATTAGCTTAAATTCTATTGAATTACTAAATTAAAAGGCTATTTATTTGAACAAATAGATCAAAAAATCTAAGTTTTATATAAAGAAATATTAAAATTTGTACAGTAGGATCATGGAAGCACGATGAACCGGATGAAGTCCGGTTTACTTTTGTCTTTAATTGATTTTAAACGAATTTTTCTAAGAGTAAAGTAAGAGTAAAAGAGTAAGTAAGAGTAAGCCTCTCTCACTCCCGATCCCAGCAAATATTTTATGTATTTTTGATCACATTCGACTCTTTTTCGAGTCCTAAGGCCGAGCTCGTTTTCCGATCATAAATGATACTTTATTCGGGAGAAAATGGTATCCCAGCCATGATTCTTCTTGAAGAGTCGTTTTTAACCCGTTCTCCGGTCAGTTTCCAATCAGTTTCGAGTCATTTAAGAGTCTCTTTTTAGTCGTATTACACTAAATCACATTTTGAGCATATTCATGAGTCATTTTCGAGTCTCAATTAATCGCATATGATGGGCATCTCTTTTGGATCATTAAGAGGAGTCGGAAAAGACTCATCGAGTTGATTTTTATAAAAACGATCTTACAAATGTTGGATGGGATTGTTCTAATTAAGATCGTTTCGTATGGTTTCTAGATTTACGAAAGTAAAATGTAGACACCTAGTGGCGCAAATGCTCATTATTACGTCCATTATTAATGCATTACCTCTCGCCTGTATGCATTCAAAAACCCAATACAACCTGCCTTACTTTCTTAAGAAATGGCCAAATTTTCCGCACGGTACATGAGTTTATTGAATTTTGTAATGCAGAAAGTAATGACGTGCCGAAGTTTCTTTCGGGTCCCCATTACACAAGCGTATTCTTTTACCATATTGTAGTGCAGAAATTCTCGAGCCTTTACAAATGCGCTGAAAAAAAATCTCATAGGTAATGTATTACATTGTGGCTCGTACGTAATGCATTATTTCGACCGACCACATTCAGCCCAGCGCCACTGGGCAATTTCCCTAGAAATTGAGAATTTGATAATGAATCCGGATGCAGATTTGAGTGTGGTCTAATTTCGATAAAGTAGAGAAATTAAACAGATACTTCTTAACTGCAGTTTCAGAGAACTAGTAGAAAACATGGGTACCATTCGTTCTGAAATGTAATCGGTTGTTTTCTGTTTGCAATTCCGTATCAGGACCCAGTTTTCCGATTTTATTTCCTCACTTGGTTATATGTAAATGTAAATACTTGACCGATAAGCCGATCATACCCTATCACCCGATAGGTAACACAACAAAAACAGCTGTGACTGAGGCTATAAGTGCGCCACCGCAAGTGATAACAAAGACACAACTATACATTGAAGATTGCAAGTCAGTTTGTAAACAACACTCTTTAGCGACGGACGAATTAGAGGGACAAGTTCTAGCTAACAATATATACATATATAGGTGAGTTATTAGTTGGATACTATGGACGTGCCAAGCGTAACGCAAGCCAGCTAAAACCGGCGATCGAAAGGTCATTTTGAAAATGAGAAAACAAAAGTCGGGAAAGGGAGTCAAGCAGCTGGTCTGTTGCGGCCCGAGCTTTGTGTTCTTTGTGTGTTCCTGAATCACGATACGCATTTCGATTAACTGTGGCGAGTGAATAATTAAAAGAGCTTTAAAATAAACCAGCAGAGATAAGGCGATTGCAAACAAAAGGTTCTTAAATATACATACTGCCATGAACAGTGTGCATTCAGTTCGCATTTGACAAGGAGAATCGCTATACTTACAGATCTTTTCAATGTACACACGCACTAATGTTGCCATGCTAATCTGGGCAGTGGTTGCCTGTTTGCCTTTTACACCCATCCAAGGATATTCGCCACGTGAAGATGGCATCATTATAGCCCAGTATAAGCGGCAGTTGGAGCTGAATCATGCCAGAATCGCTCGCGAACTGGTGCATCGAGCCAACTGGGCCTCAGTGGGCAGCATTTCGACAAATCAAATTGTGGAAAACTATCCCATGGTCAATATCATTTCGATTGATGACAGCGATGTCAGCGGCAACTCAACGGGCAGAATACGCTTCCTGCTAACCGATTTGGACTTCACGGGCCCGGATTGGGAAAAGAACAATAAGGTGACGTTTCTATTTACGGACGAGCAAACCCTGAGATGTCAGGGTACCGGCAAGGATCCCATGGAGCCAACTTGCGCGCGCGCCATGTTCAGTGGACAGGTCAAGAGGGTGAGTTTTTAGTTGTAGCAGTTTGGTGTGAATCTCTACCTATTCAAAACATATGTAAGTTGCCTTCAACTCAAAATACGTCAAAAGATGTTCTCTCAAGTTTTTGGGAACAAACTTTCTTGAATTGAGCGCAATTCAACTTAACTCAGCCACCGCACAAAAACGTGCGATGGATTTTTCTTTCCTTATAACATGATCTAAGGCAGGTGGGGTGTGTGGGTTGTACGGTACTGCAAGCGATAAATCAGATTCTAAGGAATTCGGGCAATGTAATAGACCCCCAATCAAATTAAATGAGATTCCCCTGAATGTGAAAATCCATTTTATAACCTTGCACCAAACTCGATCAAATTTTGAACCCACACTCAACGAGAAAGCCAAGCTAACTTCGTCTGTGCCGAAGTTTTTATACCCTTGCAAGTGCTTGCTTAAATATTTTCAAATAAATACAATTTTTCCCATTTTCCGACCGATCGTTCGTATGGGAGCTATATGATATAGTCATCCGATTTGGACAAAAACTTGTAGAATTATGTAAAAGCACGAAAAACAAACAAATACAAAATTGCAGGATGCTACCATTAAAAAGAAAAAAGTTTTTCTAGCTAAGATTGTTTTTCAGACCTATCTTTTGTATGGCAGCTATACCATATAGTTGTCCGATTTTAATAAAAAATTGGTAGGATTATAAAAAAACATTTAAAACCTACGATTACAAAGTTTGGAGACGTTTCCATTGAAAAGAAAAAAGTTTTTCATACTAAAACTAGTTTTCCGACCGATTGTTCCTATGGGAGCTATAAGATATAGTCATCCGATCCGGTCGATTCCCACATATCAGTAGTGTGCAGCAAAAAGAAGACTCTGTGCAAAATTTCAGCTCGATAGTTTTAAAACTGAGAGACTAGTTCGCGTAGAAACAGACAGACAGACGGACGGACAAAGCTCAATCGACTCAGCTCGTCACCCTGATCAAGAATATATATAGTATAGTTTATGGGGTCGAAATGAATATTTCTATGCGTTGCAAACTTCTGGGCAAAATTATAATACCCTTTGCAAGGGTATAAAAAGGCTGTCGGCGTTCTAGACCAAACGGAATAGAATTTGAGCCGTTCTGTACTTGAAATTTCGAGTATGATTCGTTCTTGGTGTACTTAAATTGTATACGAAACATTCTCATCTTGAAAGATCATAGTATTATTATTGAAATGAGAACAAACGTTCTCGAATCTAGAACATTTTGTACTCACAGTAAGATGAATTAAATTCTAGAAAAGCGAGTTCTTAGTTCAAGTACAAAATATGTTAGATTGAGTACAAAATAGACTCATAATAATAGTGCGCAATAGAAAATACGAATTATTTTTAAGCGAGTCTGTTCTTAAAACTCCCAACTGGCTCTAACCCTTTTGTTATGGAGTGATGGTAAATTTCTTAACTACAGTAGCTCTAACTTGCTCTTTGGTTAAGGGCTCAATACAGAGACGTCGTTCAAGAACAAAGTGGGAATAGCTTTTGTATGGGAACCAAGAACATTTTGTACTTGCTTGAAACACTCTTATTTTCTTTCTAGAATGTTTTTGGGCTGGTATAAGAAATTACTGGACTTTAAGAACGAACGTTTTGTACTAATTTTTAGACATAATCGGGCTTGACTTGAAGTATGCTTAAAAAGATATAAAAATAATTCAAAACATATTTAATAGACCCCAAAACAGTCTAAAACCAAGTATTTTGGGATTGGAAAAAATCGTACTTGATATAAGAATTTTGTACTTAAATTGAGTACTATTGACACCGTTTGTACTTAATTCAAGATCTTGGTTTATTTTCTGAGTGCAGTTGAGTTGAAAATGTTCTCAAATACTTAGATTTCAACTCAAATCTAGTTTTTGCGTTCCCAAATAAAGTTGAGAAATCCCATTTGTGTGTATAGCGACGATATGGATAAGTGAACAAACAAAATTGCCAAATTTTGTGTGAAGAGCAGTCAATTGCATTGCAAGAACTGCCAATAAATTCCGAAAAATGCACTGTTAAATTAGTGCCACGCCCACTACCGCCTCTGTAATAAAATTTTTTGAATAGCTCCAACAAAATTAAAGGTATCGAGATCATAGTTTGCAGTTTGCCCAATATCTACTATTTCATAAAGATCGGATAATAAATGCCAGAGTTAAACAGGTTACAAAAATCGTTGCATACTTTTCTGAGCTGCATGCACTGTTTGCTTACAAATGTTGAAATATTCAAATTAATGTTTATGCTCTGTTAATTAACATAAGGAGAGGTTATTAAACACTAATTTCACTGAGTAAGGGGTATATCGAAGTCAGGCAGGGTCGACTTTAACTTACGCTCTTGTTTAAGTTTGTTTTTATTCCAGTGGAACATAGACTATAGTTAAAGGCATTTTGGCAGATTTATCTAAAACCCTTTAGCAACAAAAATTCCACGATTTTAATGAATGCAGGGGCCGGGACTTAAATATGCCATTCGTGTTAGTTGAAAGTAGTCGACACGCGCCCATCTCTAGATTTGACCGATATTCGTCCCTTCCTTAACTGGGTCAATATAATGTCACTGTTTTGGTCACCGTTTCCTCCACTCTTGTTGGTTTTCCATTCCATCGGATTTTATATTATTTTCAAAAATTTCTATGGAAATTCCACAAAAAATGTGTTCTACAGATCGACTTCGATCCATCATTGGGAATTGTTTATACATCAATTTTTTTGGGAAAATCCGGAACTTTCGCGGTAGGGAACAAGACAGCTTTGGAGATGGGTGCCCCCATATCATAGCAGAATTTCGAGGCCGTGTAAGAACTCCATTCCGTGGAAATTAGTGGACTCAATTTTCAGTATCGTCTTTCATGATTCAAAATCATTTTCAAAGCAACACAAAAAACAAGTACGAACATCGGGCAATACAAAGTTTTAAGGTGCTGAAAGTGCTGCCCATCGCTGTTTCAGCCGGTGCTGCCCAGCATATACGTTTGTTTTCCCTATAACTCGACTATCGCTCAACCAATCTTCACCATTCCTTCGACGAATCGCCAAACAACATTGATTACTAAATATGTACAAAAGTTACATATCTATACCAAAAAGTTGACTGGATTTCCCAGACTGATTCTTTCATAAGATTTAACATCTTCTACATACAAAGATCTGTCACATAAGTCAGCAGAGTAAATAGTTAGTTTATCTGACACTTAGCAGCTAATTGGAAGATACGAAATCGTCCCTTAGTAGAACTAAGAAATGACTGTCAGATGTGATTATAGCACTACAAACAAAACGTTTCTTTCGCCAGTTTTCAAAGGACGATGACGGCTACCAACCAGCTCTAGAGGCATTCCTAAAACGTCATCAGGCTGGAGCTAATTGGATGAAAGGTAAGCACAAATTGAAATTGGTAAATGTATTAAAAATGTCTTCACTCCTACAGCCCACACCTTCTATTTGTGCGAGTTGGTCATACGTAACATATTCGTGCTGGACTTCTATGGCGGACCGCATCAGGTCAGCGCCACGGACTACTATGCCATTAAGATTTGAAGATAAATTCAGTTGTTGACAAACGGACAAAAATACTGATAAGACATGAGTAATTCCATTGCACTGCGCAGTCCAATTGCTTCTCAGTGCTATCTCAGTTGGTTGTATTAAATAAATTACATTCTGATTCCAAATTTTTTAAACAATTAAACGACTTTAACGTTCGCCCGGCATGACGCACAGTGTGGCATCGATCTTCTGCAGCTGCGGCAATATGTCACGCAACTTGGAGCGATATCTCATGTCCTTGGCCAGCGGTGTGTGCTCCAAATAGATGGTCTGCAGCGATTTGTTCACTTTCAGCACCTCCACATTCTTCCAGTCGTCAAATGCATTGTTATTTAGCCACAGCTCTTCCAGCTGCTCCAGTGCCTCCAGATTGCCGATGGTCTTTAATCGATTCTTGGCCATATCCAGTGTGTCCAGCTGTTTGTTCTCCTCCAAATTCTCTATGGTCTCGATACCATTCTCTGATATGTACAGCTCCCTGAGTCCGCTCAACTTTTCAAGATTTTCGATTTTGACTATGCGATTGGCCTGCAGACTCAGTATCTCCAGGTTGATCAGTGTGTCCAGATTTTCGATTTTGGCTATCTTATTCTTGCCCAGAAACAATTGGCGCAGATTTACCAGCGTCTCGATGTGCTCAATCTTCTTCAGCTTGTTGTCGCCCAGCTCCAGCATGGTCAGATTGGTCAACATGCCGAGATTCTCGATCAGCGTAATCTTGTTGGCCACCAAATAGAGCTTCTCCAGTTTGACCAGCTTCTCCAGATTCTCGATTTTGGTCAAACGATTGAAGCTGAGATCCAATATCTCCAGATTGGTCAGATCCTCGAGGTTCTCGATTTTGGTAATCTGATTGTCGTACAGCTCCAGCTCCAGCAGCGTCTTGAGGGTGGACAAATTTTCAATCTTCTTGATGAGATTCCAGCGCAAAAACAAACGCTCGATCTGAGTCAGCGGCTCGAAATTCTCTAGCTTTTCGATGCGGCGATGATTCAGATCTAGCTCAAAGCACTCCGGGTCGATTGTGACGACCTCCTCAATGGACGCCACCTCCTCGGCGGGAATCATCTGTAGGCCGGACGACGCCGACGGCTTGGCGCCTTCATTCGTATTCATCACACTGTCAGCATCGCCCATTTCTTTATTTATTTTAAAGTGTTTTTTGTGTAAGCAATTTTTAACAATAAAATGCGTGCAGCTTTGATTCACTTTTGGTTTTGCTAATTTTGCTTTGACTTTGTTTTTCGCCGCCTGTTAAAGACAGCTTTTAGAGTGACCCTGCGCGCATGAATAACAGCTGCTCTGTTAGCGAACTATGATTTTGTTAGACGTTTGGGAATTCCAAAACAGCATGCGAGCAAAAACATCGAGAGGCAGCGTGGAACAGACAGTCGCCTTTTTAAGATCGAATACTCCCATAATCTTGCGATCTTGAACCAAGTTCGAAGGACTATTTATTTACTTCGGATCACTAAAGTAAATTTTTTCGTACTAAAAGCAAATTACCTTCTTTAGGGCGAGAAGTTTAAACTTTAGTTTGTTTCTAGATGTACCGTTGTTATGTTAATTAATTGTGGCGCCAGTGTAAGTACTCAAGACCGTCTGTTCAAGGCATGTTAACATAACAGTGTTGTAAAACGTCATAGCTGCCAGACAGCTGTGCGGGAATGTAGTACGAAAATTGTTCAAACAATAATAAAATAAGCAACCAAAGTACAATGCAGTGTGCAACCTCACTGAGACGCTAATTGTGGTACACCTGGATTAATTATCGTTAGAGCAGAAATTCCTATTTCATCACCATGTCGTCGGGCCTCAAGTGTCGCAATTGTGGATCCAACGAGATCGAGGAGGACAATGCACGCGGCGACCGCGGTAAGCTCCACACCCCTGTCCCCCTACCATTGAACTTCTTGCCAACTAAACTATTTTCTGCATCTAGTCTGCATGAACTGTGGTTCCGTGTTGGAAGACTCGCTGATTGTCTCCGAGGTGCAGTTCGAGGAAATGGGCCATGGTGCCGCCGCCATGGGACAGTTCGTCTCCGCGGAGTCGTCGGGCGGTGCCACTAACTACGGCTATGGCAAATTCCAAGTGGGTTCGGGCACTGAATCTCGTGAGGTGACCATTAAGAAGGCCAAGAAGGATATCACCCTGCTTTGCCATCAGCTGCAATTGTCCCAGCACTATGCGGACACGGCTCTCAATTTCTTCAAGATGGCTTTGAGTCGCCATTTGACGCGAGGTCGCAAGAGCACCCACATCTATGCGGCCTGCGTTTACATGACCTGCCGCACGGAAGGCACCTCTCGTAAGTTGACTTTGTGATGTGGGCATAGAAATGTGCTAATATATGCTTGGATTTTTCTAGATCTACTTATTGATATAAGCGATGTACAGCAGATTTGCTCTTATGAATTGGGCCGCACCTATTTGAAGCTATCCCACGCCCTGTGCATCAATATACCATCTGTGGGTGAGTTAAAAGATACCAATTCGTTATGGGGCCAAATGGTAATTACAAGGCAGGGCAGTTGCAAATTAGGGATATCCTGCTCATTACCACTTTTACGACAAAAGTCGTATTCTGATGGCCATATGAATTATGACGCTCCGCTATGATTTCCATCACAGTTGATATCCTGATCTTGCTGAAGTGTAGGATTTGTATTTGGTAAGGACTGTAGTTGTACTTCTATTATGATGTCCTGCAGGGGTCTTTGCTTATATTGTTGAACCTTTCCCCGCACACTCGTCGGCTCCCCTTATAAGCGGTATGTCTGCGTAACCAGGGCTGGAGTAATGTTGGGGTGTTGTTGGATTTGGCTCAAGGCTGTCATCTTGCTGTGGATTAGGTTGCTTTTTGACTAGAATTGAAATATTCCTTGATGGGTTCGCATAGATTTCGGTAAGCAGTTGATCAAAAAATGTTAATTTGAATTTTTATAGAAATTTACTTGGATTTTACAATGGTTTGATTTGTAAACGCAAAAACAATTCACCGCAGGCTGAAAGCTTACATGTAAGACTTAAGAACAGCCTTAAAGGGTCAAGATTCGTTGAATTAAAGACGAAAAATTTGGCTTACCGAGCAGATTCAAGATTAAGTCGTGACAAAATGCTCAAGGAAGGGCTTTAAGTGTGTGAAATTCAGCGATATCCAAGCTTTTAAATGAGTTTTTGAAACGTGTTACCGACTGCTTTACCTTTAAAAGTTTGCAAGAAGATCGCTAAACGGGCCTTAATTTTTAATAAATTTAGGGTGAACCACTAAAACCATGCAATATACCGAACCTGCGGCTCAAAAACTGTGTATACTAATGAACCGAACCAGCTCTTATTTCCAGTCAGTTAGCATCCCTGCTGTATATAAAATTCACAAAAATGTATGAAATTTTTACTTGAGTCGATAAAACGATCTATGTTCAAATGATGTCCGCGGCTGCGCCTGAAATTTCGTGATGCATTGACAGTTCTTGCAATGCTTCTGGCTGCTCTTCACACCAAATATGGTAATTTTGTTTGTTCACGAAAATACTTAACCAGAAATGGGCTTTGTCGCTGAACACAATTTTCACTTTCTTCACCGCGCATGAATTTTAAAACTAAAATTCAACTATTGCAAGCGTTGTTTGTTATTAATTCGATTCGTGGTTAAATTATAGACCAAACTGAACATGTTTGACAGAAACATGTGACAGGAAAACAGCTGAGCTGCCAAAAGCAGTGTTGAAAAATACGAATTTTTTCTAAAAAATCACCCTTTATGAACAATTAGATACCAAAGATGGTAAATGGTTCCAAATATTAACATTTTTGCTTGCGCAGTGGATTTCGACGAAATCGATCTTTTACACCTTTGATGGCTGGTGGCGTTTCGCGGATTGGCCGGATTTCGCGCTGTCTCCAATTCCATCAGTGTCCTCAAATATTTTACACCCGAAAGATTTTACCTATTTCGTAACCGCAAACCAACATTTGCGAGCGAGCACTGACGCCAAAAACTTTTGATGAACGAATATGGCACACATGTCACTTGTCAAATAGACTTCAAGTAGGAGAACGAGATACGTATACCAAAACAATTGCGACTACTAAGTAGATAGAAAGTTTGTACGTTCTGGACATATTTATTAATCAGTATCGATAATCGAAGTAATAGTGAAGATTTGATGAACGATAGTTACAGGGAAAGCAAACGTATATGCTGGGCAGCACCGGTTGCAACAGCGATGGGCAGCACTTTACTCGAACCAAAATTTATTCTGATGATAGGGTACGGAAACTAAAGGTTCAAGGTTTTTGACCAAAGGTTTTGGTTCGAACTGCCAATCCTTTCCACCAAATTTTATGATCAGTTCTTTTTTTGGATTTATAAGACAGAAGTCGAGTAACTGCATGACTATGCTACTTCGAAAAATTTAAAGGTGGAATAGCCAGTGAGGTGTCCTAAACTTTTCAATGTCTGACTGCGACCGGGCATCCATTAATGCCACCAAAACCTCTAATCATACTTTTCTGCAGGGCAAAATCAATCAAACACGAAATTTTTAGGCGTTGTTTCAAATCTTAGAATGTTAAGCCTTTTTGTGGAACTGAGCCGAAACGTTAGGTTCGGAAAGGGTTTAGGTTTAGTTATTTTTGAGCACTTGGTTCGTTTCCCAGTTTGAATTCCGGATTAAAACCGGTTCGGTACAAATTCGGCTTACAGCTTTGGGAGGTAAGGAGTATGTTATGGTCGGGCCTGACCGACTTCTTACGTGAGGGGGCAATCCGTGAGTTTAAATTGGTGTTGAAAGGGCATAGCCGAATAAGACTGGAAAAATTTCCCCATAGATTTCTGAATTGTAGCTATTATCTTAGAAAGAATGGACCTCAAATTTCAATTGGTCAATACGTCTATTGGTTGACAAGTAATCTGCAGAAATACACAAATCAAATAACACTAATGGTTGCGATTTTGGCTGGCGATGAATTGGATGATCCAGCACCAAAGAGAAGACGACGTTATAAAAAGAGTTCCATGAGGAGTCGAAATTGGTTTTAACGTCGCTGAGAAGGCAGGGACATGGCGCAACTTGTCTTACGCGATCTCCAGTACGAGGAGGACGAAACCTTCGGAAATTTTAATCGAATGAACAAATCAACTTTCCACAAGTTGTACGAGTTTGTGAGACCCAATATTGAAAAAGAGGATACATTCTTAAGAGAAGCCATTCCCTCACAAACACGGTAAACAAACAACAATTTTTTCCCATTTTGGGAAATGGCAACGCCATAAACTTGACAGCTGTGGCTCAGCCCCAGTCAGAACCAGTCCGATTTCATCATACTTATCTAAAGAGATGGCAAAACTTTCTCGTCAGGATATATGCTATGCTCGTGTCTTTAGATGGACAATTTAGTGATATATGACAAGTGTAAAGACAGCTTAGGTCTTCCGCAGTTGCCCCCAGATCTCTTAATAAACCTGTCTGTATTTAATCTGCATTCTTTTCTCCAGTGGACAATATTTTCCATTTTGCTGTATTACTTCTTTAACTTAACTCATCGTACGAATTCTTTTCTAACCGACATTCTCTGTTTTCGAAGGGCATTCGTCTTGGAACTTATAGACGAATCCTGCAAATCCGAACTCATAAATTATGGACATTCTTTTAAGGATGCTAAAGATATTTAAATGGTCTATAGGAATCCAACTTCCAACGAGTGCGAAAAGTCACACACTTGAGGCAGATATCATAATACTTCATAGTGTGTCTTTATATAATGTAACTAGCATATAGCCCGACGCGCTTCGCCGTTATCATTATCATTATCTCTATTGCTGTCGCTATCGTTATCGTTATCGTTATAATTATCGTCATTGTTATCGTTATCATTATCGCTATAGTTATCGTTATAATTATCGTCATTGTTATCGTTATCATTATGGCTATAGTTATCGTTATCGCTATAGTTATCATTATCGTTATCGATATTGTTTTCGTTATCGTTATCATTTCGTTATAGATATTGTTATCGTTATCGTTATTGCTATAGTTAACGTTATCGCTTTCGGTTTCGTTATCGCTATCTTAATCGCTATAGTTATCGTTATCGGTATCGCTTACGCTATCGTTTTCCAACATCGGAAAATGAAATCTCAATTTATTTCACTTACTATCCTTACAAACCGAGTTTCAAGTCAATCGGATGAGAAATAAAATTTTCCCATACAAACTTTTCCGACGCTTTTCCGGAAATTTTCCAACCCTACGGTGGATTTTTCCAACATCGAAAAATGGCATCTCAATTTATTTCACTTACAATCCTTTCAAACCGAATTTCAAGTCAATCGGATGAAAAATAGATTTTTGCATATCGAGTTTTCCGGGACTTTTCCTTGTGGGCGGATTTTCCGAAATCGGGAAAACACGTGTCCAATTATTTCGCATACTTTATTTACAAACCGAGTTTCGAGTCAATCGGATGAAAAACAAAAATTTCCCCATACAAACTTTTCCCACGCTTTTCCGGCTTTTCCGGTTGAAATTTTCCAAAACCCCGTCTTAGTACGCACTTTCACCACATAAGGAAACTCCTGTCCAAATTTCAGCCATCTATCTCTTACCGTTTAGGCTGTGCGATGATTGCCAATCAGTCAGTGATGACAAACTATTATATATTTAGAGAGATGAACCTAATCGGCGGTCCAGAAACTGTGTGAACCACTGATCCAAGCCAATACTTATTCTTTAGTGGTTTGCATCTCTGAAATCTATAGATACCTTTTTAGGGAAAAACAAGAGCCTAAGTCGAAGCCGGCCCTGCCCGACCGTTACTCAGGGGAATTAGCGTTTTATTACCTCTCCCTATGTTAATTAGCAGAGCATTAACATTAATTGGAATATTTCAACATTATGTAAGCAAACAGCGCATGCGGCTCAGATAAGTATGCAACGTTTTTTTATAATCTTTATAGCTCTGCCCTTTATTATCCGATCTTAATGAAAGTTTTTTATACCCGTTACTCGTAGAGTAAAAAGGGTATACTAAAGTCGTGCAAATGTATGTAACAGGCAGAAGGAAGCATCTCCGATATCATAAAGTATATATATTCTTCATCAGCATCAACAGCCGAGTCGATATAGCCATGTCCGTCTGTCCGTCCGTCCGTCCGTCCGTCTGTATGAACACCTAGATCTCAGAGACTAGAAGAGATAGAGCAACCAAATTTTATACGTAAGCTAGTATTGTCTGTAGGCAGATCAAGTTTGTTTCAAATTTTGGACACGCCCCCTCCCGCCCCCGCAATAAAAAATATTGAATAACTCCCACAGTTTTTAAGATATTGAGCTCAGATTTTGCAGTGAAGTCTATGTGGCCAATGTCTACGATCTCACAAATTTTCAAAAGGATCGGATAATAAATGGCCGAGTTAAAAAATGTTGCATACTTATCCGAGCTGAGCTGAGTAACGGGTATTTCGAAGTCGGGCAGGGCCGACTTTAACTTACGCTCTCGTTTTGTTTTGGGGGGGTGGTAGGGGGCGTGGTACAAATTTGAAACTAACTTGATCTGCGTGCGGACAATAGAAGCATACATTTAAAATTTGAATGCTCCAGGTCTTCTAGTCACTGAGATCTAGGTGTTTATACAGACAGACATGGCTTTATCGACTCGGCTTTTTATACTTTTTGGGGTCGGAGATGCTTCCTTCTGCTTGTAAAATACATTTGCACGACTTCCCTTTTTATTCCCCGTGTAGCGGGTAAAAAAGCATGTGAAATATCGTTAAAAATGGGAATTGCCTGACTTTGCTTTTGTAAATCTTAAAATGGGCTTAAAATTAGTGTAAGACTGGCTTATTCTAGTTCAATTTAATGGCTTCCTTATGAAAACATGAACCAAAAAGGTACTTTTAATTTTTTGGTCCCGGTTTACGTTTCTGTGGAAATGTCCAATCTAGTTTGAACTGGCTGCACTTTAATGTAAATACTCGAACTCTTAAAAACCTGCTCGGAACCAGTTTAAAAATTGATAAAATAAGCGAATTTCAATCTCTTTCAAGTCAGCCCTTCTTTTTCCATGGTCATCCACCAACGAATTACATTCATGGGCATCTTTTTCTTAAATTGTTTCAAGATTTGGTCAGTCGTTTTCCAAATCTGTTATTGAGATAGCCCACTATCTGGCAGAGGATTTGATTTTTTGGCAGAATTTCATTGTCAACTTTGCGACCAAGAAGCTACTTCAACTGCCCACCTGACTTTGGTTGGCTGATTTCCTTTTCACCCCAGAAGAAGAAGCTCATAGCTTTTTACATCCAATTCCGAGACAGCAAATGCGAAATTCTTACCTCATTCCCAGTCGCAATGTTAATTTCCGAACGCTGCGAAATCTAATTAATGTATTTTATTCGATAAAAGTACACAATGTCATAGATTCATAATCAATAAAGGATTTAACATTTAAAGGGTTTCGTTAGAAAAACATAAGCTATGGTTTTCGCATATCTAAACAAAGCAAAAGGAAGCCTTAAATCAGTACAAAAGAAATGCATCAGCCCTGAACATAAATTTGATTGTTGCGCGATTAGTTGAGGGGGGGATTGAGTTAATCATAATGTAATGCTACAAGATTTATATATATATAGATATTTGACTTTCAATTGGTACCGCTTATATAGGTAGGTAGACTGGTTAACTTGGCTTTCCACCTGGCCAAATTGTGTGTGTTTGTGTATGATTTAGAATATTGGTTGACTGATTGCCCGAATTTCACTTGCTTATTGAATACAAATTCTTTCCCCTCGCGATTGAGTGTGTGGAACGTTGAAGTTTTTGATCTACATTTGTGTGGATGATGTTTTGGAAATTTAATGTATATATGTATGTATGTATGTATATACCAACAGCCTATATATGAAAACTAGAGCACTCTACTATATGTGTATATATATAATATATATGTGTGTATGTATATAACTTTTATATCGCTTTAAAACTCCAATTTGCCATGCTGTGTGGCACTGAAAACCCATGAGTTTCTTCTGTTTTGTATTTGTTGCTGTGTTTTGTTTGTGGTTGTTGCTGCTGCTGCTGTTGGTCTCTTCAGTTGCTGCTGCTGGCGATAGTAGCAGGCACCCTGCCACTCGGCGCAGTAGAGCTGTGCGCATCAGGTGCTGCCGCCCATGTCCGCTGGCAAATCCTCTGCCAGATTGCTCGAATTATTGCCACCTGTTGCTGCAGTTCCATGGCTGCCATTTAGGGGCATGGCACATATCGAATTTGTGGGCGAACTCAGGGCCGTGACTGCGGTGGGTCCATAGAATATCAATTCAGGTATCTGACCCCCTTGTACACCCGTGCCATTGGTGCTCTCCGATGAGCACTGAAATTGGAATGTCACATTTCCCATCAGCACCTCGGACATGCCCTCCTGGCCAAAGAAGCTCAGCTCATTGCCATCCAGTATGACAGAGGCAGTATAATAGCATTCGGGTTCAATCTGTATGGGGTTCTCGAAGAACACGTGGAAGGTATTGCTAGAGCCATCCGAGAAGAATTTCGTATCATTCTCGGCCAAAGTGCGACCCAGCCGCTTGAGCTCTATTTTCACGCTATAGTTGGCAGCTCCAGTAGACGAGCCATACAGGCCAAAGCCCACTATGAAGATTCTGCAAGTAAAACGAGGGAGAGAGATCTATGACTGGTTCAGGAAATCATTCCAGGAAACTAACCTGCGATCCACCGAAAACTGTATGGAGTCACAGCGTCCACGGTAACGCCATTGATTCGAGCGATATGCACAGGACTGGAAGCGATGACACACCTGGGTCTTTAGTCCAGCACGCGTACGTGTCGGAAACCCTAAAATCGGTTTTACTTTGGCCGTAAAATGCAGAAACATATCAATCGTCTCCTGCGAGGTTAGAATGCCCGTCTGGGCCACACCATTGGCAAACTCCTCCAGTGTCATGGTGGGTATGCGTATCAAATGCAAAGCCTGACCCAACAATCTCCGCTTATTCTGTGCCGTCTCGTCTATGCTCATCTTCTCGCAGGCATTCAAGGCCCAATTCAAAGCGGCCTCAAACAAATGAATCTCCTTGCAATTGAGCGTCTCGCGCGACAATATGGACTCGAAGGTCTTTAGGTCAATATCCACAAAATCCTCAGACTTAACCGCCATCTCGGCCTGCGCGTCGATTACTTCCCAGCAACGTTGCATTAGTTCGGGCTCCTCGAACAGACGCGATTGACTGAGAAGTAGGCAGGCGTTTTTTGCCGTCAGCTTCACCTCCAAGTAATTGACACAGGCGCGTGCCAAATGCGGAACAATGTACTTTTTGGCAGCATAGAGAGTGGCCAGAATGTGTTCTGGTTCCAGTTTGATTTCATCACAGTAGAGATACCTGCAAGTGTGTGAATGAGTGAAGAAAATTCAAAAATTTTATCCATCTTACCTTAACAACGTTAGGAAGGCCGTGGGCTCAACATCAGGCACTTTGATCTCCTGCTTGTTTTCCGCCAATCCACCATAGAACATGGCATAGAACACTGAGCTGCCAGTGGCCAGAATATATTTGTGTGCGGGTATGGTTTGTACAGGATCTATGTCTGCTGGAAGAAGCATACGCAGAAGATGAGGCTGCAAGTTGTCAAACTCCAAATCTCTTACACCTACCAAACTCGCCGCCCACAATGAACGTGACATCCGACATCAGCTCGTTGTTGAACATGGCCGCATTACGCTCCAGCACCGTCGCCTTGCTGGCCTGCCAATTGGGATCGGCCGTATCGATGGCATTTGAGGCACCCACCGCCGCATAGCTGCTGCCGTTTGTGCCAGCTGAGCAAACATACGAGCCACTGCCACTGGTGGGCGTGTGTGTGGCCACAGCAGCGGCAGCGGCTGCTATAGCGGCGGCAGCTGCCGCCCCCGATCCCGAGGGCAGGCAAAAGGCGGTGGGACTGCCGCCAGCACTGCTGCTGCTACCGTTGAGAGCTCCGGGTGAGGCCAGCGGTGAGGATGGAGCACTAATTGGTTGTGTTATTTGTATATTATGATCGGCTGAACTGCCCGAAGCGCCACCTGGAGGTGAGAGAGCAGCTCCTCGCTGCTGCTGCTGTTGCTGCTGTTGATGATTGTGCGGCGGTGAGTGTAGTAAACCATTGCCATTGTTTAGGGTCTCCACTGTTGGAAAAGAAGATACAGAAGATTAGTTGTTGATATTGGAATCTTTAGCCGTTTTTTGGTCACCAAGTTCCGCCAGCGTCTGCAAAATGCGCTGCCACATTTGAACCGTCCAAACGACAACTGTCGGGCGGCCCCTTACTTCCGTTGGTTACCGTCGCGCGGCCGCATCATAAATAACAAATATGCTGTCGCCATATACAAGCAAAAAGTAGCGCCCCAAATGCACAGTGGGATGAGTGCATGGGGAAATGGGGGGCGTACCAAGTGTCTACTTTGAACAGATAAGAGCTTGTTTGAGCTACTTATCGAATTTGTACAGTGAAATTAACCACTCAGTTATTTATTTTAGATAACTTTGCCCAAACGGATTGATTTGCTCCCAAAGAAATAATGTCTGATGTTTTCTTGAGGAGACCAAAAGCGCACGGAACAAATTCAATGTAGTTATCTTCAATATAAAACTCCAATGTCCATGAAAGAATAGATAAATTAAGAAACAATTGAACAAATGGAAGTGTAAACACGTTCTACTTCTTTACCTTAGCAAATCAAAATAAGTTTCAGGAATCCCCAAAGAGCACACACGATCTGAATCGATCCTTAACTGGTTCTCAACTCCAAATGAATGTAGAATATTTATGAATATTTCTTGACAATTATTACAAAGATTTTTCTGCCCTTTGTAGCAGATTTATAGCACAAATTTTTAGGTGTCTCTCTGTCTTGGGTATTTTTTTGAAAAGTTACACATTTCGGGTCGGTATCCTATCGCTTTCTTTGACTCTGACTAGATTAAAATTCTGTTGCGACAATTTTTTTGGTAAGTCTTTGGAATGAAATCTCTTTAAATCTTAACAGAATTCATCTAAGTCCTGAACTTCGTAAAAGTTATCTCTTATGATTTGGTTGAACATGAATACGGACTATTGACTTCCATTTGAATCCTATGTGATGTGTGTAATTGCTTGAAGCATTCCAATGTGTGAAGCGTCTTGTACGAAATTGCAACAATAACCTTTCAAATGTTTCTCTTCTCTTTCCCTAGAATGCTTCTTGCAGAGCTAAAGTTTCTTGCTTTTGTATATGTAACATTTATTGTTGTGCGTCGAGTGATTGCGTATGGCAATCATAGGTTGTCAGATAAGGACCTGACAGCATGAAATATGCACATCTTTTGTACTTCGTTTTCACTAAAAAAGTAGTTCCAAGACGTGAAAAGTGGTATTCGCGTTTGTTAAGGGGTGAGAAGCTCTCAAATAATGTTTCTGTGGGAACGTAAATAATTTTAGCATGGTTTTTTATTGTTGCTTTCAACGCTTTTTTTTCTTGGTTACACACTTAGCTATTAAGCAACGATTACTAATCGTAATTATAAACCAAAATAATGAATTCATTACGACTATTTTACGGCTGCTACGATTACTAATTGAGTTCGATTAAAAATCGGAACTATTGACAATTCCAAAAAATTATCAAAAGTTATCTAAAACTAATCGGACTTGTTTAATTAATTAACTTTAATTTTTCATACAAAATACTTTTAGAAAACGTAGAAAAACCAAAAGTAGCAGTTTTAAGAGAAGAAGTATATTCAAACATTTTAATAAAAGGTTACATTAGATTAGATGCCATTAGACATTCCTTAATATGTATAATTATAAGCAAAAGTATCGAATTTATTCCTTTATTGAAATTCCAACAAAATGGACTGTCAACCAAATTGCAGATAGGCTTATACTGTAGGAAGAGCCCTAACAAAGAAAATAAACATCAACAACAACAACTAATACCGACTCCGGCAGAGTCTAAGAGTAGTGCTTCTTCATAGAAAGTATGGAAAAATTCTAAATAATAATAAATACTTATATATATTTACAATTAGCATTAAAGAATGTTGATGATTCCTGGCGCTAAAGATGTTAATGGCGTGTTGAGTATAATAAATGCCTTCTCTAGCAAGTCATATTATTGCTAAATCTCATCAACACTTGAATTATAATCCATTAATTTAAAGAAGGATAAGGGTTAATAATAAATTTAAGACAGCTCTTGACATTCACCAAAATATAATTGATTTATAAAGAAAAGAAAAAGCTATGCTAACTTCGTCTGTGCCGAAATTTTATAAACTTGCAAGTGCTCGGTCAAATATTTTCAAAAAGTACTCTTTTCCCCATTTTTCTACCGATCGTTCGTATGGGAGCTATATGATATAGTCATCCTATTTGGCCAAAAATTTGTAAAATTATGTGAAAGCACGTGATACAAACAAATACAAAATTGCAGGTTGCTACCATTAAAAACAAAAAAGTTGTTCTAACTAAGACTGTATTTCAGACCTATCTTTTGTATGGCAGCTATACCATATAGTTGTTCGGTTTTAATTAAATTTTGTAGAATTATAAAAAAACATAGAAAAACTACGATTACAAAGTTTGGAGACGTTTCCATTGCAAAGAAAAAAGTTTTTCATACTAAAACTAGCTTTCCGACCGATTGTTCCTATGGGAGCTATGAAATATAGTCATCCGATCCGTTCGGTTCCGACATATTAGTAGTGTGCAGCAAAAAGAGGACTCTGTGCTAAATTTCAGCTCGATAGCTTTAAAACTGAGAGACAAGTTCGGACGGACAAAGCTTAATCGACTCAGCTCGTCACCCTGATCAAGAATATATATAGTTCATGGGGTTGGAAATGAATATTTCTATGCGTTGACAACTTCTGGGTAAATTTATAATACCCTTTGCAAAAAACACAATTGAATTTGTTTACCCTTGCAGAGGGTACATTAGAACTGTAGAGATGTATAGGTATGTAAGAAGCAGAGGGAACTGGTGGTTTTCTTCTGAATATTTTGGAAAATAATCTAAAATACATATTCAGCATATTTCCTTTGTACATTTTTTTTTAAATTATCAAAAGTATTTAATAAAAGTAGTCTGAATATTTTTCGATTACTTTTGATTATTATTTGGTAATTGTCAATAGTCCCGATCGTAGTCAATTAGTAGTCATAAATTTGTATGCCGTTTGATTATATTTTGAAAACAGTAATTTTTACAATTTATAATGCAGACGATATAAAAATTGAAATTCGCTTGGCAGTTGTCGCTTCAGAATTACCATATTATAATAATATTCTATATTATATGTATATTATTATATATTGTGTATAAGGTGAGTGTTGCAAACTAGCTCTGACCTGCCGTCACGATCGTTGGCCTACGACTGAAAGCAAACGGCGCCATGTTTGCTCTCTTGCGCAAAGCCTCGGCCTGCGCTTTTCTCGAGTCTGTCTGAAAAGCGAAATTTCCTAGGCCGCTGCTTGAAAAGCTTAACGGAAATAGATGAATCTCCAAGAAGATAAAGACGGCAAAGCATTTAACACTTTTGTTTTGTTGCGTTGGCGTCATAAAATGTAGATATTTCTAAATGAACATCTATAAGTTCCCTAATTTATTTTTGGTAATCTTTCGACTCCTAATGACTCGCAAGATATGGATATACTGTAAAGTTGTTAACTTTGATTTGCGTTTTGAATTGTTGACCAGCGTTTGTGACACTGTGCAATTGAAGTCCCCCTGCACGCAATGGAGACAAAGTGGAGCGTTCAAAAATAGCAGTGCAGCCGCGGCCCCTGCGTTCATATTAAATCCGTAGCCAGCGACTTTTAGCACGGGCCCCAGCAGCAGCGGCAGCAGCCGCCAAGTCAGCCCACCCTTCTGTTGTCTGTCTGTCTGTTGTTGTTATCACTGTTGTGTGAAAAATCAATAACTCACAGACAGCACCTGCATCTCGCTCTCTCTGTCACACACACACACATATGTACACACTTTGTCTGTGATTCTTACCGTTAATCCAGCCGCCGTTGGGCTGGGAATGGGACATGGATTCCTGGTTACGTTTGCTGGCCGATTTAAGCGATAACCGATTTAGGGCGTTATTATTGCCATTATTATTTCCATGATTATTGCTGGCCATGACAGTTTTGTACATATGTATGTCTGTATGTATATCTTTTTTACAATGTAAACTGGGCTTGGAGGTCAGAGCTTGACGACTGCCAGGTTTTTTTTTGTTGTTGTCGTGCACTGCAGCTGCTATTTCAGCTAGCGGTCTGTCGGTGTAAACATTTGGTTTGCAATTGAGCGTTGACACAGTTTATCTTATTTTCTATTTTTTTTTTTCGTTATTGTTTGGTTTTTTCATTTGTTCTTTCTCAGCAGCGGCAGCAGCACCGAACAACAACATAGAGAACGAAATTGTTATCGCAGTCGTCGTCGCCAGCTGTTTGGTAGAGCGAAAAACTGCTCTCTGACCAAAATGGTCACACTGGCCGGTCGAGTGTTGGTTAAGTCCAGTGTTGGCAGTTAAATAGCCGGCGCGTGTTTTGAATTTGAAATGAGACTCAGCTGAGTTACGAAACTGGCCGATTAAATCAGGGTCGTGGCGACTAATATGTATTTCCGTCAGGTGAAACACGGTCTGCGTCCACGTCAATGCGTACGTGTGGCAGCTTCTAGAGTTCCTCCTCCACTAGCCAAAATATGACAGCTGAATTTGCATACGCTTAGCCTCAACTACCTTTACAAACTTGACTCATATTTGGTCTTTTCTTTGCTGGCGCGTGCATCATTAATATGCTAAAATTTGAACTTGAAATTGATTTAGTTTGGACGACGCCACTGTTCAAGGTTTGTTTATTTCTTAGCACATTCACAGACCCAAACCAGTTTGCAGCAGCCAGTCGAAAATGCTGTTGACCTTTACGTCAGCGGCGTACCCAAAATGTGAATTGATCAACCAAACTGCATGCTACTCACTGTGTTCGGGTGGGGGCATTTCCTCGTTTTCCGGCACGCGTGCCGCGTACTCTGGCTCATAGCTGTGTGCATAGGCGCTGCCCCAATGCCCGGCAAAGTCGTCCTCCTCGAGTGTCAGCAAATGATCCAGCACCTGCACTCCCCGCTCGAGGGGGGCGTGGAATTTGTTAATCAGCTCGGAGAGACGCAGATTGAGGCCGTAGTTGCCGCCGCCGCCACTTGGCGCTGTGGTATCCACGACCCAATAAAAGAGATGTCGTCCCAGATGACTGCTTAAGTGGTTAGCAAAGGCCTCGATCATGTTGCATCATGGATTTGGTAGCATCCTCCCGCTGCCAACTAGCTAAACGAGACAAGAGAGAGATTATGTGAGTTGGTTATAAACCAGAGAGGCGCCACCTCCATCTCTCCACTGCCAGCTAAGCTCGAATTGCCGTTTGCGGTAACTGGCACTTTCACTTCCATTTCCACCACACGCATTTGTCTCGTTTTTTGATTAGTTACAGGAAGTACATACATGAAAAATGCTCACTTGTGGCTTCCATTTTCAGTTTAGCAGAACCCCCCCAGATCATATCATCTCACAACTGGAACTGGGCAGCGGCGGATATTATGCAAGCGGCTATTTTTAATTGGCAGCGAAGTTCGTAACCAAAACAAAAAAGCGCGACATGTTGGACTCTTTTTCTTGATTTTGTATCGTCATGTGGTACACTCAAAAAAAAAAAGTTGGGATGGCAGCTCAACTTTTACAAAGTCCAAAATCAAATTTCTATTTTGTGACCTAAATCTGCCCGTCTCATTGAACAAATTTGGACATATGTTATAGAAAATGAACTTTATGGATTATTGTTAACCTGTATTATACTCTTCATAGGCAACTTTTCCTAAGATTGCCTAGTTAGGTACCAATTTTATTTTAAAATTTGACCTAAACATTAAAAAATATGGACATATGTGGATGAAAATGGGCTTTATGTCTTGGTGTTAACCTGTATTATACTCTTCTTAGGCCCGATTTCTCAAAGGTTCCGGTTAGCCAACCACCGGTCAGATTTGTTCGTCAAGATGACGAGCGGTTAAGTCATTTGCTTTTCTCAGCAGCAGTTTCGACTGATATCGGCAAATGCATATCGCTGCTTCAGTGTGACCATACTGTTCGACTAAACTAACGAGTGAACAGCTGACTCGGTTTGGTTTGCTTGTTATTTAATGCAATTGGTTGTTGCTGGTCATTGTTTTGCGTAAAAGTTGACAAAAATACAATGTTCTGCATCATCGAAATGCATTTCCATTGCGTGGAGTTGAAAAATTCGTTTATTCATAATCAGTTTGTGTTGCAGCAAATATTAAAATAAACAAAGCAAGTGTGCGGCCAGCCGTTTGTATATCGATAAGAATATTGATAATTTCATCGAAGCTGAGCTCGCGGTTAAAGTTGACCGGTGCATGAGCAGCGTTTAAGTTTGTTCCTCCGGTTACGCCACATACATCATGAGACACTCAAATTCGGTTAAACTGCCTGTCAAGTTGACCAACCGGACTTTGAGAAATTGGGCCTTAGGCGACTTTTCCTAAGATTGCCTAGTTTGGTACCATTTCCTAACCTTGAGAGGGAGTAGAATCCAAAATTGAAAATTCAATTTTAACCAAATGATTTAAATCTGTCCTTAACATTGGAAAATATGGACATATGTTGATGGATATGATCGTTTTGGTTTAATCTTAAGCCGTATTATACTCTGCTCACTCGAATTTTCCTAAGTTTTCCAAAGTTAGGTACCATTTTCTAGCCATCCAAAATCGAAAATCATATTTGAACTGTATGACCTAAATCTGCCCTTAACATTGAAAAATATTTCAACAAAAATGAGCTTTATGGATTAGTGTTTACCTGCATTATACTCTTCTTTTTCGACTTTTCTTCAAACTGCCAAGTTAGTTGCCATTTCCTAACCTTGAGAGGAAGTATCATCCAAAATCGAAAATCAAATCCGCCCTTGAAATTGAAACATACTGACATACGTTAATGAAAATGGCCTTTATGGATTACTGTTGACTTGTTTAATAAACTTATTTTCCAGCTTTTGCGAAAATATAATAATCTAGGTAACTTATATCTACTTTTAAATAAATTTTTGTTTAAAGTTTCATACTAACAAATGTAAAATTCAGTAAATTTCGGAAAAAAAAGAAAGGATGCAAACCGTTGTAGGACTGAGTCTGGTTCGGCTTAGTGGCTCGTCGAGGCTTTAAACCACTGCTTCGGTAAATAACATTGTTTCGGTTCGTTGCAGTGGTTAAGACTTCTGGCATTATATTTTAATAAGAAAACTTTGTAAGCAATTTTTTACAGAAAGAATGCAGAATCATTACCAACTGAAAAATATTCTTAGTGGAGGGATATACAAAGAATATAATCTACAAAATGCAAATAAAAAGTCCAGAATTAACAAATACGGTGGAAACCATGCAACCTTTAAGAGATATGTAGCTAGAAATACTTTGCAACGCTAATTTAAAGGATTTTCGTACAGCTTATTTTCACAACACAATTTTCCAATGAAACCTAACCAAACCATTTTATTTTGCGGTTTTCGGTTCAGTTTCTTCAAACGGAAGATGGTTCGGTTCTTTACTCGGTTTAAGAGCACAAATTTGCTTTTTCGGCTCGTTCGGCCTAGAACCGGTTTGCATCCCTGAAAAAGTCTCTACGATTTGGTCGGGATGACTGATGGTACCTCAAAAACTGAATGAAGGTAGCGTTTGAAACTGTCTTCTATGATTTGAGTAAACGCAATGAAACCTTTAAGTTAATGCTTTCCCTTGGAGACTTTTATTTCGATTGACTTACAAATTTGTAACAATCTTCTTGAAATATTTTGTTGAATTGGAACATTTTAAATTTTTTAAAAGTCCAAAACTAGATGAAAATCGCGATCGGAATCGTTTGGAACGGATGACTTATGCCATAGGAATGATCGGTCGTCAAACTAGTTTTAGTGCACAAAAAAACAGATCTAAGAAAGACCCAATTGGACTGGATATGTCTTTAATATCCTTTTAACCATCCAACGGAGCTGAAAATCATCCAAGTGTTGATCATCTTCATCATATCCAGTCCAAATGGATACGGAAAATCATCCAATGGATATTTTTTTCAAATAATGTTGTTTTCTCTGTGTGAGGAAAACGTTTTCTTCAATGGAAACTTCTTCAAACTTGTTATTTCTTGATTTTCTATAGCTTTTCATAGCTCTCCTCTGAATAAATGTGTCTTAGTGAAAAAAGATTTAGTGTTTTTAATACAAGAGCTCCTAAACTCCGCCATTAGCAATTCTATATGTTTTTAGACGTATTTTCCAATTTTCGTCCAAATCGGATGACAATATCTTATGGCTGCCACCGATCGGTCCGGTCGAAAATGGATCTATGTAAAATAAACCGGTTTCACAATTCAAAAATAATAATAAATATTTGGCCTAGATGCCCAAAGAGCCATGGCCGAGCTTCTCTCAATCTGTTGGCAGTTGCGGAAATTGAAAACAAGACGCATGCAAAGAAGTGTTGTCATATTCCTATTAGCGTGGGGTAGCGTCGTTGTGACACCGGTGCATTAAATTTTTTTATCGTGCCTGAGCATTCGAAACGCGTCCCTACAACGTGTATAATTCGTAAATGACTCAAACCGCTTCAAAGATTTTTATTTTGAGAAGAAATTTCGTTTTACCCACAACCTCTTGCACACACTACCCGCTGCTGTATAAAGTTTGTACCCAGCATAGCTCTACGGCTAATTAAGGAAGAAAGATTGATAAAGAGATGTGTACCGCAGGACGATGGTACTGCCTTAAACTAGCCCTCGTATACTTCACAGATTTTCATAAATTTTAGCACAATTTTGCCGAGTGTATTCCGTAAGACGAATGTCTAACAACTTTGTTGTCAGTCTGCGTGTTGTGGACGGTGGATAGATATTTGAGCAGGTGACGACGCCCCTTCGAACAGCGTACAAAATAATTTGTTTGACACTCAATATGGGGGAAAAACAACAAAAACAACAACATCGGCGAAAATATTCCATCATGCTTCGATTGTTCCGGCAACAAATCACAGCTGATCTATGACTAATTAACTTGACTTTTGTTCCATTAGGCGGTGATCAGTTTGGGTTAAGTTTTGACAAGTTGAACCGATAATGTACTACCTAGGAGATCCACGTGATAAATAAAAAATACAGTGGTCAAAGGAAGTCGGATATTGTCAAAAATAACTCACAGAGCGAAAATGTCAGCGAATAGGCAACCTTTGTCTAAGTGAAAAGTTGCGGATGCTGCAAATTGTCTATTGTTTTGAGCAGGAATGCAAACCGGTTTTAAACCGAACCGAACCAAACCTTAAACGAACCGCAAACAAAACCGGCTTCCTTTCGTCTTAGCTGGAACGAACCGAATACCACCAATTTGTCATCAGTCTGTGTTAGGTTTTTTGTGAGTTGCCAACTGGTTGGCAGTGATTCTTTACCTCAATTCAATCTGAGCCAGGATAGTTTGTTCTTTTACACTCAAAAAATGTATATTTTAGCCTTTAGAAATTTGGAAATTAGGTAGAAATTAGGTTGTGCCTTAGCAATTTGGGATAGAACAGAACTCAAAAAGCCTTTAAATTAATTTTTCTCTCTTAATTTCAACAAAATTTCTTGTTTTTAGAAAAGTTTTTTCTTAAACTTGAAAAGCATAATAAATATATAAATAATTTCTTAAATTTAGATATTTGGCATAATTTTTCTTAAATTTAGGGTCACTTTTCTATAGGTTTTCCTAAATACTTGCTTTCATTAACGGCGAATTTAGCTCGGATTTTTGAAATAGGTCGAACACCATTAATGTTAGTAAAACGCCATTGATTGAGGAAAGAACATTTCTTAAAATTAAAAAAATACTTTGGAAATCCGCCCTAGGAAATTTGTAGAATTAGGTGAAAGCATGTGAAACAAACAAAACTCAAAATTTCTGGATGCTACCATTGAAAACAAAAAAGTTTTTCTAACTAATACCCTTGTTCCACTGGCACATTCTTGAGGTCATTCGTTGGATGAGCTGAATGACCTCATTCCTTCTGTGTATTTCTCCCATAAGAGAAAAATGTCCATTCGCTGCGGATGATCAAATCACAGTGACTACATTTGACATTCGCCCGGGTATTTGTAGCTATTTTCCGGCTAGAAGGCTAGATTTTCTATCGATAAGTCCAAGTTTCATCAATAGAAAAGCTGATTGTGAGATCTTTTAAAAATAATAATCAGGGCTGCAAACCGACTTTCAGATTACTGTGAACCGAACCTCGAACCGAACCTCTTAAGGTACTAAAGTTGAACCAGAACCTGTTCCGAACCGATAATTTCGGTTCGGTTCAAGAAAAATTAAAGACATGATCAAATTTAACCTATTTTCTAGCATTTTCTCTCATATTCTGATGGTTCTGGAAGACTGATTCTTACAATCGGCAGGGAAAGTTTAATGTAAACATCTATAAAAATGTTCAGAATTACCATTAGAATCCCTACACATATAAGCCTCTGTTTTTATACTCTGTACCGTAGGTACATAGAGTATTATAAGTTTGTGCAAAAGTATGTAACATCCAGAAGGAAGCATCTCCGACCCCATAAAGTATATATATTCTTGATCAGCATCAACAGCCGAGTCGATATAGCCATGTCCGTCTGTCCGTCTGTCCGTATGAACGCACAGATCTCAGAGATGGTAAGAGATAGAGGTTTGACATGTATGGGACATATGCTTCTTATGTCTGCAGGCAGATCAAGTTTATTTTCAATTTTGGCCACGCCCCCTCCCGCCCCCGCAATTTAGAAAAAACTTCATATCTCCCACAGTTTTGAAGATAGATGGCTTGTTCCTTCTGGACATATTTAGTTATTAGGATAACTTATGGATCCGCCAAAGAAATGAAGAAGATCGGATGAACGGTTTTCGAGTTATGATCAAAAGACAAATTTTCTTGGTACAGAGTATGTTATAGTCGGGCTTGACCGACTTTCTATCTTGTTTTAAGATCCTTTTCTCCAAAGCTTATCGAATTTATTCACAAAATAAGAGCTTAATGTTACTGTGGAAACACTTTTGGTACGTAAATCGACACAATTTTCTGACAGCTTATTTCGATTTTAGGTCGATTACTATATAAACTTGTATAAAGCATGGGCTGAACCAAGGTTCGAACCAAAACCGTTGCCCAAAAACCTCGAACCTCAAAATTCTGAACCTGAACCATTTTTAAATTTTGGTTCGAACCCGAGAGCCGGAGCTCCCAAAACTATTTTGGGTTTGCAGCCCTGATAATAAAAGTATATGATTTTTAGATTAATAAAACTTGAAAACAGACCGTAATGTGGAGGAAATACCATGACAACATGCTTTTTTTACAGTTGGGAAGAGAACTTTAGGGCAATCTAAAGGAATCAAAGGAACTCGCATCTGTATGCCTGCTAACTGTCCGATATTCGGCTGAGGAGCCAAGCTTATACAAGGCAAATGCAATTTGCTTATCTAATGGAATAGCCATCCGGAAATTCATGTCCTGTTTTGATTTTCCTAACAAGAACGTTAAAGTTGGTACTCGCTCTCTAGCAGTTGACATATGCACTCTACATTTATCTGGCAAATCAACAGCAACGCAGTTAAATCCATTTCAGATAAATATTTAAGATAAATTTAACTTTAAATGTGCAATTGCGAATCAAAACAAACCAAACAGCTGATCTTTGTTTACTAATCTAACATTGACCATTCGCGTGTATCCGTGATAAACATTCGTCAGTGGAACAAGGAAAAATTCACTTTTTCAGAATGGACTCCAGAATGTGCCAGTGGAACAAGGGTATAAGACTGCTTTACAGACTCTACTTTTGTACGACAGCTACACTATATAGATGTCCGATTTTCATCAAACTTGACAGAATTATAGAAAAGCATAAAAAACCTATACAATACAAAGTTGGGAAACGTTTCCATTGAAAAGAAAAAAGGTTTTCTCACTAAATTCCCTTTTTTTTTATACCGGAAGGGGTTTTTCCCGACTGAACCATTTTGAGGTCGACAAAAGATTTAGTAGAGACCAGTAATCCCGAGAGGTTGAGCAGAAAGTGCTTACCAAATGTTTTCCTATGAGATATAGTCATCCGATCTGGTCGGTTCCAACATATTAGTATCGTGCAGCAAAAAAAAGACTCTGTGAAAATTTTCAGCTCACTGGCTTCAAAACTGAGAGACTAGTTGCGCAAAAATAGACAGATGGATAGACAGACGGACGGACTAAGCTCAATCGACTCAGCTCGTCCCCCTGATCAAGAATATATATAGTTTTTTGGGTCGGAAATGATCATACCCTTTGCAAGGGTATAAATATATAAAGACACCGCTAGTAATTCTCAAGTTCCAATCCCTAAAATGTTTTTCTACATTAAGAAAATATTTTATAGCTCACAGTAGATATTTCCATAATTTTAGAAAGTCTCAGTTCTTATAGAAGAATTTATTATTCCAAAATATTTGGTGAATCGCCTTAGACTTTTTTTTAAGATGAGTTTCCAAATTTTTGGGTGATTTCGGATTTAACTATATATAGAGATTTTATGAGGATGCAATCCTAAAACTTATAGACGAAGCCGGACAAAGCATACACTCTATCGTTCAATTGGTTGAACGACTCCTCTATAGTAAAAATGTTCACTTCGGTAAAGTGGCGACTCAATTGTTTCGATTTTGTTTTGCGTTTTTGTTTCAATGCTGTGGTGAGCAAGTTAACGGTGTGTCTCTTATATGCGCTAAGCCCACGAGATATGATTTTCTGCTTGCGCAGTGGATTTCGACGAATTCGATCTTCCCTGGCTCTGATGGCCTCTGACTAAAAATGATGAGCCCCAGCCGCGGTTGTGTTTCTGAATTTGTAATCGTTCAATTTTGAAGCTCACAATGGAATTGGTTCAAAGTCAGCTTCAATTCCACCTCATTGAATGTGCGAGGTGGTTTACTTTATCTCTAAACTTACTCGTCCGATGTTCTGCTTACCACCTTGTGCAGCCGATGCAGATAAATATGGTTCTGTCTATTCATTCAATTTGAGCTCGTCACACGCACTCGACACCATCCACGCAGGCTCTCTACACCCTCATCTCATCTGTTGCCGCGATTTACCATGCGAAACGCATATGCAATTTATGCTAAATTAATTTCATGGCTTGACAACCCAGTCACGTTCATTATTCATTCGCTGTTGTAGGCTTTTGCTCATTTTCGGCTTGGAGTTTTTCTCCGCCCGTTCGCTTTTGCTTTTGCCTTTGCCTTTGCACTTTGCGCATTTCAAATTTGCTGCTTGCATTAACTTTAGAGGCGCCCTTTTCTTTATTTATTTGGCGTTTGTTTACATTGCTGCAAGCCTCAAGTTTTCATTGCCCCCTTAATTGCAAATGGCGACCCACTTTGGCCATGCCCGGGTCAGACTTCGGACGACGCCCGCGTAACACTTTTGATTTTTATTTCCTCATTACACTCAGCCACAACCGAAAAAAGTGAAGAGTTGTCTTTTTTCCGTTTGTCTGTGGTCGTGGCGTGTGGAAGGGTTTTTGTCTTTTATTTTCTCATTAATTTACGAGGCAACTTTGTGGCATTTTGTTGTAAGCCAAATTTGGCAATAGCCATACAATTTTTGCTGATTAGCTGCGCTGCTTATCCAGAGACATCGAACTGTATAGAACTGAAGTTCCAGGTCCAAGCAACGACCTCCAGCCGCTCGCTCACGTGTTAAGGCGTTTTAGGCACGGTCGAAAGGCGGCGGCTGTTGATTTGTCGATTTTGCGCTTTAATTATGTACGAGGTATGTGCGCTTGTCTGATTTTTGTTTTTGCCTTTTGTTGATATACACTTTTGGAACAGAGGAGGGCATTATGATGAAACTGTGGGGCTTGCAATTAGTAAGAGGTGAGATCATTTGGTTTGGGGTATGGAAAGGGTTTTCCAAAAGACCAATTCAAAAATAAATAACTAAAAGACCAGAGAGGAAACAGCAGCAAACACCGCAGAACCGGTTTGGAGCGAATTTGAAGAGACCGGGACTTGAATTTTATTTGAACATCTCTCGAACTTGAGTCCGAACCTGAAAAGGTTCAATTTTAAAATGACTTTAGTCAAAAATTCCATTCCATATATTACCGAATTAAACCAGGAGGGGTTCTCCCAATTGAACTATTTTGAGGACGATTTAGTAGAGACCAGTTATCCCGAAAGGTTGAGTAGAAAGGGGTAACCAAGTGTTTTATGTCACCTCCTGCTAAAGTTGAGTGCGTGTCGTGTTTTTCTTTGTCTCCCAGACACGCACGACTTATCATGACGTTTTCGTGATGAAGATGAAGAAAGTTTACACACCGAAATTGCTGGACTTCCATTATATATCCGAGCTTGAATCAAGAACTCTAAAATCGTTGTACCCATTGATCTTCATTACCAACTAATACATTAACTTTTTATATCCCTGCAAAAGTTATTATAAAATTGTTCGGATGTTTGTAACGCATAGCAGGGAGCAGTTCCGACCACATAAAGCATATATAAAGCATATAGCTGCAGTACGAATGATCGGTCGAAATTCTTTCTTTTCTTTTCTATCAACAAAAACTTTTTTGTTTTAAATGGAATCGACTCAAAATTTCTTACATGTTAATTTGTTAGGCTTTTGCATGATTTCACTAAGTTTGGTCGAAATCGGTCATCGGTCAGAAAAGTAAGTTCCGAAAAGTAGTCCGGAATAATTTAAATAATTGTATGAATATAGTGACGAAAATCAGGCTGAAAGTAAAAGTTCGTGATTATCGTGTTTAAATATGCCATTCGTGTTAGGGTCGTGTCGTGTTGAAAATATGGGCAGTGCCTTAGAAAAGTAGTCTTTCCTCCTCTTTCACACACTTGCAACTAATACAGAAGTGCTACATGTCTACCGATTAGGCACACATCCGTTAGGGCGTCTCGCATCGTTGCTGGTTTGAACAAAGCCAAATGTTCTTCTCTGGGAGGATCTGGATGGCAGTGCCGTGTCTAACTAGTTTGTCGCGTTTCCCTCAATGTTGCGGTGTGTAGGCACCCAGATTAAATGGCTACCGAGATACAGAGCGGCTTTCGGTAAGCGTCTTGGTAGAAGATTCAAGTGCTTTAAGAACCTTGACGACCTCCTGGATGGCCCCACTGCGATGATCCGTGAGTCGGACCGATATTTCCATGTCTAGGTTGGTAGAGAAAACTCCCCCTCCTACTTTGCTATTGAGCTTAGATCCATCCGTGTTGATATTTAAAGCATTAGTTCTGCCATATGGTAAGTTTCTCAGACGGGAAGCTGTTATTAAGGACAAGGAATACATAACCTAAACTTTACTAAAAAGATCTAATATCCAGCATAAAACATTGATCATTAGCAGGGCTGCAAACCCAAAAAAATTTCGTGGATATCCGGCTCGCGGGTTCGAACCAAAATTTACCAATGGTTCAGGCTCAGAATTTTGAGGTTCAAGGTTTTTGGGCCAAGGTTTTGGTTCGAAACTTAGTTCAGCCAAGCTGTATACATTTTTATATAGAAATCGACCTAAAACCGACATAAACTGTTAATGAATTGTCTCGATTTTGGGTTGGGATGGGATTTCACAAAACTTTATATAAATAGAAACACTTTCATACAGCTCATGACCATCAAAGCAATGACAATGTGTTTCTACTTATATAAAGTATTGTGACGAAATAAAAACTTCGAAGTTCTGGATACAGCCCTTAAAGTAAAATGCACATACGAAAAGTGTTTCCACAGTAATGTGGATAATTCTGTCAGGATAATAGAAGAAGTCACTGGGAAATAGTTCAAATCTATAATTGTTGTTGAACTGAACCGAAATTTGGGTTCGGAACGGGTTCAGGTTCAGCTTTAATACCTTAAGAGGTTCGGTTCAAGGTTCGGTTCACAGTAATCTGAAAGTCGAAATTCCGGGTTCGAACCGGTTCGGTTCAAAACCGGTTTGCAGCTCTGATCATTAGATCCAACACTGTTTTTGATATGAGAATTGTTACTTTTTGATTCACAGAGTATATTAAGTTTGTGCGAAAGTTTGTAACTGCCAGAAAGAAGCATCTCCGACCCTATAAAGTTTATATATTCTTGATCAACATCAACAGTCAAGTCGATATAGCCATGTCCATATGAACAATTTAGATCTCAGGTAAGAGATAGAGGTTTGACATGTAAGGGTCATATGCTTCGAATACTTGCAGGCAGATCACGTTTTATCTCTAGTCCCCGCAATTTGGAAAAAACGTCAAATCTCCCACAGATATAAAGATAAGGTTCATATCAAAATTATAAGACACATTTATAACTTGCGTATTGTCCATCGCAAAATCTTTCTGAACTGAAAATAACAAAGACAACAAATTTGGAACTCTGAATTTGCAGTTTACAAGTTTCAGAATGAGTAGTGCAGACTACATTCGAGTCCTAGAGAAAGTATAAATGTCTTATCATTTTGATAAATTTGAAAAAGCCTTTTTTTTATTTTGTTAAAAAAACATTACAACAGTTGGAACAATAATTAAATTTGTGTTAAAACGTTTGTCTACATCGTTTTAATATAAATGAGCAGGTGTATATGCAATTCGCTTATATGTCTTGAAAACTATATTCTAAATACATGGTGACTTATAATTTTGATATGAACCTCAGAAAGTTCGTACCTTTTGGATATATTTAGTTATCAAAATTATTGATCGATTTTCCAAATAAATTTGGATCACTTTTGTGTCAAAAATGTTATAAATTCCTCAACCGATGTGTACAGGAAATTGTCGTCCTATAATCACCAAATTTTGTGGTGCATTTGTGCAGCATGCTCAATTTAAGAATGTTTTTTTTCTTACTTAAACTTATTTTTCGACCGATCAGTTCTATGACAGCAATAAAATAATGTCGCCTGTGGTGATTACATTTTGCAAAACTGTTTCTCATCTCATAATATTCATAATTGCTGATTTTAAAAGGTCTACGAGTTATACGGATAAAAGTCCCATTTTCCGATTCCTATAATTTCTATGGTCCACGCTTATTAGTATTAGTGTGCTGTAAGAAGAACAGTCTGTGCTAAATTTCAGCTTGATAAGTTACAAAGACAAGTTTGCCTAGAAAAAGAGAGACTCCGATCTATGTCTAAACTGCACAGTTTCTGGGATCTTCAATGAATATCCTCACATCAGCACCTGCTTAGAAATGCTGGAATTTTGATGGATAACTTATACACTAATTCAATTATGCTTTTACTCTAGTCATAGTCCCGTTTCCAAATTGATCAACATCTGTAATTGACTTATAAAGAAGATAATTCTTGTATGCATTAAAAATATTAGTGATTTTGTCAGTGATGTCATTTTTGACAGTGTTTGGGTCTCTTTTATTAGTATGTTAACTGGCATCTCGCTTCTTTCGAGGTAAGTTTTATTATGTTATTTACGAATAACGAATCTTAAAACTCTAAACTAGTTCACATTAGTATTCAAGCCAGTGAGCCGACAAGTGTTCCAGTGCAAAATGACAGAGCGTTTTTCGATTACCTAATGATCAGCTTTTGTAAACTCTTCAAAACTAACTTCTGAATGCTGCTTGAACACTGAAATTTCAACTAATAATTGCATCCCCTCATAGTCATTCATTAAGCTACTATTAAACGCCCTTAGCTGATGTTTTATTGACACCTCACTAGAGACAGAGACTGACTACTAGGATTGAAGATCAAATTTCACATACGCCTTTCGACTCTCACGTCAAACGAAGCTTCATTGAAATTCTGTCGAAGAAGCAAAGACATGAATATTTATATATTAAATAACACAAAACGCCCAGTTTTGTGGTTGCCATCGAATCACAAAATTGTGCAAATAAACTTAGCAAAACTGGTTTCCAGCCAAACAAAAAAATAACAAATCAGCAATTAAATATTAAGCGTGGAATATGTCACACAAACCGAACGACAAGAAGTCTGCTATTCACATCGGGCTCGAAATCGTATTTGAATGCGGGGATCTTTGGTTCCATTGTGAAACACTTGAAGAGAACCTAACAAATGTGCAAAAAAACGCAAAGTCGTCAAGTCATTAGACCAAATGCAGCATGACATACCAAAAGCACTACAGAGTAACATAAATGTAAAGAAATATGAAAAACTGCATGTTAATGTCTATAAAATTATTTGCAAATTAAAGCGTTTAAGAGCCGCAAGACCAAACTAAACCTCAACCGACAGCTGACGGTCTCAATAATTACGAAACGAACCTAAGGGCACTTGAAACGAGGCTCGAATTTATGTGAAAAACACTCCAAATATTACACGAGAGTTATACATGTATGTACAATGTATATAAAAGAGGCGAAGATGCAAAACCTTAACATTTGGCAAGCAAACGAATTGTTAATACTCTGAAGTGTTCAGTTCAGCGCTTAGGTTGCTTTTTCAGTACCTGGCGAAGGTGACGTCAAGTCCAAGTCAACATGTTAAACAAAATCGATTTTTTCAAACAAAACTAAATTGTTTATGCGAGTTGCCTCATTAACTTAAACCTAGGCATGCCAATTATAATATCGATCTATAGAAATATCGATATTTTTGCTCAATAAGACGATATTTAGGATTCAATTTTAATTAGCTTTGAACCTTTTCTACAACAATTGACAACAATTGATGTTATAATGATTGTGTGAGCTAAATCTATCTAATAAATGATTCATATTTTACAAATTATCAGAATTCTATTCAAAATGTAATACATAAATCTATGTTTTCTTTACTTCTCTCAATATAATTTAATTTTGTTGTAGATAACAAAACAGTTTTCGGAACTTCGTTTCGCGAGCTCGAACCAAAATTTACCAATGGTTAACGTTCGAAAATTTGAGGTTCAAGGTTTTAGGTCCCAGGTTTCAATACAACCCTTGGTTCAGCCCCTGCTTTATAAAAAATTTATATGTTAATCGACCTAAAAACAACGCAAACTGTTTGGGAATTGTTCCGTTCGGTTGTCGAAAGTGAATTGTAGAACACATCACATGGAATTATTATAATTATAATATAATGTTAATCCAGCACTTCGTCGATTTTAGTTCGTCACACTAGCTTATATAAATAGAAACACTTTGGCTTTGCTTTGATGTTCATGAGCAGTTCGAAAGGGCTTATATTTTAAGAAAGAATTGTGACGAAATGAAAATTTACAGACCTTTAAGTGAAATCTACATAGGATAAATATTACCAAAGTAATCTTAAGCTCTAATTTTTGGAATCATATTATAAGCTTTTGAGTCGAGAATCCTAAACAACAGAGGCTTAGTTGAGTGTGGACCCTAAAGGTAATTCTAAGCATTTTTATAGACATTTTCATAAAACTTTCCTGCCGATTGTATGACTCAGTCAACCAAAGCCTTGAGGATAACAGAAGTAGTCTCTAAGCAGTTGGTAAAATTTGGTCGTTTTTTTTTATCGAAAATTTAGTTCAAAATAGGTTCAAGGCTCAACTTGTATACCTTGAGAGGTTCGGCTCACAGTAAAATTAAAGTTGGAATTCCGGGCTCAAACCGGTTCGGTTCAGAACATATCTGTTGATGAACTTATAAAAATATTTAATCTTTACTTCTTCATCTGCCTCATTCAAGAATACAACGGTCGTTTCTTTTAAGAATTGTTTCCCAAATACATTGATTCGGTCCCAAACCGGTCCCCTGAAATCTCGTTCTGTTCGGGATAAAGCCAGGCCACAGAACATAAATCTTACTTGCTAGTCTCCTAAACTGGGACCCGAACCGGAAAATCTTTCTTTTTAAAAAATCCAAAAAATAGGTCTTATAAAACTAACACAATTTTCTGACCGTTTTAATATAATTTAACAGTGCTGATTCGATTCATTATCATTTAAAAAACATATTCAAATTCGAAATGAAAATTAAGCATAAGTTAAGTTGGAAAATTTCAATCCATACATACAATCCAATCCATCCATACCAATCCATTCATTTAGTGCTTGGACACTTTTGTAAGCTTACGTGAAAGTCTCATTAAAGATAGTGAATAAGGTCCGTTCGTGTATTGATTAAAGTTATTATTAAAATGACATGTTAAATACCATAATGGTCCCCAACATAACGGTCATCATCTTTATACAAAGTGTAAATTAAAGACAAGACGGAGATTGGAGGCACAAGTGCAGCAAGCCTTTGTCAAGCTTGTCGTTAAGAACTACGAACATTCTTTTGCTCATAACTTCACTGCCGTTTATTCGATTTTTACCAATTATTTGGCGGGTTGATAAATAATCCTGATTTCTATCTATAAAACTGTAAAAGATATGACTTTTTTTAGGTTGGGTGGCGGGGACGTGGTAAAAATTGAATACAAAATTGACTTGTCTGCAATTATAAGAAAGCTTACGTCCCATTAATGCCTAACCACCATCTCTTAACATCTTACAGTTGCACAAACTTAATATACACTGTGTATCCTTGGTGCAGAGTATAAAAAGATGAGAATTTTTTTCTCAAAAGTAAAACTTTTCGATTGTGTTTTTTTAAAAAATAGTTAAAAACAAACCTCTATACAATTGTGTTAAACTTCATCAGTTCGCCGAATATGTTTTCATTTTAAAAATATTTCGACTTTAAAATCGAATTTAGCAAACCTGAAAAATATTTTTAAATTTCACATTTAAATAAATTTTTTTTTATATTTTTTTACCGTGCCCGGATACGCAATAGATGTAGTTTTAACTCGCTTTGAAGCGAGGCAATTGCACTTGTCGTTCTGTCTCCTTGTGCGCGGCGGCGCCAAAAAGAGAGGCAATTTTTAATGCGACTGCAACACTGATTGTTTGCACTGATAAAAATTTGTTCTAAAAAAAATGTACATTTTTTATTTTTCATTTTTTTTGTTGACATTATATTTCAAATCGGTCAAAATCAATCTAATAGGCTATTCACACTGAGCACATCTAACATCCAACATCCAAAATTATGAATCATTCCTATTTACCCGGACCAAATTTTACATGTTTGCAGCGCTTTTTATATAAGCCACTGATCCGCTTAATCATTTGACAAAACAAAAATATTTAAATGTTGGCCTAGCCAATAGTTATTAAGCATTTTAACTCAGGATGTGGGATGTTAGATATGCTCAGTGTGAATAGGCTATAAGAGTCAAAATATTTTCAACATGAAACCAGATTTAGAAAGCTGACAAAGTTTGCTTTTAAACACGTCCAAAATCAATAATATCCGTTGTCGTTTTAGAACTTTTTAACAGTGATTTCTTAATCAGCTAAAATCAAGTTTTGAACCAGCCAGGCACGACCTAGGAATCAATTTAAGACCTAAAAATTTTACCCCCCTAATACTCATCAAGAAGGTCGTAACAAACATTCACATTTTTAACTTAGCAAAATTGTTTGGGTGGTGCACTTAGGTAAGTCTATTCTCGAGAGAATTGAAACCAACCAAAAGAGATTTCGGTGATACAGAGAATTGGTTTTGGGTTGACAATTAAAAAACCCATTAAAAGAATTCTTAAAGTATCAAATGATCTTTCCGGTCAGTGCGTACCGCCAAAACGTGAGCTTGAACGACCCGGAAATGCAGTGCTTCAAAAACTATTGTACCCCGCGTTCTTGCATTCCATGGCCTAACGACGTGCATTTTGTATCTGTTTACTTTCATTTGCCAAACTCTATAGAGTTTTCCGCACTTTAGAGACCTTGTATCAAGTATGCAAAGTCCAAACAAATTTGAATAATTTTCTCCGAATAAGTTCGAGCTCTTTGTAAAGCCTTGGATTAGTTTCAGTGCATATATTATTATAATATTTGAAATGAAAAATGGTTTTATATTTTTGGCGTCTAACTTTACTTTTCAAGTTAATCTACTTCCAATTTCACTTTTTAGTTAAAATCTACTAATTTTTGATATAATGCAAAATTTTAAATTTATGTTGACCTTAAAAAAACTCAAGATAATAAAGAGACAATGTAAGTTGAGATTTTGAAACAAAAATAATTGTAATAATTGATCGAAAGGTCATTAGATTAAAAGTTTGGGGTCATAGTTCAAGAAAACAAGCATACAAGCATTTTTATCGTATTTTTAAAGTTTTCATTTCAATTTCTTCGTCTTTCTCTTGAATTCGATAAGAACGTAACAGCAAAAATTGCAGTTGTGTGCAACACTTTACATATTTTGCCTTTTTGTGTTGGCTATACACAGCCCAAAGAGCCAAACTGAGCTCCTCTCAATCTCTTATTTAATTTTACCACAACAGAAAATTACCTACAGCTTAACATCAAAAATTTTAAAACTTTTTAATGCTTAGTTACTTCAAAGCTGGCGAAGGTGCCTTTTGTGTAAGTTTTTAAAGAAAACACATTTTTTCATAAGATGTTCCGAGGCGCGATCAGATCCAGGACTACTTGCACAGCAGGCACACACACAGTACCCGCTGCACCACACCCGGCCCGGCATAAACACCCTTTTTGTTTTTCTCTATTGTTTCTTTCTAAATGGCATCTGTCTAATGAGTCAAAAACTAGTTTCGTTTATGAAATTTAACTGATTTTTATGTTAGCGGCCTTTATTTTCTCCCACACTTCCCATCTAACACTCACACACACACACACACACAGTTCCATTGCCTACTGTAAGGGGAAGAACACACTGCCACGCGAGACAAATTCTTATGGGCAAACATTGGTTGACTAAACACAAACCACCACACAAAAACTGTTAATACTAAATATTTGTTTGCATTTTACATAAGCCGGAATCAATCTTGATAATCGTTTTTTGCTTGTGTTTTCATTTTGTTTTCCACCATTGCTAAGCACTTTCTTGATAAGTATGGAAATGACCTTCAGGTTTATCCCATATTTGCATCACGCATATTTGGACAATCGATTAGCTGGAATTGCTCTTCGTTCTATAACCGTGTGTTGTTGTTAAATTTCAATTAAATCTGTACTTAAGATTGTTTACATTTCTGGCCAGTGAAGCGAAAACCGCAGAGGATAGGAGACAGAGAGAGAGAGACAGATAACTTGACATATTCATTGGGATTTCGGTTGATTTCATCATCGTGTACTTCACTTTGAGCCGTTAATTTTGCCGGCATTTGATTTGGCACATAAATTAATTCGTCGCGCTTTTTGCATTTAAATATTATTAAAATATAATTTGAGCAACAAATACGAACTTTGTAATTGTCTTAAAATACAGCAGCCGCACATCAACACTTACAAATAACTGCAAAATTTGTTAAAAGTGTTTTCCGTTTCGGTTTTTTTTTGTGTTTTTGATTTATTTCTGTGCGCAAGCGCGACAACAACCGGCTTCGATATGTGTGCGCGCAAGTCAACGAACGAATTCATAGTGAGCGACAACGTCCCAGTCAACAGCTGCTGAGGTGCCCCCCTCAATGGAACACAAAAATCGACGATCGGATACGAAGATCGGGTTAGGTGGTTTGCTTTCGCCTTGAGACGCGCACATTTCTCGCATGCGATTTACCACATTATTAATTGTTTGTGAAGAGTGTCAAACGAAATGTTTGTTTTAGTAAATTCTTTAAATTGGAAAGTCGGTTAGACTCGACTGGGGTATACTGTGTACTTGCAAAGCTAAGTTTATTTTGCTGGGCATCCAAACCGACTAAGTACTGACACACTTTTTTACACTCTGTTCCAAAGGTACATAGAGTATCATAAGCTTGTGTAAGCAGATCATCTTAATCGGCCGAGAGGCTAAAGCCAAGTTTGTTTAATCAAACAGATTTGAGCTGAAGCTCAATACGAGTGGTAGGTAGACTTTTTATACTTGCAGGCTTATTAAGTTTTTCTCTTAAATATTCCACGCCGACTAAATCCCTGTTTCATACACAATCTTAAAGATCAGAGGGAAAATAAGTGTTCAGAAAATAAGTAGACTTTCAAACAAGCGTTTTCTCAAGTTTGTAGAAACAAATGTTCCAAATGTTATTGATATGAGCTACAATTCAACTCCACAGAAAAGTATGAGTAACAATTTAGACCTAAGTCTAGAAGTGTGTGCAATAGCGCAGTGAGCTAACATGTCGCCGTCGTTAAGTTCAACCAAAATTTTTGTATGATTTTAAAATTAATCAAGGCAGGTGGAGTGCTTTGTCTTTGTACGCATAACGCATACGGGGAGAAAAACCTGTGGTTACTAGATCAGGTCGCCTTCTTTTAAAGAATTGATTCCACTTGGCGTTGAGCAAACGGTTTCCTCAAACGATATCTAGTAACCGTTGATATCTTTTTCTCCATATTATATTAATTTTGAATTCAAATTGCTAACGTTTGCACGGCAGATGACTCGGAATTCGGAACAGGGTCGATTGCCTCCCGATCCGATAAGTTTAGATCCTCCCGATTTTGAGATCCATACATAACTTTGCACCAACATAAATAAAATTTGTTTACTCGTAGTTCTCAAAATCTGAGCACTTCAACTCAAATCAAGTTTTAACGTTCTCAAGATCTTGAAGTGAGAAAATTGTACAACAAGTGAGAAAAACTGTAATGGCCAGTTTTGGCTAACTAATGTGCTTATTTTAAGTCCAATGTCCAAGGCATTTTCCTCTTTTCTTGTGCTGGTGTCACTAGTATTAGTTGCCACTTACAACCAACTTCCTGTTGAAGCCCCATTATTAGGTTTTCTTTTCCCGTATGTGTCGTTTCGCCGAAGTGTAAGGAACCTAGTTTTGGTATGCTCCAAATATGTCAATTTGTGTGCCAACAAAACACAATTTGCAAGGAAGTTTACGTTTCTGTTTCAATTGCAAGAACCTGAGAGTTTTGCAATTAACGTTTTAATTACACTCAGGGAAAAATACACTGATATTTTAATATTTACACTTTGACCTGAATATTTTCACCATTGATTTAGCGTTAAATATGGAATTCGTATATATAAAGAGTGCACACTTCAAATTTAATATTGGAAATAGTTAAATTTAACATGGAAATAGTTAAAAACTTTTTTTTTATTATTTAAAAATTTTGCCAGCCAACACCTATACTCAAGTTTTCTTTGTAATGGAATCCAGGAGCAGAATTCTTTTAGATTTGGTTCTGAAAAACTGCAAATTATATTAATTTTAGAAAAGTTTCAACAACTTACACTGTGTGGGACTCGAACTCGGGACCTCTTGACTTGAACTCGATTGGAATGCCGTCTCAACTAGTTGTGCCATCGCGTGTGCTGGCTGATCGACGGCCAAAATACTACTTAAATTGAATAGCCTACAGTTACTTATAAATATCTTTCTGGCATTTTGCAAAAATACGACTGTTTGTAATTCTCAAGTTGGAATTCCCTGCATAGGGAATATAAAAGGGGAAACTGAAATTCTCCGAATTTAATATGTTTTTAGTCAATTCAATGTGGTTTTTAGTTCATTTAAATACAAAAGGGGCATAGTAAGATCAAATATGGATTGTGTTAGGTATTACCATGCTATTTTTCCCTGAGTGTAGAATATGTGATTTTAATACCGATGGCCAAGAGCGCGAAAGACGGCCAGAAAAGTTTCCGCATGCCGAATTGGTTGGTGGCTATGTTGGTTGAAGACATATTGGGAGTGTTTCAACAGCCAAATGATCCAAAAAGTTGATTAGTCTGTGCCGTATGAATTGAAGCCGAGAGACGTCGAACGCCGTTTTTATAAACAGAGCCGCTTAAACAAAGTATAATTAGGTATTTGCACAAGTATGTAAGAGCTAAGAGGAAGCATCTGCATTTTTAAGCTTAACGCTTTATAGCCTTAACTTTTTCCCATCATTCTGGCAATTTTCGGATACCATCTCGGAAAACTGAAGCGTCTTTTGATGCGATACACGAATCTACTACAACTAGTACGCAGATAAATACAAGAAAGAAAGTCGGTCAAGCCCGACTATAACATACTCTGTACCAACAAAAATATACGCTCAGCATAAATTTTGATGCTGCAGTAGTAGCTGAAAGCAGCGCTGCTATTGCTCTGCAGCAGCGAACAGTCTTTTGATCATAACTCGTCAACCTTTTATCCGATCTTCACCTTTCTTTGGCGGATTGATAAGTAATCCTGATTACTAAATTTGTCTAGAAGGAACGACCCATCTATCTTTAAACTGTGGGAGATTTGAGGTCTTTTCTAAATTGCGGGGGCGGAAGGGGGCGTGGCCAAAATTGAAAATAAACCTACGATACAGAGTATAAAAAGGTCCAAAAAGTACCATTTGGAATGACTATGTTTTAAATATCCTTTTAATAATCCAACGGTGCGAAAAATCTTTCAAATGATTATTTTTTGTATACTTTGGATGATTTTCAGCTCCGTTGGATGATTAAAAAGATATTTAAGACAAATCCAGTCCAATTTTATACTGGAAATCATCCAATGGATATTTTTTAATATCAATTTTTTTCTCTGTATATTCGGAAGGAGAAATGTGTGGGCTAAACAGCGGGTGGTTTAGAACTTCCCATATCAGTGTTTAAGGGAATGTTTAGACCAGTCGCACTACATGTGGGCCATAGATGTCACGCGGCGAAAATTACCTTGTAGTGCCTTTGCTCGTATTCTTGTCGTTTTTGATTCAACGCTTGGCTCAAATGAGTTCGGTAAGCGTGGGATGGTTTCACACGGTGGTAGCAGCTCAAGATACACCACACCTTTTTGATCCCACCAAAAACATACATGAGACCTTGCCACCGTGAATATACGGCTTTGTCTTCAATCTTGGCACATGGTCGAGCGGCCCGTAGGGTTGTCGAATAAAAATGATGTTGTTAACACTCCAACGAAAAGCCACATACTGAAAATGAAAGCCTAATGAGGCTTCAAAATGCAGCTAGTTGCAACATTGTACTAGTAAAGCCACCTTTAAAAAGTCCCTTAAAACCTTATTGTACAGGCAATTTGTGCTTGTGTTCGGAAGCCTATTCTCAGATGACACAGATATGGTTTCTATCACAGTACTTCGTATAAATAAGAAAGCTGTTGTTAAGCATTTCGCTTTTGGATCAGATAGATTAGGTTGATCCCAAAGCTTGGGAGTACCTTCATTACATTTTGCCAAGTGCAATATGAAAGTATGGAAAAAACATTGGTAAACCAATGTTTTCTAAGCTGTCTGCTGATCAAAAATACAGAAACAAACTAAACAAACTCTCTCATTCTGTCAACAGAACTCTTGTTTATGTTTCTTATGTTTTTCCGTTTCATGGTTATCGCTGAGAAAAACACACGAGAATGACTTACGATTATACATAGATTCAAGGATATAATATCGTTCGGCTCACATACAAGAATCAGCTCAAAGTGAAATTTTTGATTTTATTGCAATAGAAGCAGCACTCGCAAACACACTTGCAGTTTACTCTGGCACATACAACCCTGTTACAAATTCCCAGCCGGTTTCCGTTGATAAGTTGGTTTTTTAACTTTAAACTTATAGAGTCAGTTGTGGTCACTAGGTCTGTTCGTCTCTTGAGTTCATTTGTCATTGAGCAATTGGTTTCAGCAGCCTTACGTAGAACATGGATAACTTTCACATTTAAAATGTGAGCCTAAATTGGTTGTTCTGCGTTTGAATCACAATACCAAACATATTCTCTTCCTATATCTTCTCTGCAGTTGACGCTTATCCCCTTAAGGTGCGGAGTGGCTTTCTTTTCCTTCTGCCTGTTGCATACTTTTGCTGAAACTTACTTTATTGTTTGGTACAGGGTATACCAATGCAAAATCCCACCCCTTCAACACTAATGATCATTTGTAATAGCTGGAATTACAAAACAATTAAAGCAGTTAAGCCGCAGTTAATTGCGTCTAGGAAAACACTAACCGAAATTGCTGTCATTTTACAAAATTCCAAAAGAAACACACAAAACGCCAAGTAATCAGCCGATGGGTGGCAGTAAACCGCGCCCGAAAACGATAATTGCCGTCATGACAAACGCAAAAATAAAGTTTAAATAATAATAATTTCACTAGCAGAACCCCCCCGCGGCCCGCCCCTCCAGCGTTCCCTGCGTGGCTGCTGCAGTAGTTGAGATAGCAGTGTGACAGACGGAGGGCAGGCGGAGACATTAAGAAACCATTAGTAGCAGTCAGCTGGTGCAATGGCAGCTCCAGCGGGGTTGGCAACTGTCAGCTGCTGCGGATGAGTGGGTGCTGTGCTGAAGGGTCAATGCAGTTGGTAGTCGCAGTCGCAGTCACAGTTTGCCAGTTCCCAGGCATCATTTTTCAAGTGGAACACTCAACGCCAACGAGTTCTAAGGGGGCGGGCGGGTGTAGAGGCATTGCCACCTCCTCCAAATGTGCGCATTCATTAAGGTTTAATAAATAAATTTTGTTTTTTTTTTGTTGGTTGTTGTTTGTACAAAGTTGGCGAGAGTTTTGACACGCTTCTACTTAAATACCAAAAAAAAAAACGAGGTTAACGTTTAACAGACGCTGTCAGTCGCCTGCCTGGTTAGATTTATTTGCTCACATTAATCGAAACAGATGCTAAATAGTGCAAGGAAAATTGAAACTAGCTACAAAATTGCACGAAAATGAATATTTGGAAGATCCAAGGGATAAAATAAGACATTTATTCTCTTCAGTAGGGCGAAGGTCGAGCCGCAAGCAATTAACCAAAATACCCACATATAGCCTTAAAGATATTTATCTAATTTCCCTGAATTCGATGACCGCATACGGAGACATTCTCGGAAACGAAAATGTATGCTCGTGAACCACAGCTATCGGCTCTGAGCTGAAAGCCACTGCTTGGGAGCTGACGGCCATTAATCGGCTGTGAGCTGAGAGCCACATCTCGGGTGCCATTAATCGGCTCCGAGCTAAGAGCTATGAGTGAGGTTTAGTATTACCGACTCTCGAGCTGTTGCTCTCAGCTTAGGTTGATAGCTCCCGGCTCCCGATATGTGGCTCTCAGCTCAGAGCCAAGAGCTGCGAGGCTCTTGCTATGAGCAATTCCGAACCCTGCTCATTTTACAATTCTGTTTAAATTTCAACGACTATTCCATGTGCTGTCGCTCCTAGCTCAGAGCCCAGAGCAGTGGCTCATAAGCTGTGAGCCGCTTAGTGCTCGCCGTGCACGAGCTGTTGCTCTCAATTTAGAGTTGTGTGCTGTGGCTCGTAAGCTGCTGGCTCTCTACCTAAGGCTCTCAGCTCAGAGTAAGAGCTGGCGCTTGAGAGCTGCGAGCAATGAGCAATTCCGAACACTGCCCATTTTACAATTATATTTTGATTTGAAAGACAAATCCATGTGCTGTCGCTCCCAGCTCAGAGCCCTGAGCAGTGGCTCGCAAGTTGTGAGCCGTTTAGTGTTCGCGTTGCACGAGCTGTTGCTCTCAGCTCAGAGTTGTGTGCTGTGGCTCAGTTCTCGACCCACGTCTCTCAGCTCAGAATCAAGCGCCGACTGTCATGAGTTGAGAGCATAAGCTGTCTCTTTAGAGCTGTGCGCAAAGAGCAATTCCGATCCCTGTTCATTTTACAACTCTGTTTCAACTTCAATGACAGTTCGAGGTGCTGTCAATCGTCAATTGAATTCAAGCTCAAGCTTACCTCTTTTGATGGTCAACTACCAGGTGCAATAACAAAAGATGGTTTTTATTTCCATCACAAAATAGTAAAAAAAAAAACGCTAATCAAACATTTAGCGCAGATCTGTGCAAGGTCGACAATTTGTGTGTTCGATTTTTATGGTTTTTTCTTCAATTTTCCAGTGTGTTTTGTGCAAAGTTTATTTGCCGTGCGTCAATTTCGAGGTGTTTGTTAGCTTTGTTTTTTGCTATTTGACTGGTTCAAGCGTTAATTGAGCTTGCCACCGTTGTTGTTGTAGTTGTTGTTGTTTTGGTCTTTGCGGTTTCCTTGGTTGAGTTATCTTTGATCTAGTCCAAATAGAACTAATTACCACTTGAACAGGTAATTCCTTAAAATGTGTGTCCACTCGACGTATACGCAATATTTGCTGTTTATGAACAGTCAAAATCTATCGCATGCTATAAATATGGTCTCTCTCTCTCTCTCTCTAGGCAAAGCTCTCAATGCCAGCGTCTTGTAAAAGTTGAATGAATTGAATTGCACATCAGACTTGAAGTTCGGGTTCAAGATTTTCTGTTTCTGTTTTCGGCAGCCGGTTTATTGTTGGTTTTCGATTTCATTAGCTTGCAAACGGCGTCAGGGTCATGTTGAACAAGTTCTTCGTCGGTTGCTCTTGGCGGAGGGGGGGGAGGGGGGCTTTGCTGTGTTGTTATTAACAACTGATTAATGTTGCTTCCTTATTGCTTCTCCATGCAGATCCCTGTTTGTACATTATGCGATTTGCAAATCGTTTACAGCTGGGTGGGAAGACACATGAGGTATCCATGACGGCTTTGAGAATTGTGCAGCGTATGAAAAAGGATTGCATGCATTCGGGCAGACGACCCACCGGACTCTGCGGGGCGGGTAAGTTGAAAGCAAGGGAACTTTAAGGGAATTTGAGTTTTTATTTTTCTGAATTTTTAGCTCTGCTGATTGCTGCCCGCATGCATGACTTCAGTCGCACCCTAGTAGATGTCATCAGTGTGGTCAAGATACACGAATCCACTCTCCGCAAACGACTCTCCGAATTTGCTGAGACACCCTCCGGTGGCCTGACACTGGAAGAGTTTATGACGGTAGATTTGGAGCGTGAACAGGATCCGCCCTCGTTTAAAGCAGCGCGTAAAAAGGATCGTGAGCGGATCAAAGACGTGAGTAGAAAGCAATGATTTCAATCCAACACAGACACACAAATTCGTTGATATGTACTTGTATATTCGACCCAATTCTGAATTTCGAGCCGTGTTTTGCCTCTAAATTGGAATACTTTGTACAGAAGATATATTTAAAGTGAAACCTATGCCAAGTGGGTTCAATTCGAGAAAAAACACACACATAGCTTATGTACTATGCCCATTGGTGTATGCAGGGGTCAAAGGATTTGACGGTAAACACACCCCTCCTACCGAACAGTGACTAAAACAATGACCGAATCAGTGCACGAAACAGTGACCAACACAGTGACTGAAACATTGACTTAAACAATGACCGAAACTGTGACCAAAACTGTGACCGAAACAGTGACCCAAACAATGACTCAAACAGTGTCCAAAACAGTGCGTAAAACAGTGAACAAAACAGAGACCATAACAGTGACTAGCAAAGACTAACAGTGACTAAAACAGTGACCATAACATTGACCAGTGACAAGAACAGTAAATAGAACAGTGATCAAAGCAGTGATCAAAACAGTGACCGAAACTGTGACCAAAACAGTGACCTAATTAGTGATTCAAACAGGGAATGAAACAGTTACCAAAACAGTGAACAAATCAGAGGCCAACACAGTGACTAACACAATGACCAAAACGGTGACCAAAACAGTGACTAACAGTGACCAAAACTGTGTCTAAAACATAAGATTGCAACGAGTTTGCCACCAATCAGTTTTGGTAATTTTTTAATATCTGCGCTTAAAACAAGAAAGAAAGTCGGTCAAGCCCGACTATAACATACTCTGTACCAAGAAATTTTGTCTTTTGATCATAACTCGAAAACCGTTCATCCGATCTTCTTCATTCCTTTGGCGGATCGATAAGTTATCCTAATAAGTAAATATGTCCAGAAGGAACAAGCCATCTATCTTCAAAACTGTGGGAGATATGACGTTTTTTCTAAATTGTGGGGGCGGGAGGGGGCGTGGCCAAAATTTAAAATAAACTTGATCTGCCTGCAGACATAAGAAGCATATGTCCCATACACGTCAAACCTCTATCTCTTACCATCTCTGAGATCTGTGCGTTCATACGGACAGACAGACGGACATGGCTATATCGACTCGGCTGTTGATGCTGATCAAGAATATATATACTTTATGGGGTCGGAGATGCTTCCTTCTGGATGTTACATACTTTTGCACAAACTTATAATACTCTATGTACCTACGGTACAAATTAGCCACAAATAATTTGCAGCTACCAATTGTTAAATACGATGTCATACTAGCTCAAAAACCAAATATTAATGGCCTTAAAAAAATATCAATGAATGGTCTAAATGGGAATTTTAAGAACAATTTTCTTGACTATCGACGTTTACTTTTATCGATTTTCAAAACTACGATGCCCTTTATTTTTTCAAATATTTTATGCATTTCTATTTAGGCTGATAAATGACTAAGGCTAACCTCTATCTCGTCATACTACATCCAGGTTTAAGTAAACAAATCTACATCATCTTAAATATGCCTTTGTGCGGTTGCCTCTTATATTAACATCGCGTTTTCGAAATCACTTTAACAATCTAAATTTCCAATTCCTTGAGAAGTATCTTTTATTATTCTCTCACATCAGTGGCATTGATAGGAGGACTAGGGTTATTAAATAAAACTCTTTGACGTTTCGGACTTGACATTTCAACTATAACTGAATTAGTCTGAACGAGAAAGCTAAGCTAACTTCGTCTGTGCCGAAGTTTTTATACCCTTGCAAGTGCTCGCTTAAATATTTTCCAAAAATACTCTTTTTCCCATTTTCCGACCGATCGTTCGTATGGGAGCTATATGATAAAGTCATCCGATTTGGCCAAAAATTTGTAAAATTATGTGAAAGCACGTGAAACAAACAAATGCAAACAAATTGCAGGATGCTACCACTAAAAACAAAAAAGTTTTTCTAGCTAAGACTGTTTTTCAGACCGATCTTTTGTATAGCAGCTATACCAGTTGTCCGATTTTAATAAAACTTACGATTACAAAGTTTGGAAACGTTTCCACTGAAAAGAAAAAAGTTTTTCATACTAAAACTAATTTTCCGACCGATTGTTCCTATGGGAGCTATGAGATATAGTCTGATCCGGTCGGTTCCGACATATTAGTAGTGTGCAGCAAAAAAAAGACTCTGTGCAAAATTTCAGCTCGATAGCTTTAAAACTGAGAGACTAGTTCGCGTAGAAACAGACAGACGTAGAACTACACAGAATAAAAAAAAACGGATATCAATCCGAAACGGGATTGAAAACAGGCCTCAATTGATTCTGTTTTTTGGAATTAAACAAAAAAGTGTGAATGAAATCAATCTTTTTCCGGATCGGATCAAGCATATCCGGGTATCGGATTGGCTTCTTTTTTCTGTGTACAAACATAGTTAATCTAACATTCAGCGTCGAATCAAAGCGAACCTAAAATCAGCACCGCATGCCGAATAAAACCGATGAAAACTTGAACAATAGAACCCAAACAGTGTACCTTTTCAGTTTCGCGCAACTACAGGGCTACAATGCGAGAACTTAGTTGTTGTCAACTTTTATGCTTCAAAAATAGAAAATAGCCATCCGACAAGTCTCTTTGAAAATTATGCATTGTTGTGATGCATTTTCTTAGACCCTTATTAGAATGCTATGCTATCTCAATACAGAAAAGCTGTAATGTAATTACTTTTCCACTGCCTAACATAAAAAGCGATCACGAGCGAAACTTGGAACTGCGAATCTCCGGAGGTGCCCAAAAGCACCTAATACTCGTGTAGTCACTCAATCAAAAGATCGAAATAATTCTGATGTAACAACAACCACAAGAAAACGAAGGAGAAACACGGTTAAAGCCGTTTCTAGCCATGCCCCGGGGGCCGAACATTTTCACCAACTCACGCCGAATGTTTTCCGAAGTAATGCATCAGTGAGTGTCAGAGAAAGACGGAGAGCTACATATAGCCTCTCTTCTTGGGGAACCCTGCCTTAATCTGTTTGATGCAAACGCAATCACTCGACGCACAACAACAAATTATGACTTGATTGGAATGACTATGCGTAAATTAACAACAATGACCTCTCAGCTGTCCTTGTGTTTCCCTTTAATCCCACCAAATCAGCATTGATTGGTTACTGCAAACCTACTTCAATTTATGTTTTCAGTAATTCAAAGTTTTTCTTAAGATTTATTTGCACTTTTCTGAGTGCTTCTATGATATGCCTGACAAATGATTGAGAAACGTTTTCAAAGTTAGTCACTTCACAGCTAACTCAAATATCTAGTGAAGGTGTTTGTGGGTGTGTACATTTTTAAAGAAAATCCGAGTTGAAAACTTATTATTAGCAGTGTTTGAAAATGCTATGCTATTTCGTAGTTTTTTATTTTTGCTCCTGCTTCTGCTCTGAATGTGATAGGAGCAGAGCAGTAGCATGAGCACAAAATTTCATCTGGAGCACTATAGCTTTGCTTCGTGCTGACAATTTTTTCAACGCTATAGAAATAGCATAAAAAAAACTACTATCAAAATACTATCTGGAGTTATAGACATAGCAAAAAAATTCGGAGCAATTAGAGCAAAGCAGGCATAGATTTTCAACATGTCATATAGCTAAAGCTTTTGCTCCTTGAGCTGCTACCAAATCTGCTTCTCATAGCTGCTGTAGCTGCTCCACGTAGTTCTACCAAACAGTTTGCTTAAAATTCTATACAGCTTTTAACAAAGTGGCTCAATTCTCATTATTACAGTCTCATTAGTACATCATGGGGAATCGCAGGTCTTAAATCGACCTGCGATTGTACTGAAGAATTCGCGGCCTCAATTTTGTTTGATTTGATGATAAGGGTTGCAAAAGTACAAGTATGAGGAGAGGGGTTGAATATTGGTACTAAAACCAATACTAAACCGCGATCTATACCATGGATGTTACATGTAGAAGATTGAATCAAGGCAGTTTACAGAGACTGACAAATCATAAAATCGCGAAATAATTCCAAAGAGGACTCAAAATAGTAATAATGCTCAACAAACTTTACTCCCAATCAAGTGGAATATCAAGCCAGGAGCAATGCATAAGCGCAATTCACAGTGAATGGATCTCCATGGTAATAAGACCGCTAAATACTTAAGAATCTGCTTTTCATGGCCTCAATTGGCCACACATAACCCAGCCATGGCTATAAAAATTCAGAACCGCGATGAAAAAAACCATGGATGACCAATGTTAAAGAATATAGCCCAGATCATTAAAAATGTTCTAAACGCTATCCCTTGCGCAACTTTTAATCTAAACCCATATAAAATAAATTTTTATCCACACTAGAAACCGTTATGATGGGCCAATAATTTTATTTTGAATGCATCACTCATCTTCGGCTTCTTCGAACAAAGCTAAATTAACATTTATTTTCTCCTCTTTCCAGACTTATTTTATGCAGCTGTGCCAAATGTTTCTTGAAATTATACAAACGATCCTTTTTAAATATTCGACTGCATATTTTGCATTTAAGTTATCCGTCTGTATTAGGACTAAAGAACTTTTCAATAAAAGCATTGTCTTGGAGCATGGTCATGTTAAGTTCGCATGCCGCTAGCTATCACGGTTTAATTATGAGTAAATTTGTTCACATATATGTTAAAAAAATAATACTCACTCTTTTTTGGAATCAATTTTAGACAACTACGAGAGCAGCTATACGTAGCACTATTGGGAGCAGACTGAGCGGCTCTAAAATCAATAACTACTTCTATAGCAATAATAGAAAATCTATGCCTGCTTTGCTCTAATTGCTCCGATATTTTTTGCTATTGCTATAACTCTAGATAGTATTTTGATAGTAGTTTTTTTTTGTGCTATTTCTATAGCGTTGAAAAATTGACAGCACGGAGCAAAGCTATAGTGCTCCAGATGAAATTTCGTGCTCATGCTACTGCTCTGCTCCTATCACATTCAGAGCAGAAGCAGGAGCAGAGCATTTTTTTCATTGCTATTGCTGCTCTGTAGGAAGCAATTCAAACACTGATTATTAGTGCCGATTTCACATTTTCTAAATAGCTGCTACGTGACAGATAAATCGAATATTAGCTTCGATATTTGTGAAATGAAAATTCAAAATGACTGAAATGATATTTTCTCTCCGGAGTTTTCCTTTTTTACAGCCATCTTCTACCTCTCTAATACTGATATACTTATAAACCAAAACTTGCCCAATGAATCTGCTTTGCTTCTGGTTGATTTTATTTGCACTGGAACTTGGAACTAGGACAGATTAACGCCTAATGCAAACAAGAAACTTTTCACAAGTTACTTTAAAGCTGTCGCCAATAGCTGGTAAAGTTGGCCGGGTGGCTAAGTTTTTAAAGAAAAAGCTTTTTATCTCTTGCACAACAGGTACACACACTACACGCTGCACCACACCCGCTTTGATTTAGTGGTTCGAAATGTAAATGTACTAATTATAAGTGAAAAGAAACCTAAGCAATCCAAAACTGTGCGTAATTTATCAGCCTGGGATGGAGAATAGCAATAGGAGAGTCACACAATTCAATTAACCACATTTAAGAAAATAATGAAAGTTTTTTAATAGCGAGGCATCTAGAAAGACGTGAAGGATTAGGATTTTACTGGCTTTCTAATCTTATATACATGAACTATGGATATAATTTGCACAGAACTCGACTAATTTCTCTTCTTATTTGCAGATGGGCGAGCACGAGCTAACCGAACTGCAAAAGGAAATCGATGAGCATTTAGAAAAGGATCTAAACAAGTACTCCAACAGCTTGCTGCGCCATCTAACCAAGGGAAAAATCGAAGATTCCGACAAGACAAGCGTCTCTGAAGGCGATCTTGAAATGGAGGAGTCCCGACAATTCATCGAACAATCCAATGTGGAGATTATCAAAAATTTCATTGAAAAGAACACCGATAACGAAACTCCGCCCAAGCCGGATGGTTTGAATGCTGCCATTGAGGGGCTGCGTCCCGATATCGAGGCCATTTGTCGTGTGACCGAAAGTGACCTGGAGGATGTCGAACGTGCCAACAATCCCAAGGAAACGGAACTTTTTATAGAAGACCTCAACGACGATGAACTGGACCAGTATGTGCTGACCGAAGAGGAGGCCGTCACCAAGCTGGATCTGTGGAAGAATATGAATGCCGAGTATCTGCGAGAGCAAAAGGAACGCGAAGAGCGTCTGGCCAAGGAGCGCGAGGAGGGCAAGCCGGAGAAGAAAAAGCGCAAACCGCGCAAGAAAGTCATAGGACCCTCGTCGTCCGCTGGCGAGGCAATCGAAAAGATGCTGCAGGAAAAGAAAATCTCCAGTAAAATTAATTATGACATTCTGAAGACCCTTACCGATGTCAAGGGTGGGCTGACAGGCGAGATGGCCCCACCTAGCACGGACACCAAGCCGAGCACACTGGAAGAGCTACAGCTGAAGCCAGTTATAGTGGAGGAGGGACCCATAACGAGCAAAAATAGTCGAGCTAAACCACAGTATGAGGTGCCAGGACCAAGTCGGAAGCGTCCCAAGCTGGAGGTGGGCCTGCCCGTACAAGAAGAGGAAGAGGAGCCGGCAGAGATGAAGCCAACGCTCGCCGTGGAAGCTGGTTAGTTACACATCGTTTCCACAAATTTAATACCATTGTTCATTAAATTACCTTGCTCCTTGCTAGATGAACTGGAGGAAGAGGTCGAGGCTGATGAGGTGGAACCAGAAGTCGAACCGGAGGCCACCCTTAAGGATATGCTCAACACGGGCGGCGACGAGGATGACGATGAGTTTGGCTATGGCTTTGACGAGGAGGAAGAATATTAATCCCCAATCTGCATTTCATAGTCTTAAACAACATTCTCACATATTTATACATAGAATATGCGACCTACTCATAATACAATTAAACTAAGCTTTAACTTGTTGCAGTTCCTGCTCTTTGCGCATTAGCAGCCATTAAATCATCGCCCTGCTCAGGCCCCACGGCCTCTTAGCGCAGCCATTTACATGTTTAAGCCGTGTAGCAAGTCCAGACTGAGGCCGGCCAGCCGGCGGGCAGGGCAAGTGGACTACTGCTAGAAGTAGTTGTGCTTCTAATTGTTGGCGCTGCCGTGGCGCGCCTCCAAGTGCTGCAAATAAATATTTCACTCTTAATCATGTTTTGCACTTTGTTTTGCTTGCCTTTCCTTGGCCGGCACTTGCACACAGTTGTTGTTGCTGCTCCTCTGCAGGCGGCCCTCCGGCAGGCCACGAACTTGGCTAGACTCCATGGCCTGGCAATGAGCTGTTGAGTCTTTTGAGCACTTGTCTTTGCGATTTTATAGTTATTATGTTGTAATTAGTGTTAATTTAAAGAGACGGACAGGCCCAGGGCCCCAGCGCTGCAGGGGAATGACTCAAAGTGTTGCCTACTTTCGGGCGGACGTGGAATATTCCAACTGCGCTTAATGCATCCGGCTAAGCAATTTGCATAATCGCAATTATTAATAAAATGCACACAAGCCACTCGCAAGTTGGTCCAGCCATTCGCAAGCGGGTCCAAAATGGGCGTGTCCGAGGCTTAGCCAACTTCAGATATAATAATGTGAAATGTATGCACATGTAAATCCAAGCAAATGTGACAGTAAAATGGCAATTAGTAGACAACTTGACTCTGGGCCAACCACTTGGAAGCTGCCCCCATCCTTTCTATGCCCATGCCACCCGAAAGTTGCGAGTGTGTGCAGCTAATTTATGCAGTGTGGATTATGCTGGTCGAGACGGAGGAGAGGGGCGGGCCAATGGTGCATGACATGCACGGCTAAGAGTATTAATTATTAATTCAGTTTTGCGGTTTCTATGGCTGGCGGAAAAACGAACCATTAATTCCTTTCTGCAAACTATTTAATGCAATAGTTCACAAACCGCGCGCAAAATGATTGATAAGTATAAATGGCTAATACGTTGATGGTGTTTTATCTGTCTATTATTATATGGTTCGAACATTTGTTTGTTAATAATGCAAATGACTGGTCTGTGTTTTAAAATCGCTGCCTATGTTCGAATGGGCTTCTTAGCCGCACAACCGATTGTCATGTTTGTGAAACCTTTTCAAACCGGTTGAAGAGTTATTTGCAGCCATGACTGACCCAGGGAAGCCAAAGGTAGCTTTCCGTAGCGCTCCGAGGCTGGAGTGCAAAGGGAGTGAAAAGCGCACCGCGTTAAATCAATAAGGTAAGTTTGAACCCCGTGCGTATTCCGTCCATTTGCTTTCTGACTACATTGTTACAATTTAGTGCGTTTCCTTTAAGCTGCTACTGCAGCAACAAAATCTATGCTGAGCGTATAATTTCATTGGTACAGAGTATGTTATGACTTTCTTTCTTGTTTTGGGAGCTTAAAGCTGCTAAAAAGGTATATTTTCGACATTTTTATACTCTGTACCGAAGGTACATAGAGTATTATAAGTTTGTGCAAAAGTATGTAACATCCAGAAGTAAGCATCTCCGACCCCATAAAGTATATATATTCTTGATCAGCATCAACAGCCGAGTCATGTCCGTCATGTCCGTCTGTCTGTCCGTATGAACGCACAGATCTCAGAGATGGTAAGAGTAAGAGGTTTGATATGTATCAAGTTTATTTTCAATTTTGGCCACTCCCCCCTCCCGCCCCCGCAATTAAGAAAAAACGGCATATCTCCCACAGTTTTGAAGATAGATGGCTTGTTCCTTCTGGACATATTTAGTTATTAGGATAACTTATCGATCCGCCAAAGGAATGAAGAAGATCGGATGAACGGTTTTCGAGTTATGATCAAAAGACAAATTTTCTTGGTACAGAGTATGTTATAGTCGGGCTTGACCGACTTTCTTTCTTGTTTAGGCTCGTTTTATGGGAAACTTTTTCTTTTGTTTTGAATCATTTTGGTATTATCGAAAATAGCTATTTCTTAGCTTTAAAATTAACCATTCTAAATATTTCTAAGATTTTTTTAAAGGAAGATATACCATGTTAGGTTAAGGTGTTAAAAAAAAATTTCAAAAAGATGGCGTTGAAAATTTTCGTAAAGATTCAATACAAACATAATGATTTTGCATGGCATACTTTTGGGCAGTAGGTAAATTAAAAGTTGTGGGCTTTAGTATTCAGAATAGTATATCTTCGCTTAATCATAATCGCATAATTGTTTTGAATAGTTTGTTTTACAGCAAAGAGGTTATACGTTTTGATAATATCAAAGAGAGTTATTAAAACATAAGTACAGATTCTCCATAAAGAGTGTCTAAAAAGTGTCAAATGAGGCATTTAAAACATCTTTCAGGTCAATTTACTATAAATCTAAACGTGATGGAGCATTTCTGAAAACATATTAATGTTAATTAATTCTTCAATATACTGGTAAAAGTCTAATTTTGCTGTCTTCCCAGCGTAATAGGCCCTATAAAGTCTAATTTTGCTGTCTTCCCAGCGTAATAGGCCTGGAAACAGACACCGAATAAGCTATTGACTTTCGTGAAATGTCAAGCGGCCTTGAAGGGTAAGTAAATCTAAAACTCGCAATCTGTCCGTTCATGAAAGAAGATGGATATTGAGATTTCAGCCAAACCCCCCAAGTGCATATTAGAAGAACTATTTTTAACAGACTCAATGCGATCTTGGTGTATACTAACCTATTGCATGAGCTAAATTCAAGTTTAGGAGATTAGAACTATCAAATTCTTTTCACCATCGGTTTATAAAGCCGAGCTTTATATTCCAAGCAGAGAACTGCAATGCGTAGTCATTAATGCGTACTACGTGCGTATTATGTATTTTTTTAAGTACGCATACGCATTAGAAATACTGAAATATGTAGACGCATGCTGAAGCACTAGGAAAAGTACGCATTATATACGTACTGAAACTGAGCAGTAGGCATTTCCACTTTGCTTCATTATACTCTGTACCGTAGGTACATAGAGTATTATAAGTTTGTGCAAAAGTATGTAACATCCAGAAGGAAGCATCTCCGACCCTATAAAGTATGTATATTCTTGATCAGCATCAACAGCCGAGTCATGTCCGTCATGTCCGTCTGTCCGTCTGCCCATCTGTCTGTCCGTATGAACGCACAGATCTCAGAGATGGTAAGAGATAGAGGTTTGACATGTATGGGACATGTGCTTCTTATGTCTGCAGGCAGATCAATTTTGCTTCATTTATGCGTACTTCTTATTTCTATAGGAAATATAAGGCTCTTCGTTAAATTGTGTTATGGTTTTACTTAGCAATATACCTAGTTAGTCCCTTTATCTTGTTATGAGTTAATTTTAATCAAAGCTTATCCTCGGTACTTTCGTGAGCAGTAATTTAGACAATATTTATACTCTGTACCATAGGAACAAAGAGTATATTAACTTTGTGCAAAAGTATGTAACAGCCAGAAGGAAATATCTCCGACCCCATAAAGTATATATATTCTTGATCAGCATCAACAGGCGAGTCGATATAGCCATGTCCGTCTGTCTGTCGGTATGAACGCACAGATCTTAGAGATGGTAATAGATAGAGGTTTGACATGCATGGGGATATATGTTTCTTATGTCTGCAGGCAGGTCAAGTTTATTTTCAATTTTGGCCACGCCCACTCCCGCTCCCGCAATTTGAGAAAAACGTCATATCTCCCACAGTCTTATGGATAGAAGATTCGAACCTTTTGGACATATTTTTTAGTCAAAATTCTGAATCGATTTGCCAAAAGAATGAAAAAGATCGGATCATTGGTTCTCGACATATGATCAAAAGAGTGTATCTGCAGCAGCGCAGTAGCAGCGCTGCCACTGCAGCATCGCTTGCCCCTCTACACCTCTCTCCTACAAACTAAAGCTATTTCAAAAATTTCACGAAGTTTACTTCATCGTGTAAATCCAGACTTAGAAACTTTCACGGACAAGCACTCAACAACTCTAAAAAGTTTTATCGCAATCGGATGAACAGTAGAATTTTGAAAATTTTGCGGTTTTTGGACCATATCCCGGCCACTTTTCCAACTTAGAAACCTTCCCGGGCAAGCGGTCAGCCATTTCCCAAAGTTTCATCGCTGTCGGATGAATGATTTAGGCAGGCATAAGGGACAGACAGACAGACAAACATTCATTTTTATATACAGGGTGTCCCGGGAACTTTTACAAGTATTTAAATGCCCAATAGAACACAAAAAGAGGAACATTTTTTGTTCTTGCACCATGTGTCTAAATTGCGCCGTTTATGAGTTACAGCGATTTGAAGTAAACTGCATTTATTTCGAAACTTCTTGTTTTAAAATTCATTAAATTTTATTTTGACATTTAAAAAAATTAATTTGAAAATCAATTTTTTTTTTTCGAAATTTTAACGCAAATGCTCAAAATGAGAACCTTCGACACTAATGCACATTTCGCAACGCCTTCTAATTTCAGTCGTAGTGACGTTTAGCTGAATTTCAGTTTTCATTGTTTGAAATGCATTGTCGATTTTTTCCTTTAATTGTTCAATATTCAATATCTCTTCAGTGTACACTAGCTCCTTGGCTCTTCCCCAAATAAAATAGTCCAAGGGACTTAAATCGGGTGACCTAGGTGGCCATTGAATGGGACCGTTTCTGCCGATCCATTGATCTCCATATTGTTGGTTCAAAAAGTCTTTTACGATACGGCTTGTATGCACGGGGCAGCCATCGTGTTGAAAAACGATTGAACGTATTAGCGCTAGGGGCACATCCTCCAACAAAACATCAAGGCGGTTTTGAAGGAAATCAAGATAGTCCGCACTGTTTTGCCTCTGCGGTAAATAAACTGGTCCTATAATATGGTTTCCTACAGCAGTGCACGTTATAATCTTACTCAAAATACTGAGTTTGAGTTTACTTACCAATGATACCTGCCCAAACATTGCAACTAAATCTTCATTGATGCTTCGTCTGCATTTTCACATGAGGGTTCTCCGTAGCATAATGATGCAAATTGTGAAAATTAACCATGCCTTCCCGGTCAAAAGTGGACTCATCGCTCCATAAAATGCATTTAAAAAGATCTTCATCCTTTTCCACCATAAATCAGCAAAAGTCCAAACGACGCTGACTATCACCTTCATGCAGTTCTTGCACGGGCTGGTAGTGATATGGGTGCATTCTATTATTTTTCAACACTCTATGGACACGATTTCTTTGAACCCCTAAACGGCGAGACAACTGACGCACGCTTGTGGTTGGATCTTCTTCAACAGCGAACAAAACAGACTCCTCAACATTTTCGTCGTGTCCTCGAATACGGTCGCCGGCTGGTTTTGACACATTTCCAGTTTCTGCTAGGCGATTGTACGTACCTGGAAATACTCTTTCGTTGGGAATACGCCTTCTGCGTACATACGCCGCACAAAAGTTCAGTATCACTATGTCAGCGTACTCCCGATTTGAAAATTTCATAGCTGAATTGACAAATAAATTTTTTGTTGGTTTTCGAAATTCAGAAGATTGAAATGCAAACAAATTCGAATTTTTAAAAAAAAACTCATAAGCCAAAAAAATAAATTTTACTATTAAAACAAGTAGTTTCGAAATAAACTGCATTTACTTCGAATCGCTGTAACTCATAAACGGTCTAATTTAGACACATGGTACAAGAACAAAAAATGTTCCTCTTTTTGTGTTCTATTGGGCATTCAAATACTTGTAAAAGTTCCCGGGACACCCTGTAAATAGATGATAATTTGCTCGATAACTACGATGTTTTCCTAACTAATTAAAATAATTTTTTACATGATTATCAAATTTTTCCGGGTGTTAAAAATTTTGTAAAAAAGTGCGTATACGCATTTGTTTAGCGTATACGCGCAGAAATTAGGCGTAGTGTGCGTATGCCTCAAATATAAAAACGTAGTGTGCGTACATATGACGTATGCGTAAACGTAGAACAAATACGCATTCGCACTATGAAGATTACGTATACGTACTTTTTCAAAAATGCGTATTGAAGTACGCATACTTTTTTGACTGGATACGCATTGAAGCATTGAAGCAATACGTATACGTCTACGTTTTTGGTACGTTTTGCAGTTCTCTGATTCCAAGCTTTACCTACAAATGCGAGTACGCTCTTATTTGGGAGTCCAACGCAGAAAAACAAGAAATGACTTCAAAATATCTTGTTTAAGATGTAATTTTGTATATTAGCTTTACATTTTTCAGCTTACAACATTGAAACAAAAACGCAAGATAAAATCGAAGCATTGAGTTGCCAGTGCGCGAACAATGCCCAAAGACGAATTCTGTTTACTGACGAGATAGCTTTCACCATAGAGGAATCGTAGAAAACACAGAACGATGGAGTTTCCGAGATATCCATTCCGAGATTTCAGAAACATCACCACCCAGCTTCTGTGAGGGTTTGGTGGGATGTCCCCATTGTTGCGAAAAAGCAGTCAACACATAGGCGACAGCATATCGATACCAAGTTTTTGAAAAGGTTAGCCCACTCAACATGTCAGCTCCAGTCACAAAGCAAACATGGCTTAAGAGACATGTACCGAACCACATCTCTGCGAATGATCGGCCAGACCTGAATTCATTGTACTACAAACTGTGTTTCCTAGTCTGTGGTCTTAGGTCAAGTACAAAACATTCTTTATAAAGGTCCAGCTATTTCTGATGTCAACCCAACTACATTCTAGAGCACAAATAAGAGTACTTAAAACCAGTACAAGATGTTCTTAGTTTGACGCCATAAAATTCTAAGGCTATTCCCAATTGGTTCTAAAACGAAGTCTATGTATTGAAGGGCCATGAAAGATCAAGTTGGAATTACTTTTGTTCAGAAATTCACCATCACTCTTTAGCAAAAGTGTTAGAACCTGTTGGAAATATTAAGAACAGATTCGTTTTAATCTTAACATCATACTTAAAATGTAAAGTACAAAACGCGTTCACTTCTATCCCGTTTGGTTTAGAACGCTGGCATCCTTATTTTTCTGAGTGTAGGTAAGAAAAGTAACTTAGCAAAAGATTCGATGCAATTGTAAAAGCTGAAGGCGCTGGTCCACACTTGGCTAATATAACATACACAGTCGTCCAGCAGAAAAAGACTAAGTCAGGAGTACCACACCTCGCTGGTGACTCAAACAAGGTTCTCATGGATCAATCTGTTCTGCAGCTCAACCTGCCGCAGGTCATTAGAACTAATAACGAGAAAGCTAAGCTAACTTCGTCTGTGCCGAAGTTTTTATACCCTTGCAATTGCTCGCTTCAATATTTTCAAAAAATACTTTTTGCCCCATTTTCCGACCGATCGTTCGTATGGGAGCTATATGATATAGTCATCCGATTTGGCCAAAAATTTGTCTAATTATGTGAAAGCATGTGAAATAAACACATACAAAATTGCATGATGCTACCATTAAAAAAGTTTTTCCAACAAACACTTTTTTTCAGACCTATCTTTTGTATGGCAAATATACCATATAGTTGCCCGATTTTAATAAGACTTGGTAGATTGGTACGATTACAAAGTTTGGAGACGTTTCCATTGAAAAGAAAAAAGTTTTTCTCACTAAAACTAGTTTTCCGACCGATTGTTTCTATGGGAGCTATGAGATATAGTCATCCGATCCGGTCGGTTCCGACATATTAGTAGTGTGCAGCAAAAATAAGACTGTGCAAAATTTTAACTCGATAGCTTTAAAACTGAGAGACTAGTTCGCGTAGAAACAGACCGACAGACTGACGGACGGACAGACGGACGGACAAAGCTCAATCGACTCAGCTCGTCACCCTGATCAAGAATATATATGGTTTATGGGGTCGGAAAAGAATATTTCTATGCGTTGCAAGCTTCTGGGCAATATTATAATACCCTTTGCAAGGGTATAAAAAACTATTAAAAACTCAAAATCTTTTTTGTCCAACATTTTGTTTGACATGTTGCCTATTGTTTGATGCTTTATCACATCTTTTGTTTGCCGAATGCCTCGGGCAGGAAATTAATTACATTAAATTGCATTCTTTGCGACTAAAATGCAATATTAAAAAATACTCACAAATATATGTATGAAACCCGCCCTTCCAATATATTTTATTGCAATTTAATTAAAAATGTGCCAAGTTGAGGTCATTTTATATTGGATTTTGCTCGGATGTGCATTTGCATTTTTCATCAGTTATACTTTATTTGCGGATTTGGCTGCTTTATTATTTAATGCAGCAGCATCCGAAATCTGCCGTGGACAGGCAAGCGAGACCCATCGGCGACATTGGAGAACATTTTGAAAAGTATTTAATAAAAAAAGAGAAGACTTTTAATTAAAATACCTTGCGTGAAAGCGGCATCAATGTGGCGCCTGTTGAACTCAGCTTGAATGGGCGGATACAAAAACCAATAATGAAAAAAAAACACGCTCTACGCATTGAACTGCCTTTAATGCGCTTAAAGCCGGCTGTATTAAGTATACGCCACGTTGTTAACGTTCATCTCGCCGCCTAAGCCCAATAAATCCCTTGTAAAGGTTTCCCTTGTTTGTTTTTGTTTTTTGTGTGTGTTTTTTTTTGTGACCGCAGCCGCATCCACAATTAAATGAACATTAAGCACATCGAATCTGATTAATTAGGGGTAACTGGCAATGCAAATTAGTTATATTAAGTGCAGCGCTTGTACCACTAAAGTGCAAGCACTGTTTAATGGCGCCCTTCAATTTTGGCATCGCGTAGGGATTTGATTTATGTGCGGCGGCTAATTTATGCGCTAATTGGCGTTGGGGTTTTGTAGCTGGCCGCGTGTTTTGCCGGCCCATGAATAAATTTAATGTTTTTTTAACCAACCTGCCAATTAATTAAGTAGGTAAATATTTGGTTTAGTGATTTGTTTTTGTTTAGCCCTCTTGCTATAATAATTGCTTAAATAGGTCATTGTTGTGGAGTTGAAGCGAACTTGGGGTTAATTGCGATGGCACACATTGACCTTAGTTAAAAATATGTGGCAAAGATCCATCTGAAGTACAATCAATTTTGAATGTCGACGCCAAAAAGTTACCACGAAGAGCTCTATCGTCAAGAGTCGAAGTAAGTTGAGCGAGGAACTGCTGAGGCGAAGCGGAGAATGCAAAATATGGACAAACAAATTGTGCGATGCTTCCTGCTCACCATAATGACAGGCAAAAGATAGTAAAAAGGCAACAAAATTACACTAGATGAATTTCGTATATGTTTTTGGATATGGCCCATCACATCTACATTAATCAATTTTTGCAGCTTAAAGTTACTTGAATTAACACCTTTTGTGGCGAACCTTTCAAATAGTCTTAGCTTTCTTTGATTTATATCAATTGTAAAGTATTACTTATTAAATGAAAAGCCAGGTGAGAGTCAAAGTTAGGTATAAATTTGACCTTCCGCCTGCCCGTCCACTGTAGCATCCTTCACGCAGAGGTTTTAGCGATGAATGAAAATGAAATGTGTTTGTATTTTCAGGAAGATCTTTGACGGTAACACGAATATCGCAAAAACACTTAATGGGTGCCGCAAATCTCTAGGTGAGATGGCTCTGCACTTTGGAACACTTCTCCCATGGGTGACTGGACACTTTAACTTTGAGGGCAATTAGATAGCTGAACGAGCTGGGGTGCCTATTGCGTCTTGTAAACTAAACACAAGGGGAAATGTGGGAGCCTGTGCCTCTTATGTCAGAACAATCGACGAGGCCTTCTCTCATATTAAAACGAGAAAGCTAAGCTAACTTCGTCTGTGCCGAAGTTTTTATACCCTTGCAAATGCTTGCTTAAATATTTTCAAGTAAATACTATTTTTCCCATTTTCCGACCGATCGTTCGTATGGTTCGCCATGGTTCGTATGGTTTCCCATACAAAAAAAGCTGAATGTTGGCTATTAACGCATAACGCACTCCTAGTGTAAAGAGCTTATAACACTACTGCGTCTAGGCTGGCAGAATGTCTTCCTAATTTGATAGGACACTATCTTACAATCACAACGAATGTTGTGGCTCAGTTGATGAAGGAGAAAGCGTCCAGCATCTTCTTTGTCACTGTTCAGCGCTCAGTAGAAGACGATTTGCCATCCTAAGTCAGCATTACCTACCCAACACTTGAGTAGTTTTTGAAATAAAGATTACTTTGCTGTTCAAATTTAAACTATTCCAAGCATTTCTACAAATTTTTTAAGCAAAGATATACCATTTTAAATGTATTTGCTCAAAATCAACATCCGAAAAATATGTTTTTTTTTAATTGTATTGATTTCTCGTGTTACAAAATATGTTCAATTGGAACACATGTATTCAAAATGAATTATGTTGCCCTAAAAGAAAAGTTCAATTGTTGGAGTAGTAATTCAGAAGTAATACACCAAAAATGTAGACTTGATAACCAATTTCCGAAAACAAATTTGTTTTCAGCACATAAAATCTACTTGAAATCTATTGGAATTGCTTGTTAACCAATTTTAATTGTAGAGTTAAATTTAGGGTCCTTTGGTTTTCAAAATCACCACCTCCATCTTCATTATGTGTCGTGGATATGATTTCGCATGCCAAAACCACAAATTGCTTTCAAGATTGAAAGTGTTGACCGCTGATAAAGGACATTCGACCAAACCATTTGCAGTGCCAGTGATAAGCATTCAAGCATCAGGCGTTTAGTTTGTGGATGACTGGACCGAGATGAGGAATGCGGTTAAGCCATAGCAGTCAATAGACAATTTCCATTTGTCCAGCAAACGTTATCGCAATAAACCTCTCACACTACGGTCTGAATCAAAATATGTTATAAGCTATGACCACAACCCAGATTTGACCCCAGCTCAAATTTTGCATTTAGGGTTGATATTAAATTGCGGATCGAATAAAAACGACATATTAGAAATATGCAATTTGTTTTGCAAATATATGTTGAAAAATATGTTAAATATTTATGGAAAATATGTCGAAACAAGAATGAAAGTCGGTCAATCCCGACTATAACATGCTTTGTACCAAGAAAACAAGAAAGAAAGTCAGTCAAGCCCGACTATAACATACTCTGTACCAAGAAATTTTGTCTTTTGATCATAACTCGAAAACCGTTCATCCGATCTTCTTCATTCCTTTGGCGGATCGATAAGTTATTCCAATAACTAAATATGTCCAGAAGGAACAAGCCATCTATCTTCAAAACTGCGGGAGGGGGCGTGGCCAAAATTGAAAATAAACTTGATCTGCCTGCAGACATAAGAAGCATATGTCCCATACACGTCAAACCTCTATCTCTTACCATCTCTGAGATCTGTGCGTTCATACGGACAGACGGACAGACGGACATGGCTATATCGACTCGGCTGTTGATGCTGATCAAGAATATATATCAGGGATGCAAACCACTCGAAAATAAGTACTGGTTCGGTTCAGTGGTTCACACAGTTTCTGAACCTCCGGTTCGGTTCATTACATGGTTTTTGGAGCTTACTGAACCGCGGTTTCGGTTCGGTTCAGTGGTTCACAAAGGGATATTATGAAATATTATGATTTATCTAGTAATGTGACTTTTCAAACACTTTAGAAATTTAATTCTTATACACCCTTTGAATATCTATAAAATCTTTAGAAGAATGTCCCAAGTTTATTATGTCGATTTCCAGGATTCGTCTATAAGTTCCCAGAGGAATGCCCTTCGAAAAGTGAGAATGTCGCCTAAAAAAGAATACGTACCATGCATCTTAATAACCCTATATATCATATCCCTTAAGTTAGGCTTAGACCTGAATCATAGCGGAATCAGACCTGAAATGGAAGGGCTGGTCCTGAATTCATGGCATCCTTTTTATGAGTCTCAGCCAGGAATTTTTACACTGACGTCGTCATGAGCTTAGTTGATTTTAGTCATGATTTCAGAACTGAACCCATCGATGAGTTTCATGGGAAGTACTAAAATATGGTTGAATTCACACATTAAATTCAGTTATTCCTACTGTTCACGCCTGAATCAGCCCTGAAAAATTCAGTACCAAAACGTAGAACTGCAGGGATTATATGAGAAAAATCTCTCCCGTCTAAAATTGAATTAAGGTAAAGAAGTTCTACAGAAAATTTAAAATATTGTCTACTAGAGAAAAAATATAGATTGATGACAGGTATATTAGAAAATCGGCGGGCAATTGCAGAAGTTACAGTTTTACATTTGCAAATTCCCAAATTGATCAAAATCATTGGCTAGAGGAAAGGGATTCCCGTTAAAACTCGTCAGAGAACTGAACCGAACCGAACCGATTTTATTTGTGGTTTTCGGTTCGGTTTAGCAATTCTGAGGGGAAGCCGGTTCGGTTTGCGGTTCGGTTCACCAACTGAAACAAGCGGTTCGGTTCGGTTCAAACCCGGTTCGGTTCAGAACCGGTTTGCATCCCTGATATATATACTTTATAGGGTCGGAGATGCTTTCTTCTGGATGTTACATACTTTTGCACGAACTTATAATTCTCTGTGTACCTACGGTAAAGAGTATAATTATGTTACATATGTCGAGAGCATACACTAATATATTTAGGATTTATTTCTTCACCGAGTTCAATATAGTTGTTTGCATGAATGTAGGATAGTCAATATTGAATTTAATTTGGAAAACTTAATTGAAGTGTAAATAATATTTATTAATTTCAATGTTATTCATAATTTTGTTTACAGTAGGTGACCATGATTTTTTCAAGATTTTCTACGTCAGCAAAGCATATTTATTCTTTAAAATAAGGTCGGCAGATGCACCATCAAGTGTATAAAAACGATTGATGCTGTTCATTGTTTCATTGATTTTATCAATAGTTTTGAAATTCGGTCTCTTTTCAAAAATTTGTACCATGTTCAATATTGAATGGGCTTCTTTGAGTATTTCCATTCCATTCTGAAGTAAATTCGATGAGCTCTTCAACTTCTAAATTATCTTGGGAAACGCTTTAAAGTAATTCTTGATCGAAAGCTTATCCAATTTGAGTGTGCTGTCCCTAAATGGCTCTTGCGCATTTAAAATGTAAGCTGCCGACTTGTTCAAGAAAAACCACTCGAAAATAAGTACTGGTTCGGTTCAGTGGTTCACACAGTTTCTAAACCGCCGGTTCGGTTCATTAATTGGTTTTTGGTCTGAACCACGGTTTCAGTTCGGTTCAGTGGTTGACAAAGGTACATTATGAAATATTATGATATTTGTATTCGAACATTTTTGAAATTGAATTCATATAATCCATTTAAATATTTTTAAAATCCTTAAAAGAATGTCCATAGTATATTATGTCGGATTTCCACGATTCGTTCAAAAGTTCCTAGAGGAATACCCTTCGAAAAGAGAGAATGTCAGCTAGAAAAGAATATGAACTATGTTGGGCCAAACATGGCCCACAATTTGGAAAACTGTAATTTTATTTCATTGTCAAGCTTGAATATCCAATATATTTTGTAAACTCTTTAATTTGCCTAATACTCTATTATTTAAGTCATGAATCCCCCTAATGATCTCTCATTTCATTTTTGCTTACTGTAATTTTTCTCTCTTCTTTATGTTCTTTGATACTCGCTAGCTGCGCCTAGCATACACGTTGAAAATATTAAACAGTTCCTTGAAAGCGATTGAACAGAACGGTTGTGCCTCATTGCGTTGGGTGGATTTTCATCTAGCGTGGTTTCGACAAGCTTCACCCCCACCACTTTGATCTCGTGCAGGATAGGAAAACGCTCCTGACCTTACATTTTGGCGCCCAACGTGGGAGAGTGAAGTTTAAACTACGCGCAATCGTTTAATAAATCTAAAGTTTGACTGGCGAAATTTGGACCATTGGATCAACAATTGATCAATTATTGGCAGCATTGCAATCGCCCTGTGTCCCACCGCTGACACATTGCCGATCCAGCATTGCACTCACATTGGCCTGCGACCCCTCGCTGTCGCATCGCCGAGCTTAAATTTTGGTTGTTGGCATTGCAATCGCCCTGTGTCCCACCGCTGACGCATCGCCGAAAAAGCATTGCATTTAATCGCCCTGCGACCCCTCGCTGTCGCATCGCTGAGCCTCTTCAAGACCTACATGAAACCTAGATCTTCACCCCGCGACCCCCCGCTGTCGTACATCTGAAGTTCTACCAAACTTGGCCTACGTGACCAACAGTGCACACACCAGGGGCTTGGATTTTGGTCTCGTCGTTCTCGTGTACAGACACGCATCAAATTTGCAGTCGATACACGCAGACATATACATACAGACATCGATCGACTCGTCAATTCTTGCGTAACTCGCTACTGTGCCGAAACAACTGCGCAATTACTGCAAAAAAGAAAAATTTAAATAACTCCTGGTTATTTGCAAATCAAAATGACTCTAGACAGTTTGAAACAACAAAGGGCTAATATTCGTCGGAATATAACTCGCATTCGCAACATCGTGGATCCAGATGAGGATACAGATCCACAATCACCAGACGAGTTGCAGTGTCGGCTTGGAATCTTGGAAGCCTATTTTAAGCAGCTTATGACTGTCCAATCCAATATAGAGGAGTTGGACTCAAATGACACTGCACGCGGAGACATTGAGGATTCATACATTGCCACAAAGTTGGCCATCAAGAGGCAGCTTGGAGAAACATCTCAACAAAACAACACAGGTTATATGGATGCATTGGCTGTGCCTGGGCCGGTGGCGGCCTCATCAATGAAATTACCACGAATTGCGCTGCCTACTTTTGATGGTAAATATGCGGAGTACAAGAATTTCATTTCTCTGTTCCGGCAGGTCATCGACCAGCAAACGTGTATCTCACCCATTGAAAAGTTCAACCAGTTGATCAGCTGTTTGAAGGGAGCTGCCTTAGAAACAGTTAAGGCTTTTCAAGTGACGTCGGAGAATTATCCAAAGGCTCTTCAACGTTTAAAGGAGCGCTATGACAATCCAAGTCTGGTATTTTTGGATAATATTAATTCGTTGTTCCAGTTGCCCAGTGTCAACAAGTCCAATAGCCAGCAGCTTCGGAGCCTCATCGATAACGCCTCAGCCCTGTACAACTCTCTAAATTCTCTGGGGGATGAGTCGCAGATTGCCCAGGCCATGCTCATATTTGTTGTCATGGAGAAGGTTGATCAAGGGACCAAACGCAAGTGGAACGAATCTTTGGATTTTGCTGATTTGCCAACATGGAACTCGTGTGTACAGGTTGTGGAGAGACATTGCCAATACTTGGAGTCATGTGGGCAGACGGAATCCCAAGCAAATCGTGCACCAGCTACTAGTAAACCACGGAACCAGCCAGCTCCACGGCAGGGGCTATCATTTACTTGTACAAGCCAAGTATGTGTTCTTTGCTCCAGTACGGACCACCGAATGGTTCGTTGTCCTCAGCTAAAGGAAATGCTTGTGGAGCAACGTTATGAGGCTGCGAAACGCCATTCACTTTGCCTAAATTGTTTTGGAAAGGGTCATCAAGCATCAAAGTGTCCATCTACACAGAAATGCCGCGTGTGTGCTCGCCCGCACCACACCTTGTTACACCGGGACAGTGCTCAACCAAGATCAGCATCTGTTCCACCAGCGCCCTCAGCGGCACAGTCTCAATTGCATGTGGCAGCTCCATCAGGAGACGCTGTTGCACATACTCATATGCACAAACCCTCAGAGCAGGTAATTTTGGCCACCGCCATTGTTTTGGTTCGCGACGCATCTGGAGGTTATAGGATTGGTCGAGCCTTGCTGGATTCGTGCTCACAAGTCAACTTCATGTCTGAAGAATTCGCCCAAGCCTTACGTTTACCAAGACTTAAGCGTAATATGAAGATTTGCAGCATTGGTGACTCCCACAGTCACATCAAGTACGGCGCATCTACCACGATCAAATCTCGCTTGGAAAGTTGCGAATTCTCACTCGACTTTTGCGTAACGTCACATATTGCTTACCAACCCGACACAGATATTGATACGTCTTCATGGAATTTGCCTCAGAATGCACCACTGGCTGATGAGCAATTTTACAAAACGCGTAGAATTGACTTACTAATTGGCACTGAAACCTTTTTTGAAATTCTTTCATTTGGACAAATAAAGTTAGGTCCTGGTCTGCCCACGCTGCAGAAAACGCTACTGGGATGGATTGTCTCAGGACGATATGAGAGCCCAAACCGAACCATATCACATACCTTTGTTCTGTTTTTGGAGGAGTCCATTAACAAAAACATTGAACAACTATGGCGTATAGAAGATGTCGGTACGCCAGTAGAAAAACCTACACCGGAGCAGCGACAGTGCGAGCAGGTCTTCACTCAAACTGTTAAACGTCAATCAGATGGACGAGTCGTAGTAAGACTACCTTTCAAAGACGATCCAAGCTATCTAGGCCGTTCTTTTGAGACGGCCAAGAGAAGATTTGAGGCGTTGGAGAGACGCTTGAATCGCACACCAGAAGTCAAGGCAACCTACGTGGAATTTATGAAAGAGTTTGAGCAGCTAAATCACATGAGCTTGGTGGTCACACCAAACCTGGAGGAACCACATTTTTATATTCCTCACCACTGTGTGTTCAAGATGAACAGCACATCAACCAGATTGAGGGTTGTGTTTGACGCTTCCAGCCAAACTTCATCGCAAAGGTCCCTCAATGACGTATTGATGGTGGGTCCAACCATCCAGACTGAACTGTATATGCTGCTCCTTCGATTCCGGATGTACAAATATGCAATTACTGCAGATGTTGTAAAAATGTTCAGGCAAGTACTGGTTGACCCACGTGATCGTAAATTTCAATATGTTCTTTGGAGAAATTCACCAGATGAAGAGCTACTCACATATGAACTGAACACAGTTACATATGGAACGGCAGCTGCCCCATTTTTGGCTATACGTGCCATGATGCATTTGGCTGATCTACATGCAAACAGCAGCAAGCTTGGAGCCGAAGCCATCAAGCTATTTTTTTATGTGGATGACTTCCTTCGTGGGCATGATACTGTGGACGGTCTTCGCCAGCTTAAGACAGAAGTCACCAAGATTCTTCAAGAGGGAAAATTCGAGCTGGCAAAATGGCACTCAAACCATCCTGAATTTGTTGACGACAGCACAGTAAAGGATTTAAATCTGGAGGATACAGCCGTCACAAGCACGCTGGGATTAACTTGGGACCAGCAGCAAGATGCGTTTCTGTTCGCATTTCAACCCAAGAAGACATTTGGTTCTGTCACAAAGCGTACCATTTTATCGCTGGCGTCATCATTATTTGACCCATTGGGATTGGTATCGCCTGTTGTCATTGTTGCAAAAATAATTATGCAAGAGCTATGGCTGTTAAAGTTGGAGTGGGATGAGGCTATCCCACAGCACATGCACCAAGCTTGGACAAGCTTCTTGGAATCACTATTATCGCTGGAGTCATTGACAATACCGCGCTATTGTCTGCAGCCAAATCCTCAAGAACTCCAATTACATGGATTTTGCGATGCATCCATTCGCGCCTACGGATGTTGTGTATACGCGCGAACGGTGGGTGATGATGGCAAGATAAAGGTACAGCTGATAGCTTCCAAGTCCAGAGTGGCACCAACACGAAAACTATCTGTCCCAAAATTGGAATTGGCCGCTGCTCATCTGTTGGCCCTCCTTTTTACAAAAATCAAGGAAGTTTTTAAAACCGAATTTAAAACTTTTCTTTGGAGCGATTCGCAGACTGTGCTGCATTGGATCCGGCAACATTCGGCCACCTTGTCCACATATGTTGGGAACCGAGTTTCCGACATACAAGAAAATACGACCAATTGTATATGGAGATATGTGCCAACTCGCTTCAATCCTGCCGATTTGGTATCCAGGGGATGCACGCCCTCGGAACTGGAGGATTCTAATTGGTTTGAGGGGCCGGAGTTCCTCAAAAAGAGTTCCAATCAGTGGCCAACTGACACTCGACATGAAATTGATCTTGAGATGGTGAACCTCGAGAAACGCAAGTCAGCCTTCAAGATTTCAGTGGAGAGCAGCATTTTATTGGAATCTCTTCAAGATATAAGTTCACATCACCGCTGCCTGCGCATTGTTGCATGGATGCTACGTTTTGGATGGCGTTTTACCAGAAAAAGCTCATCATTTGATACCCCATCTCCTGGTCCACAAGAGCTGCAACGTGCTCTCCATTGTATAATTTGGAACATACAGCAGCAGAACTTCTCTGAAGAAATTTGTGCTCTTCGGAAGGGCAAACCAGTATGCAGTCATCTTAAATTCCTTAATCCGTTTTTGCAGTCCACAGACTGATACATGTTGATGAAAGTTGGAGGCCGGCTTGAATTAGCAGACGTTCCTGAGACAGTCAAACACCCTATACTGCTTCCCAGCAAAGATGATTTTGTTCGAAAATATGTCCAGTCTCTTCATCTACAAAACTACCACGCAGGACCCAAGGCACTAGTCGGACTCATTCGTCAAAAATTTTGGATTGTCAATGCCCGTGACTTGGCACGCAACATAGTCAAGGCTTGTGTCCACTGCGTGCGTTATACAGCACAAAGCTACAGCAGCAGGTAATGGGACACCTCCCAGTGGAAAGGCTATCTCCATCTCGTCCATTCTCACGATGTGGAGTGGATTTTTGTGGACCTGTCAGCACATATCTTCGGATTCGAGGCAAGGGCCCAATCAAAAGCTACATTGCCATATTTGTATGCTTTGCGTCGAAGGCCGTACATATCGAGGTGGTTTCGGACTTATCGACAGATGCATTTCTTGCTGCTCTAAAGCGTATGATTGCCAGACGTGGACTACCATCGGACATCTTCTGCGACAACGTCAACTAATTTTGTTGGCGCAAGCAACCAGTTAAAGGATCTTCAAAGTTTCTTATTCAAGCAAGAAACCCAGCGATCTATTGTCAATTTTTGTACTAATGAATTTATAAACTTTCATTTCATTCCTCCCAGAGCACCACACTTTGGAGGCCTGTGGGAGGCGGCAGTCAAGAGTGCCAAAGGATTGATGACCCGCAGTCTAATGAACGCTCGTCTTACATTTGAAGAGCTAACCACAGTTACTGCAGAGGTGGAGGCAGTCCTAAATTCCCGTCCATTGTCCCCACTTTCGCCGGACCCAAATGACTTGGGAGTATTGACACCAGGTCACTTTTTGACTGGTGCCCCTCTACGTGCTCTACCGGAGTATCCAGTTGCGGATGAAAAGCTGGATCACTTGGAGCGCTGGAGACGTGTAACTGGCCTTAAACAACATTTTTGGCAGCTGTGGCTCAAGGATTATGTGAGCGAGCTGCAGGCTCGTTCAAAGTGGACCAAGACATCTGCAAGTGTCTCCGTTGGTGATTTGGTCCTTGTCCATGAGGACAATTTGCCACCACAGAAGTGGATTATGGGCCGAATCATAGCGACGATTCCTGGCAAGGATAAGCAAGTTCGAGTAGCAGACGTTCGAACCATCAAGGGAGTCATCAGGCGACCTATTCATAAATTGGCATTACTTCCAGTTTCTTGAAAGCCCCATGAGCTTTCAACGGGGCCGGGATGTTGGGCCAAACATGGCCCACAATTTGGAAAACTGTAATTTTATTTCATTGACAAGCTTGAATATCCAATAGATTTTGTAAACTCTTTAATTTGCCTAATACTCTATTATTTAAGTCATGAATCCCCCTAATGATCTCTCATTTCATTTTTGCTTACTGTAATTTTTCTCTCTTCTTTATGTTCTTTGATACTCGCTAGCTGCGCCTAGCATACACGTTGAAAATATTAAACAGTTCCTTGAAAGCGATTGAACAGAACGGTTGTGCCTCATTGCGTTGGGTGGATTTTCATCTAGCGTGGTTTCGACAAGCTTCACCCCCACCACTTTGATCTCGTGCAGGATAGGAAAACGCTCCTGACCTTACAAACTATGCATCTTACCTACCCGATTTATCATATTATATGAGAAAAAACTCTTCGGTCCAAGTTTGAATTAAGGTAAGGAATTATCACAAAAAATGTAAAATATTGTCTACTAGAGGAAAAAAATACAGATTGATGACAGGTATATGGGTAAGAATCATTGAAGTTTTCCCCAGCTTTTATCATATTCTCTTCTAGATTTGAAGAGATTTGGTCGAAAATCCGGTTTAAAATCGCACAACTTTTGCAAATACAAAAAAACGGGAGCTTGACTGTTAATATTGGTTCCATTTTTCATATTTTTGAAATGCACTGCCAAACCACCCAAGAATTTAGAGGCCTCACTTCTTGGGATATATGTGGCATTTCTGTTTACTGTTTTCAAATCATTTAATTCACGAACAAAAACTGTGTGAATCAATAAACAGCAAATCGAATTCTTATAGACTATATTTTGGAAGCCTGCTTTGATAATATGTTGATAAAATTCTGAATATGCAAAATATGTCGAATATGCAAAAGCAACTTGGGTCGAATTGAATTTATATGCAGTCAGAACCAATTTTGGTCAACCGGTTCAAAATGCGTTGGCCTTGCAGCTTATTTTATTTTTTTAAGACGTCTCGACTTTAGAGTTAGATTTCCAATTTCCTCTTAGGTAAATAGTTCATTTTCTCTGTGTATATTGGGAATGCGATTATTGCACCATTACTGGTTGTCACCGAACGATCGTTTGGATTAACATACAGAACGAAAATTGGAAAAATTTTATGGTTTTAATTCGCTGTAGAGATGATTTTTCCGAGACAATGGACTGTGTGAAAGAATCTTCTATTTTGGATAAAAACAATTGTTTTAATTTGTATGCTTTTAAGATAGCTACTTATTTGATTGGGAGAATAAGTAACCTAAAATGAATTGATATATTTCCAGATTTGGTTTGTTGATTTTAAAAAGGACACAACTTATTCTTATTCTGATGGTTAACTTCAGCTATATTAAGACTTAAGTCGGTAACTATGCTTTAAATTTATCATGTTCCGGATTAGGTTTTTCGTAGACAAAGTTTTAGTTATTTACAGCGTGTGCAACCTTAAAACCGAAAAAATTGTTTTTTACACAATTTTTTACAATTTTATTTTGGTAATCTACATTTATTGAGTTTCAAAAGCTTCAGTCGCGTTTTTCTCGACATTACATATTCCTTCACTTTTGACATGATATCTGAAGTTGCAATGGACCAATTATCTTAAAATTTTGTGTGAGTATACATTCCTCTATGGCCCGAACTAGGATTATGACAAAATTTCCATATTTAGTATCTTAACAAGAAAGAAAGTCGGTCAAGCCCGACTATAACATACTCTGTACCAAGAAAATTTGTCTTTTGATCATAACTCGAAAACCGTTTATCCGATCTTCTTCATTCCTTTGGCGGATCGATAAGTTATCTTAATAACTAAATATGTCCAGAAGGAACAAGCCATCTATCTTCAAAACTGTGGGAGATATGACGTTTTTTCTAAATTGCAGGGGCGGGAGTGGGCGTGGCCAAAATTGAAAATAAACTTGATCTGCCTGCAGACATAAGAAGCATATGTCCCATACTTGTCAAACCTCTATCTCTTACCATCTCTGAGATCTGTGCGTTCATACGGACAGACAGACGGACAGACTGACAGACGGACAGACGGACGGACGGACAGACGGACAGACGGACATGGCTATATCGACTCGGCTGTTGATGCTGATCAAGAATATATATACTTTATGGGGTCGGAGATGCTTCCTTCTGGATGTTACATACTTTTGCACAAACTTATAATACTCTATGTACCTTCGGTACAGAGTATAAAACAAAAACTAACAGAGATTGGGTCAACGTATTTTGCTGTGCTGATTGCTGACAAAAATGGCAGGTACATATTAAACGAACTAGCTCACTCTATGAACAGAGCACATCTTTTTGCTTTCCATCTTATCCGTCGCAAAGCCAATTACAAAACTGATGTCTTTAACACTTTGTGGGCTTCTTTTTCTTCTTTGGCCTGACATTTCAGTCACAGCCGCTTGACGGTTTCGGCAGCTGCAATTAATGCCCGCCAATCGCCTCTGCCTTGTGCAAGCTGGCACCAGTTGATAACATCAAGCGCCCCAATATCTTACCTGATCTTTCCATCTGAGTTTCGGACGTCCCACACTGCCATTTTCTCCCAAATTCTTTCGCCTTCTTTTGTAGGCTGGTAGCCTTAAAATATCGATTACTATCCTGTATACTTTTACTTAAACTCGTAGTTCGCTATTCGCACTGAACACAGCTAACATCCAACATCTTGAGTCATAAAACTTTTCCTTGCCGAAATTTGTAAGGGTTGGGTCCAGAAGCATTAGCATTATTTTTGAATGATAATTTAAAAACTTTTTAATTGAAATTATAAATTTCAATTCCGATTAAAATATTTTGAATTGGCATTGAACTGAAGTAATTCCAATTAACAATTTTTAATTGGCATTGAAATAAAATAATGTCAATTCGTAACTCTGAATTGGCATTAAAATAAAATAATGCCAATTCGTAATTCTGAATTGGCATTGAAATAAAATAATTTCAATTCTAAATTCTCAATTGTCATTTAAATAAAATAATTACAATTGATAATTTTGAATTAGCATTAAAATGAAATAATTTCAATTCATTTTTCTGAACTAGCCTTGAAATGAAATAATATCAATTGATAATTTTGAATTATCATTGAAATGAAATAATTTCAATTGATAATTTTGAATTGGCATTGAAATGAAATAATACCAATTCAAAATACATGCATCTGAATTATCATTGAAATTTTCAGTGAAAATTGAATTATAATTGTTAACTACTAAAGCCAAGCGTGGCATTCCTCTTGTTCAAAGTCCCGGCCCCTATTATTCTTTTCGATGGGAGGCTTCCCAAAATAATCTTTGGTGGCAGTTGGAGGCACTCTGACTCAGCACATTGGTGAAATTCTCAATTGGCATTGAAAGGATATAATGCCAGTTCATCCAAGCGTGGCATTGGCATTATTTTTGCAGGCAATATTTCCATTCTCCGTTTCCGGGTGATAATGGGATCATTCCTCTTGTTCAAAGTCCAAGTCAAGGCCCCTGACAAAAATTTCATTCGAATGCTAGTTCAGAATAATTAATTTAAATTATTAAATTTCAATGCCAATTTAAAATTATCAATTGAAATTATTTCATTTTAATGCTAGTTCAGAAAAAAGTATTGAAATTATTTCATTTCAATGCCAATTTAAAATTATCAATTAAAATTATTTCATTTCAATGCCAATTCAAAATTATCAATTGACATTATTTCATTTCAATGCCAATTTAAAATTATCAATTGAAATTATTTCATTTCAATGCCAATTCAAAATTATCAATTGACATTATTTCATTTCAATGCCATTTCAAAATTATCAATTGAAATTATTTTATTTCAATGCCAATTCAAAATTATCAATTGACATTATTTCATTTCAATGATAATTCAAAATTGCAAATTGGAATTATTTAATTAAAATATTTTAATTGGAAATGAATTTATAATGCCAATTAAAAAAATTTGAATTTGCACTGACAAATTTAATGTTATTGAAAATTATGCACTATCAATTAGCATTACCAATTAATAATGCTAATTGAAGAAAATAATGCCAGCGGCACAACCCTGAAATTTGTCATATTTGTAGAATGTTTCTATTAGACGGGGCAGTGTTAACAATTTGACATAACAAAAGATTAAAAGTGTTGGCATACTAAAAGTTATGCAGCACTTAAACTCAGGATGTGGGATATTAGATGTTCTCATTGTGATTAGCGTATTAACGTCTTGAATTTAAAGCAGAGTTATATGAAATGGGAACAGAAAGCTTACAGCCGTCTTTAAATTACAACTTAATATAACAATTGACAAAATGTTGGAGAGGAAGTATCCGTTGACCATTTCGAAATTTGCGTGTAGACTTGTTTACTAAGTGTGCACGCATCCACACACTTGGTGTATGGAGTTGTATAACAAATACTTTACAACCTTGGACACTGTTTAGTGCTAGGTGTATTGGATTGTAAATTTTCTCACACAACTGCGGTTTCGAAACGTAGCGAGAATTTCCTACACAGAGCAAAAAAAGGTTTTGATACTTGTGCAGCGTATTGGTACTACAAGACTTCGTGCAAAGTTTGCTCGCGATAGCTGACGGAGGAAATCGCATAGAAACAGACGAACGGACATGGTTATATCGACTCAGCTCGTCATGCTGATCAAGAATATATATACTTTTTGTGGTCGGAGATGCTTCCTTCTATGCGCATCAAGCACGCAGACCAAGTTTATTTCAAATTTTAAACAAGCAATCTTAATATACTATGCGTACCTCTGTTGCATAGTATAAGAACCTGTAATTGAATATGACCCAAATTTTGCAGAGAATTATTTTAAGTGTGACGTTTATGGTATTTAAGTTTATGTTTTTTGACACCTTACGCTTGATTTGTAACATGTGGAACACCAAAATGCTCAGAAAGGCTTCCGATTTCAATAGGAACTAGACTAACTTACAAACAGCTCTTGCAATTCATTGATTTGTATTACAACAATTTTTATGGTTGGTATAGTAGGCTACTCAGGCTATTGTGACCAGTTCAACTTTTTGGAAATTAAGAAGAACGCTTACAGAGAAGAATATGGCTGCCAATGTCAATGAAGATCGCTATATGTCAACTCTTCGCGCTTTCTTAGCGATTTGGCTTGTGTTATTCGACCTACAATACGATGATTATCAACGTTTGTTTGCCCAAAATGGAAATATTCAACTTGGTTGACATGTTGCAGTCCAATAAGGCTTAGAGGAAGGTACCATCTTAAACTCAGAAACAGCTGACACCAATGACCGAGTATAGGGTTTGATACAATGCTTTGTGTGCAGAATCAATGTCAATGAGAAGTTCAGTTCATGAGAATTAGTCTTACGAAAATACTTAACTCAACTTGATGTCAATGCTGATCACTGGGCATCGATGGACCGGTAGCAATATTTAGTTTACGCATAAAGTTCATTATCAACTATTGCCAGAACGCCAACTCACCCTGCAGAGTTGGAAACAAACATCTTATCTCACACAGTTAAATGGGTTGACATCCAGCAGCAGTATGTGCCTGTTAGGCACCCAACACATCCCAACATGCAATCTGCAATCGCGGAAATGATTTCGCATGGCAAAGCCACAAATTGATGTCAAGATTGCTAATGTCGAGCCTTGATAATGGGCATTTGACCAAGCCGTTTGTAGGAGTGACTAGTTGGCAATCTAGCATTAGGCGTTTAGCTTGAGGATGCATGGACAGATATGAGGTATGCGGTTTCGCCACAGCAGTTAACAGACTATTTCCAATTGTCCAGCGTTCAACGTGAACACACAAACTCGCATAAATAAACCACGCACATTTGGACCTGAATGCAAATATGCGATAATAAAGTAAATACACGCTTGCCAGCACCCCATTAGACCCCACGGAGTGAAAACATGCCACAGTGAACGTCAGCATGGTAACCAAATTCTAATAGTCATTACCCAGCAGTCAACCGCTCGGAGTATTTACTGTACGTCTGTATGATGGCTGGCAGCGTATTGAACATAAAGTGCCTGGCAAACTAGGCGAGGCTTTGATTGCGAAACACAAGTGCAATTACCTGGCCTCCAGGGCAGACGCACACAACCCAGGAGGTTGCCTCCGCTGCTGCAATGCTGGTGGCCGCAAAGTAGGCAACGATAATGGCATAAATTCAATGAATAAACATAAACGAAACAAGCAGATACATACACTGACAAAAAACACGGTAGCTTAAAGATAGCGCAATGGCAGAAAAAGTGTAAATTATCGAAACATCTATTACCCTATTTGTACTCAACAAAATGATCCTTCAAAGTATGGCATGATTGGGAATATTCATAAATCAGGTTAATATTATTCTTATATTTTATTAATCGTTGATTCATTTTAAATTCCTTTAACCGGTCTGGTTAAATGTTTAGTGTATATTATGTATGACGCTGGCACTACAGTCTCTCAATTACTCATTAGAACAGATTTTTCTCTAGGAAAATAAAGTTTTTTATTCGAATAAATGCAAGATTCGAATCAAAAACCTTAAATTTAACAACGGTTTCTTGTCCTCGGACCAAAACGTCTGCTAAATTTGACAGAATTTCAGCTGTGGTTTTAATCACTGGTTCAGCTTAGTGCTTTCATTATTTCTATCGATTTTTCGATATATGCATATTTCTGGACGAAATTGCTGGGGTTTTCATTCCTGATTTTAATTTAACTTTTATAATTTTTCATTCTTTTAAATTTCGTAATAACTTACTCAAGTTCTGGCACTTAACACTTCTCAAATCTTTGGCATCCCATGGTATTGTATATAACCATAGTCACATGGGAGTTTGTGGATGAAGACGTGCAATAGAAGTGAGGTTTGTACCCATACACCTTACCTGATTCGTTAAGAAAACTGCATCAATGAACTGGGATATTTATTTGCACAAAATTTCAAAAATACTTATATAACCACTTGGATCCTAAAAGTTGAGAAGACAGAGCACCATGTTAAGGTTCCCTCGTCTTAAGTATTGTTTATAGCCCTTGTGGTGTCATCTACTTCTCTTTTCTCTAGATTAGCTGACAATCCTCTTTGGTTTCACCGATTAACCGTATAGTAGGATCCCTGCACTCTAGGATGGTTCCTGTGGGTTATACCATGACTACCCAAAGTAGAATGTCTCGTCTCTAGTATATTCAGAAAAACCGGAGGGAAAAGATTTCAATGGATCGATCGGGACTTGAGCAAATTTCAAGAGTGTTTTGTTCTTACAACTACTTAAGCAAAGTTTGAAACATTCAAAAATCGAGCAATATTTTTTTGTTTTCATTTCTTAGTTATGTTGGCATATTGTATGAATCGAATTCTTTAATCGATTCTTGGAAATCGCTGCTCAACGCTCAATTTTTATCAATCTTAATTGAAAACGAGGACAGGCATAATTTTTAAAATGACAACAAATGTACGTGAATCAAGAATAGTTTGTACTACAATTTTTTACTTACACCAAGCAAACAAATTTAATAAAGTCATTAAGTATACATCTAAAAATGCGATTGTCCTTCTAAAACTTTTAACTGGTTCTAACACATTGTCTAACACATTGTTATAGAGTAGATTTATAGGTTAGAAGTTACATTTGAATACATACCTCTGTTTCCCAAGGAAATGGTCATAGTCCATCTGTAGTTGTCGGATTTTGTTCTTTTTGTTTAAAACACGCTCGAATATGTGTGGAAAATCTCCTAAAAGTTTTCGACGCTATTTTGACGGACATTTGTACTCAAACTCTGCCGAAACAGTATTCAACGAGGTGGCGTTGCCACTCTTTCTCAATGTGTGGATTTTATTGAGCAGTTGATCGAGTTTTGTTTGGGCGCCCAAGCTAATCAAATTCATTTATTTTGACGGTCGGTAGAGAAATAAAATGTTCGATTAGAAGTGTAAAAGTAAGAAACGGTTGATGCGCTTCCATGAGGAAGAGAAAATAGTTTTTATGTAAGTATCGCATACACAGAAAAAACAAATCAAGCCATCCGGGATTAAATCAATCCAAAACGATGTCAGAAGTCGGTCAATCCCGGATTTTCTCATTCCAAGTACGAATTGGATTGACTTGATCTCGGATATCTCGGTTCCAGATCGACCTTTGCTTGAAATTTCAATCCGAATGTAGAGATAAAATCATGTTTTTTTGGGATTGACTTTATCCCCCCATTTTTTTTTCTGTGTACAAACGTTTTTACCTAAGGTAAATTAGCGTTGTCAAAGTATTTAAAAAGTCGTTCAACTCACTTCAAGAGAATCGCATTCGGGTCTTCTGTATCGCCAATTCTAAGATGGGATGATGAAAAAGCGAGACCAACAATAAAGAATCGCATTCTTTTATAGGGAATGGACGGCAAATATGCGATAACACATATCGCCAATTAATCCATTTTATAATATAAATGCGATACCTATCGTATTGTGTTTGTGTAAATCGCCAAACTATCTGCAAACTCTCTTCTCAAGCTATCGCCAAACTCTCGCTTTGTCGAGGGAGATAAGTAACAGGACAGAATGTTTGCAGGGTTATCATTGTTGGCACGAAAAAGGAAGGAAATACCGCAGAGTGGATTAACCAAGAGAGTCTCAGAAACTAGCAGGTGTAGTTGCCCATTTATTTGGAAAGTTACAAATTTCTATTAAGGACTCTTAAGAACTTCCTTACACTCTTCGTTTGTTCATGGCAAGGGAATTTGTTAACCCATTTTGGATCGGTGATCAAGGTTAAAAAGGGAAATATTGATTGATGGTTTCCAAATGGAAATGTATACATATTTGGCAACAAAATTACCGAAGCGTGTAATAAATCGGTCATATTTCAGTCTGTGTTAAATTATTTTATTAATTTACGTACACTTTTCAAGGACTTTTGGCTCAGTGCACATAAGTTGCTGCATAAGTTGGCCGCGAAAGAAGCAACAACAATAATCGGAACACAACATCAACGGTGGCAAAATATGTATTAGCCCCCAAAGTTTACTAACAAAATTAATTATGCGAATTAAGCGTAGTAAAAGCACTTTAAGCAAGTCACCACTAGACCCCCTTCGCCACTACCTGCGCCTCGGGCCCCACCTAACATGTGGCGCATTTTGTGCCGTGTCACACCACCCCCCCTGGCTGGGGATAAGGACTAGGACTCGGGTATTGTTCAATTTATGCGTGTGTGTTCCACTCACGAGTTATACTTGCTGTTGTAGTTGTTGGTTTTTGCCAGTTAGCAATTTTGCGGGCGCCAAAGTAGGCCAAGCACCCATACCCGGCCCGGAGCCAGGGCAAAGTGCAAGCCAACAGTCAACAGCCAGCAGCCAGCAGCAGCCTGGAAGTTGTTTATTTAAGTGTGAAATTTAAGTGCAGCACATTGCGTAATGTGTGTAAGGCTCGAGCATATTTAGCATTATGGCAAACAACAGCAGAGATAAGCGACATCGACTTTAATAACCTTCCCGCTGGTGGTAGAGTGCGGGGTTCAGGGCGGACAGCAAAAGTCATAATCATAAATTGACTTCGCAGGGCTGCCTGCTAATAGATAATAAAATGCTCCGAAAAAAAATGAAATGCGTGCACTAGGCTTCCCGGCGCCATTGCTGACCGAACGAAATAAAACAAAATGCATTGTCGCCAAAAATGCCGGATGCTTCGCCCAGCTTGACGCCAAGCCAAATTAGCTAGCAGAAAAAGTGTGGGCCAGCCATTTAGTTAATTGCCCGAACAAAACATTAAATCAAGGGCTCTGTTTTTTATATACAAACATATATATATTTTTTTAAATGAAAACATTACTTTTAAGAGTAGACAACCAGTTTGCATATTTTGTTTTCAAATGCAATTGAATTACACTAAGTGCCGTTGGCAGAGCAAAGTAGAATACGATAGCGGTTTGCATACTCGGTTCTGTCATATTTCGGGCTCAGCAATGTTACATTGTACATATAACCTAAAACCGATATTAAATATTTAAGTTACCTTTTGTTATTGTAATGAGCAAACATGACTCATATGCCTCGAGTGGTTTGAACTGGCTGGAGTAGCCAATTAATACTTCGGCAGACAGTTAATGGAAGTTGTGTTAAATTTCATGTTGCATTTAACGTGGTCAAATAGTAGGTCAAAAATTTATTTGCCAAAATTAAAAAAATTAATATTTCCATTGTAATCGACTGTGGATTCAGTTTCCCAATTAAAAACGATACAAAATAATCGAATTACCAAGAACTTCATAAATATATTAGACAACGGTGGAATGTGATATTCTGTTTTTTATCGTTATGCACTCTGAGTTCAGTTTTGTACTCATACAGCATATGAAGAAAGTTGTTTTTGAATGTACTCCATAAAAATGAAAAGTTTATTTTGAATAATTTAACAATTTTTTAATTATACACTCTAACCGATGCACCACACCCGGTGCAATTCTAATCTGGGGGCTTCTAGTCTGGATTATAATAAAGCAAATTTTAAATTTTTTGTATTTTTTTTTAATGGTAAAGTACACAGAGCGAAAAAATTGAGAACATTGGTCTCCATATGAGCACATTCGTTGTCAAAAACTAATCATGAACGGATTTTCTCACTTCGAGAAGAATTTCTCACTTCAAGAACTTTTTTTTGAGAACGCAAAATCTTGATGTGAGTGAAAATATTCAGTTTTTGAGAACATCAACAAATTTGAGGTCCAGGGTCCAGATCCAGTCCAGGACCAGAGGACCAGAGGGACCAGGGTCCAGATCCAGTTCAGGACCAGATCCAATTCCAAGTCCAATTTCTGGTTCAATTTCAGGTCAAGGTCCAATTCCAGCCCCAGGTTCGCAGAGACATCCGCCTTAGTTAATTAAATTAAAGAAAGAAAAAATTTTCGAACTTACTGGGAGTAGAGAACAAGACGACGCAACGGCGGACGTGTTAGCTCGTTAGGCTATTGCCCACTTCTGCAGCCGCACTTCTGAATGGCTACTTATACTTTTCGGTGCTGAGCTTAATTGTGCTAATTTTAAGAACATTTGTTCTTAAAAATTTGATAGCACATTCTGTTCGTGTCTTGAGATGAAATAATCTTTTTTTCTGAACCCGATTTTTCCCTCTGTGTACTAATTTCAAAAGTGTATCACAATAAAATTTAAATCAAAAGTGAAAAAAGTTTGATTGTAAAAGTGGAAAACTTTAAAATCGAAAGTGCAGACCTTTAATTCTTAAATGAAAGACCACTAACAATGCTGATTTTAACATGAAAAATGTTACATCTAGCGACTTTTCATAACCTGTTCCCAATGTATGAAGTGTACCGTAAGATCAAGCTTTCAAGTTAGAGCCTCGTGGTTTAATATACATCACCATACCAAACCAATATGTGTCTATTCAGAAAAGTACAATCAGATCAGGAAAAAAAACACTGGAGTTATAAGCGAAACAATTGAGCTTGTCGAAGTGGGGGGTACCGCATCGTCAGTTAGAGCTAAAACCTAAAGGACAAAATAATGTTGCCTACTTTCAGGAGGACCCTTTAATAGCCGTTACAAACCTACCTTTTTGGTACCACTAAGACCCCACACCTATATGCAAAATGTGATTCCGCTGCTTAATGTGATTCCTTATGCCCGCGCAGTCACTAACACAGGTAAGCTAACATTATTTGAAGCAACAATAACCACAAGAAAACGCATGTGTGCTGTGACTGTTCGATGCCTTTTACGAACACAAAATCAACGCTGCAGACAGCTCATACGAATTGTTGTTGCCTTCAATTTCTCAAGAATAGAAGAGATAGAAATAGAAGAGAGATACATACGAAGTTGTTGCTGCAATATCTTCATGCGAGATCCATTTACGCTCGGAGTGTCGGCACCCTGGTTATAATCTATATTTTGCAGGGTAAACATCACGAAACGAACCCATCTGCTTCGAAAAAATGTTCAAAGAATTACTTTAGTCATTTTTTTCACAGCTTCAGAAACTATTACAATTCAAAGCAGTCTTTGTTTGCTGAATTGTGTAGGTTTTTTTTTTGAACCATCAACAATTAAGTTGAAATTGTTGGTGCTTTGTGTTGCTAGTAGAAAAGTAGCCATAGTAACGCGAACCTAGGGTACAGTTAAAAAACTTTGTATGAGGTGATGCTTACAGAAGACCCTTCTATCAGAATTTAAGGGTCTTATCCCAGGATGTTATACCCTTGCAAAGGGTATATTGAAAGAGTCAGAAAAGTAGTCCTAGTGAGAAAAACTTGATTGTTTTCAGTGGAAATGTTGTTTAAATTTGTTAGAACAAGAAAGCCAGTTGGTCAAGCCCGACTATAACATACTCTGTACCAAGAAAATTATACGCTCAATTATGCAGCAGCGAACAGTCTTTTGATCATAACTCGAAAACTGTCCATCCGATCTTCGCCATTCCTTTAGCGGATCGATAAGTTATCCTGATAACTAAATATGTCCAGAAGAAACAAGCCATCATCTATCTTCAAAACTGTGGGTTTTTTCTAAATTGCGTACCCTTGCAGTACGTTTTTTTAACTAATTTAAGGACATATCCACTGAAAACAAACAATTTTTTCTTAATAAGACTACTTTTCTGACTCTACTCTTGTATGACAGCTATACCATATAGATATTGGTAGAATTATGGAGAAGCATTAAAAACTAGTAAATACGGAGTTTGGAGACGTTTGCATTAAAAACAAAAAAGTTTTTCTCACTAAAACTAGTTTCTCGACCGAGCAGCTATAACCTATATTCATCCGATTTTGACAAAACTTTAAAGAATTGTGTGAAAGCTTATAAAATAAATATATGCCAATTTTAAAGTGGTTTACATTAAAAACAAAAAAGTTTTTCTTACTAAGACTATTTTTCTAACCTTACTTTTCTATGGCAGCTATACTACATAGATGTCCGATTTCGACCAAATTTGGCACAATTTATAGAAAAGCATTGAAAACTAGTAAATACGGAGCTTGGAGACGATTGCATTAAAAACAAAAAAGTTTTTCTCGCTAGAACTTGTTTTTCAACCGATCGTTCCTATTGCAGCTACTATATGTTATAGTCATCCGATCCGGCCGGTTCCGACAAATGTGCAGCGTATTTGTTCCAGAAGACTTCGTGCAAAAGTTTGGTCACGATAGCTTTAAAACTGACGGAGGAGAAAGCATGGAAACAGCTTGTCATGCTGATCAAGAATATATATACTTTATGTAGTCGGAAATGCTTCCTTCTATGCGTTACAAACATCTGGACAAATTCAATATACCCTCTGCAAGGGTATAAAAACGTGCTGTAAGGGTATATAAGCTTCGGACAAGCCTAAGTTAACTTTCCTCTATTTTTTTAGTGTCGTACTGTGTTATAAACGAAGCATTATAATGATAATTATAATTTCAAAACGTGGTTAAATGACATATAAATTACCTTAATGCTTATTTCTGGAAAGAAATGGTACACTCAAAAAATTTATTTTCTAGTTTTTAGAAATGCACCCTAAGTAATATTTCTTTCTTCGTTTTAGACAGTTTTTCCTAAACTTAGAAAAAACAGCCATAAAAAACAATTTTTAGCAAAGTAATTTCTTAAATTTAGAAATTCGATTTATTTTTTCTTAAATTTAGGGTAATTTTTCTAGATTTTTTCCTAAATACTTTCTTAAATTAAGGGCGAATTCGCCCTTGAATTTAGAAAAAAAATACATTGCAAATAGGGCGAATTTAGAAAAACGCCCTAAACTTTAGGAAGCAGATTTCTTAAATTTAGACAAGCCATTTAGAAATTCGCCCTAAAATATAGACAAAAAAGTCTAGAAAATCGGCCTAAAGAATAGAAAAATGTTAAAAAGACACCCCTTGTAATTCTCAAGTACGAATTCCTTGCATTCGGAATATAAAAGGGGCAACTAATATTTGGCATGCTGAGAAAATCGCCCTAAAATATAGAAAAATAATCTAGAAAACCGCCCTAAAATTTAGAAAAATAGAAAAAGACACCGCATGTAATTCTCAAGTTCGAATTCCCTGCTTTCGGAATATAAAAGAGGCAGCTGAGTGCTTAGCATTTGACTGCGTTATTTACTATCCTCACGCGCGAGCTTGGTAGTCGAGTGCGGTAAGATGCCTTTCGTGTTGAAGTTTCCCCGAGGTCCCGAATTCGAGTCCGAGGCAAGGTAAAGTTAAAAACTAAAATTATGATTACTAGTAGTCAACCAACAGAAAGAAAGTATCCAATAAAAATAATATTTAAGGGGTTATAGGCTTCTCAGTGTTGCAGTCTCCTTCCTCTTCTCTCTCCAGTCCCCCCTTACTCCCTTTCCTGTCATAATAGTTAAAAATGTGTTTTTTTTCTAAAATCTAGAAAGGTTTTTCTAAAATCTAAAATTTAGAAAATGCTTTTCTACAATTAAGAAAATATTTTCTAGCTTATAGTAAACATTTCCTTAATTTTAGAAAGTCTCAGTCTTATTTTTAGAAATAATTTTTCTAAAATATATGGCGAATCGCCTTTGATCCCTTTTTTAGGGCGAATTTCTAAATTTTAGGGCGATTTTGCCTGTTTTTTTTTTGAGTGTAATTTTAAGAAAATATCGACGTTATCTATATTTTTTACCCTCAATTTTTTTTTTCTAGATGATACTTTTCAATATCCTCAAAACGAATGATATGAATGTTTTCGAAATGATCGGCAATCCAAGTAGATTTCTGAAAGTTTGAGCTTAAAGTTGCTTAAAATGCATACCTGTACCCATTTTATACTCGTTTTGTTCTGTTCGATTCCTTTTCAGCAATCAGAATTCGAAATTATTTCGCAGAATTGATTCAAAATATCTTTCATTTCAATTATATGCCTAAATTGATCAAATTGGTAGTTTTAACAATTTAAAGCCAAAGATTGAAAGTTTTTTCAATTCGGATAATCTAATTAAAAAAATATGATACGCAATTGTATTTAAAACTGAATTGCTGAAACGCAAATAGTCAAAGTGGCTGTTAGCCGTCTCGGGGTCAAGGATTGACAAAGATTTTGTTTGTTTAATGGATAAGCCGTTAAGTTTTTTATAACAAACATTACAGCGAGACTGCTGAATATATATATATGCATGTATGGTATGTTGTATGAAACTTAATTTCGATAGTTACTCAAAATGGAAGAATTTGCTCGCATTTAGCTATCTGTCCATCCATCACAAAATGCGGCTGCTAATTAGCCTCAAAAGTTAAACAGAAAATCAGCGAAAAATCAGCTTTCAATGCAGCCTGGCATATGCCGCAAGATAATTAATTAATACTCACTCGACTGATTGGTGAAAAACGATAGTCGGGGGGCAATTAGCCAAGTCCAGGGCAAACAATGAAGCCAGCCGCCCTTGCCATTTTCCTTGTTTTTTTTTTAGCTCCCTTTCTTGGCCCCTCTCGTTTATTGTTAGTACGATGTATAAAACGTTTTGTGCCTCGGCGTTTTACTTGCTCTGCTGCCTTTGCACTATGCTCTGGCTCTGACTCAAATGCTGTTTTTGTTGTTGAGCTTGTTTGTGCGCTTGTTTCTTTGCAAAATAATGACTGCACATTAAGTATACGTCTAACTTGGCACACACTCACACATGCACACACACTGTGACACAAAGCAAGTAAAATGTCAACAAATGACAACAGAAATATGATGCAAATGGCTCATGTAAGTGGTTCTTGCCGCCGACATTTATAAAAGGAAATAGGAGCAGCAACAGCAAGGAGTTGAGCGAGTGGCTTGTCTATCTGTCTGTCTGTCCATTGTACAAGTACTATAAGTCTACCCTTGTCATTTCACATTTAGAGACAGGCACTTGCTTAATCTAAGCAATTCGCGTAACTTGAATTTAAGTTTAAATTCAAAATGCAGGCTTTAGACACATATGTGTGTGTGTAGTAGCCGCAACAACATTATCATCATTATTTGTACCAACTAGAAACCAGCGAAAGCCACACAGCCACACAAACACATACACTAAGAAAAAACAACTATTTACGCTTTGATTTAGCTATGTTTACGAATTCGTATTTGATTATGACCGTAAGGCAGTAGAATAAGCTAGCGCCACAATTTATTAAAGTTCAGTCTATTTAAATAAACAAAACTTAATTAGATAATACACAATTTGTAGGGAAATGGTCAAGGAATGACATTTCAATTCCGGTTGTCTGACGGAATAAAGTAGGTAAAATATTCAGAGAATATCTAATTGATTCGAATGCTAGATTAGACTATTTATATATCTTACAATTGTTCCGGAGTTTCACTAGCACACATAAAAGCAATGTGTTCTGCCGTCGATTGCTGGCCTGTTTTTAATGTTTCGGCATAGATTTGATTAATATATGTAAATTTTTTGCGGCAATTTGAACCAAAATCAACTTGAAAACCTTTTTTAAAAGAGCACCAAATTTGTCTTCCAATTCCAACACTGGGAACTGGGCCAGTCAGTACAGTAGGTAAAAATGTAGTGAACCAAATGTTAAATGAAAATGTACAAAACCGGTCCTCATTTCCGAGCGATAAGGACTCTTCATAGACAAGGTTTATTTGCAAGTTTTTCAATGTTTTTATATTCTGTACCGTAGGTACACAGAGTATTATAAGTTTGTGCATAAGTATGTAACATCCAGAAGGAAGCATCTGCGACCCTATAAAGTATATATATTCTTGATCAGCATCAATAGCCGAGTCATGTCCGTCTGTCCGTCAGTCTGTCCGTATGAACGCACAGATCTCAGAGATGGTAAGAGATAGAGGTTTGACGTGTATGGGACATATGCTTCTTATGTCTGCAGGCAGATCAAGTTTATTTTCAATTTTGGCCACGCCCCCTCCCGCCCCCGCAATTTAGAAAAGACGTCAGTTTTGAAGATAGTTTTGAAGATAGATGGCTTGTTCCTTCTGGACATATTTAGTTATTAGGATAACTTATCGATCCGCCAAAGAAATGAAGAAGATCGGATGAACGGTTTTCGAGTTATGATCAAAAGAAAAATTTTCTTGGTACAGAGTATGTTATTGTCGGGCTTGACAGACTTTCTTTTCTGTTTCTTTTCCATTTAAGAAATCTTACGAAATCTTTATAAACTCTTCAAAAGAAGGCAGAGACAAGGACTTACAATTGTTGAGACGATAGGATTATCTAATCAAGCCCTCTAAAATTCTTTAGGAAGTTCGATCCGGGGGATCGAACCAATTGTAAAATTTAAGGTTCCTGAAACCCCAGAAACCCAGGGTTCTGGTTTAAGCCTTGGTTTGCTTGTGCCGAAGTTTTTATACCCTTGCAAGTGCTCGCTTAAATATTTTCAAAAATAGGGGTTATGGGCTATGGGGGCTGAAGCCTCCAGAGCCAAAATGTGCAAGTTCACCGAATATATACAAAGCCGCCATTCTAGATTCTAGTTCAAAATATGTTTTCAAATAATGATCTCATACGAAATGTAAATGAAAACTTATATAACACCAATAAATAAACATGATTCGTTTTAAAAAAAATTTTCTTGAGCACCCTTAGCCCCCCCAAAGGCAAATCCTAGATCCGCGGCTGCTCCTCTCTGTGTGTTCACTCTCCACAACTCACGGTAACCTATCAAGGCAGAGCAATACGCTTAGCTCTAAGTTCTTGCACATTTTACTCGTTAAGCAAACTTCTTACCGCCCACATGTGAAGTGAATCCAATAAAACGCAATCTGCAACATCGAACATTGACTTATGTGTATATAATTGGAGTCGACAGCTAACCCTTTTTTTTCCAACGTCACCACCTACTACATTTTCATAATGATCAAATCCATTAACTGACATTAAACTTTTTAAGCAAATATACCAGCTTTTAAGTCCTAAGGTCAAACATAAGTGTCGAAAATACTAGTTCAACTGATATCTAAGTTAATGCAACAGCTAGGCAATATTTTTGTAAGTCTTTGTTTTTACGACCTTTCCAAAATGTTAGGTTCTTGTCGTTTTATATTACAACTTTCAAAGGATTCTAAAACATCATTCACATAATTTATATTTGATTTATGTTTATTGGTTTCTATCGATCTTATAAACTTATCTTCTTTGCAATCTGACGTTGAGTCATTTTAAGTCGACCAATTGTGTTGTATTCTGAGGCTTTAGTAGTCTTCTGACTTAGGAACGCTGGACTTGGACATCTTTCATCAAAGCCAAGTAGATTTCATTCAAATGGTTTCTTTCACTATAATTTAGTAATCATACTTTTTCTTATAAAAATATATACTACTGTGGGCAAAAAAGTAAGGTGAATTTGTTTGTAGAATGAAAAATCATTATTTATTCTTCTAAATCAATTTCATCCCCTTTTAAGTAATCCCCTCCCGATAAAATACACTTATGCCAACGTTTTTTCCAATCCTCGAAACATGCCAAATAGTCCCTTTCCGGTATAGCCATCAGCGCTTTCTTCGATTTTGCTTTTATCTCCTCAATCGACTCGAAACGCGTTCCCCGAAGTGGTCTCTTGAGTTTTGGGAATAGCCAGAAGTCACACGGAGCCAAATCAGGCGAATACGGTGGTTGCGGAACGATATGCGCCGAGTTTTTGATGACTTTTTTGCAAGAAATTGAGAACTTTCGGTACCAAAACGAGATTTGACTTTTCGTAGGCCCAAATGGTCTTTCAAAATGGTTTTCACAGATCCTTCTGATATTCCGATCATATCAGTAAGGTCTCTAACAGTCAACCGACGATTTTTGCGCACTAATTCCTCCACTTCATTGACGTGTTGGTCATCTGTTGACGTCGATGGTCGTCCGGAGCGCTCCAAGTCATCCACACGTTCTCGACCCTCTTTGAAGTCTTTGTACCACTTATAAACATTTTTTTGTGACATGGTAGAATCACCAAAGGCCTTCCGCAACATCCTCAACGTTTCCGCAGCCGAAATTTCATTCCGCAAACAAAATTTAATGGCACTTCTCTGCTCAGACATTGTAAAAATCGAAAAATGCACTCTTGGTCGTTCGGAAAACACAAGCGTAAATATATTTCTGATAATGACATTCACATGAAATTTGGCACAGATGTCATCAACAGTCCTGCCAACTCAAGATAAAAAAAACCTGCCCGAATTGTTAGGCCCGCGAAGTTTAAATTGACCCTTACACCTTACTTTTCGCTCACAGTAGTATATAATCTATAATAAAATATCTTAGTTTGGGGAACCGAACCTCATTTTTCGAATAAGTGGTCAGGTTCGAGGAAGCATAAATATGAGGCGCCTGGTTCATGGTCCGGTTCTCATAAGAAATTAAAAAACATTAAGAAACAGAAACTCTTTGAATTCCAAAATTCGTATACGTCATTAAATAGCCTGCATATGCTACTTCAAGGGTAGTGAAGTTCAAAATAAGATCTTCTTGTGAATAGTATTACGTAAATAGTAGGTATGACAAAATCAAGTTGGCTCATTATAAAGTTCGATCATACAGAACTCATGGGAAAATAGAGCAAAGTTTCTCTATTTTTCTATTCATCTATGTAAATGTTGTTGATTCTTAAGTATTAAGTATGCATTATAAAGCATAGTTCTCAGACAAATTTAATCTTGACCTTGCTAAAAAGACAGGTCACGCCAAAATACGAGCCTTCAACAAATTTTGCTTAGAGCCTTTTTAGTCGACCATTAATAAATAAACAAAAATAGAAATAAATTACCATCAAATGTCAAATCAAATGTCATAATAATTTAGGTTGGGGAAAAGTTTTACACTAAACTCAATTAGCTGTTTAGCTAGTCAAGGTTGCGGCGTTATGAGTTTTTAGCTGGATATGAGCGCAAGCATTAAGTTTGTCTAAAAACTGGCCCAGCTAAGAGACCGGTCTGAAGTTTTAGTAACCCTTTAGTTTCCTTTTTTAACTCTTTACTCGGGTATGCTATAGTCGTTCAATGTAACGCAATGAAAATTTGTTGAATAGCTCTATCAATTTTGACGATTTCAAGATAACATACTTTGCAGTTTGCTGTATGTGCCCAATATCTACAATCTGTGAATTTTCGTAAATATCGGATAATAAATGGTAGCGTTATAAAGGCTATAAAAACCGTTGCATAATTTACTGAGCTAACATAATGTTGAAATGTTTACCTTATTGTTATTTCTCTATGAGCTAACAGAAGGCGAGGATATTAAAAATTAATTCCCCTGAGTAATGGTTATATCGATGTCGGGTAGTGCCGACTTTAACTTACGCTCTCGTTTTTTTATGGATTTAACTTGTCTGAGTGCTATGCTTAACCTAAATGTATATCAGAATGTCGCTGGCTTTCGCTATATTCCTTACAGTTTGATGTACACCATTCAATTTCTTACATGCCTTCGTGATATTCTTTACAAAAAATATTTTTTTTTTCGATTTTTTTGACAGCTTCGTCCTTCTTTTTGGCGCTGCTGTCCGCTCTTTCTGCAACAGAATGTCTGCGAGCTTCTGTTTGCACTGCTGCGCTGTGCTTAGCAAAATGCTGCAGTCAATTGTTCTCCTGCTCCTGAGATTCTGCAAAACTTAGCTGGGGCAGCCGCTCCACTTATTTATCGTGCCGGTATTGAGTTTGTTGCACAGTCTCAGCAGCTTCTGGTATGCAATGTGGCATGTTGCTGCCGTCGATTACTCGCCTGTGAGGATTTTTGACGTTTCGGCAGCTCCATTACCCGCTTGACGAAAGTTTTTTAAATTGTTTTTTTTGAGGTTCGCTAGACGTAAGCTATTCTGTCATATTATGGAAACTTAAATTTAGAATGTTACTAAGGCATAAATCTTGTGATTGTAATATTCATTTCTTTTGATAAAACTTAGGAAAACAAATTGTTGTATTTAAAAGCTGGTATGCACTTTGTTCTATGTCTTGTGTCAGATATTGTTATTGCTATAAAAATACGCCTAGACTAAAAGTACATCTGAGACGATTATCAAGGATATATACACTCCATATAGATGCGAATGTTTGCTGTGCCCGTTACATTTGTTGGCACAACTTAATTAATTATAATCTTTTCGATTAAGTACAATTAAATTAGTTTATAGGATGCACCTATTTTGTATCAGTGTACAATTTGGCAATTTGTATGTGGCAAACAGCGGGCCGGGTATGGCAGCCAGTCATCCACTTGACCACATTGATATTCCACGCTCGATGCGCGCTGCTGTTGCCATTGGTCATTGAGGCTGACCCCGTCTCCGTTTCCATCTTCTCGGCCTGGCCACTAACGATAGATGTCCTTAAGCCAGCACACACACACACACACACATTGCGCTATAAAAAATATTTATCTATATAGGAAAATAAAGCAAGGCAGGAGCGGCAGCAGCAGGCAACAGCATCAGTAGCAACTTTGACCAAAAATGTTGCCCAGGCAGCGGCAGCTTTGTTAACTTTTTCAGTTTAATGAAATCAATTCACAAGTCACGTTGTTGCTGGACAATAAATACATCAGAGTCCATTTAATAAAATCATGATGTGCACTTTGGGATGATACACAAACACACACACATGCGCGCGCGGCACAGACTGCCATACATACATAACTATATATGATCTATCGATTCGTATATTGCGAATAACTTTTCTCCTCATTGAAATGCCGCATATGGCCCTGACCATCTCATCCTGCGGCGCTGACCGGCTTCAGCTCAATCGCGTATCAATTGCGCGATAAGTGCGAGCAGTGCTTAAACTTAAATCACAATCCACATTGAGCCACTGCAGGAGTGAGCCACAATTTGCTATGGGCTTTAGGTTCATTACATACATATTTGATGTATCTGTGTGTGCTCTGGTTGCTGGAGGCTGCTTTAGGTAATTTATTGCTATTGGAGCGGACCAGGAACTAGAGTTAGAGTGTCGGAAAGAATTTGACTTACTGATGTATCAAATCAGCAGATGTCGAACGTTATTTAGTCGAACGGTGGCACCTCTAGTCTGTTTACTATCCATGGTATCCAATATAGCGATTCAGCTGGGAAATAGTGGTTGGCAGTGCCATTACAGGCAAAGGGGCTTTACTCTGAAACTATGTGCTTAAATAACGTTTTCTTAGAAGCTTCAACATCCTATTAAGGCGTTGAGCGCATGTCAGGTGACCATGGATAAACTAATTTGAGTTGGCCGACTTGAAAGAGCTACAATTGTTAGGAGAAACATTTTTGTTCAAAACTGGGGACATTTCATGTAAAGCTTCTGGTAAAGCTGTGTGGATCGGGTGGACCGATGTTTACCCGGATGGTGAGCGTCAGGGAGGTCTGTGCTCAACTTTTGCCAGCAAGTAGCCTAGAAACAACAACAGAATTGATTAAACTAGTTTATATCAGGTCCACAACGGGCTCGAATCAAAATAAAACCAGGCTTTAACTTGGCAAGTTAGAGGTTGGAGATATTTGTGTGACGGTTTTGGTTTAAAACTTGGTTCGGGTCACGATTTAGCCGAATTAAATTGAAGACTAACGATTTCAGCTAGCTCGATTTCTTAAAGAGATTAATTTGTTGAAAGATTGGTAAGCATTAATTGTTGAATATGAGATGGATCTTTAAAAATGAGTTTAGAGCTGATTGAATGAAAATGAAATAAGTTTCATTCAACAGTTTTCCGCCCACTTTGGGGGCAGATTTCTCGATTTCCGGAAGAATGGTATGCAGTCATTGTTAAATATTCACACAGATATTAAAAAATGAGTTAGAACCTGTTCAAATAAAAAACAAAAAAGTGTTTTTCTAAAAATCTACTTGGCCTCTAACATTCGGTTTCAAATCTCTCAGTTTTTGTCATTTAATCTATAGAGTTTTCTGGGACACCGCTGATTTTTATTTATTTATTTATTAATAGTCGACAAACAAAGGCTGTCAACAAATTTGGAAGCACGTTGTAAAAAGACTTATTTACTAAGGAGGTATAAAAAGAAAGCCTAACAAAATTACAAAATAAACTAATAACGACTCCCGACTCGGTGGGGGATTTTTATTTGCCGGTCCGGCCAGCTATGCCCCGATTCACAGCCTGTTGTGGTCAGAGTCGATATTAGAGCTAACAAAACCATTTAACAAATATACAGGCCTGTTCAGTTTTTCACTTACATTAAATTATCTCTATTTCGACTTGGCTACCTGTTCTGGTTTTGTTTTCATAATTTGATAGAATTACTCGATTTGAATTCCCATTGCTTGGAGCATGTGAAATCAGATGTAAGTTCGTAATTTTCATTAAGTGCTATTAAAATAAAGCGAGATATTAAACAGCTATATTAAGCTATTGCAGAGTTTGTATTTTGATTGTTTCATCCAACTGATTAAGTTCAGCGAGTTGTTAAAAGAAAAACAATTTGGAAATGAACAGTCAAATTGCAAGTCGAATACCAGAACAGCGAACACAAAATCACAAAAGCCCGGAACAGGCCTGAAGAGATGTGAAGAGGTAAGAGAAAAAAAAAAGAATAAGAAAATGCAGGCTTACAAATACATAGAGGAATAAAGGCATAAAACTATAATTAAAGATAAAATGGAAGAGTGACCAACAATAGAAAATTACAAATTAAAAATATATTAAAATAAAACTAAAAGGATAACCGAAAAATCTCTGACCCGGTGGGGGAAGATTTATTAGCCAGTCCGGCAAGCTATGCCCCTATTCACAGCTGGGAATGGTCAGAGATTTTCACGCACGGAGATAAGTGCAAAGGGACGTTTTTAAGGAGAAGAGAGAGAGAGATCTGTTGAGAGGAGGTGATAAAGATCGTTGTAGTCTTGACATAAAACCCGAAATCTATTATGCTGGGCATAATCAGTTGTGCATCTAGACAAGATTAAAGGAAAAAAGTTTCTGGTTGGCCTAGAAGCAACAGAGAAGTTAAGGCGACGTAAGAGTTCAGAAGAATCTACATCACCGATAATTAACTTGTGAAGAAATGAAACACCTAAGACTGTTCTACGGTTAGCTAGCGAAGGAAGGACGGAGGCAAACGGAGGTTAGGGTCCCAATTTAGGCCACGAAGGGCAAAAAGCTAAAATTGTTTCTGAACTGATTCAATACGATCAACATGCTTTTTATACTGCGGACACCATACGGATGAACAGTATTCTAGCACGGGACGGACTAAAGCTGTATAAAGAAGTTTAGTGGTGTAGGGATCATTAAACTCCTTTGACCAACGTTTAATGAATCCAAGTACACCATTCGCTTTGTTAACAATAGTGGAGATATGGATGGTGATTAAAACTCAATTTGGGGTCAAACAGAATTCCAAGATCGACGACAGACGAAATACGATGCAACGGTTCATTACCAATCGTATAGGAAACCAGAAATGGTTTGCATCGATGGAAAGTCATAAACATGCATTTGGAGCAATTCAGATGCAAATGATTTACCAAGCACCAAGACTGCAAGGAGTTAAGATCATCTTGCAATCCAATAGAATGAATCGGGTTGTTGAAAGATAAAATAAGTTTAACGTCATCGGCATACATGAGTATCCGAGAATATGATAATATTGTAGGAAGATCATTGATAAATAGAGTGAAGAACAGAGGACCCAGGTGGCTACCTTGAGGTACACCAGAGGTTACAGTCACAGGTTTTGAAGTGTTAGAACGAAGCAGAACTTTTTGAGTTCTATCTTTTAGATAGAACGAAGCCCAAAGCAGAAAAGAAGAGGGAAATCCTAATCGATCGAGCTTAAAGAGGAGAAGATCATGGTTGACAGAGTCAAAGGCTTTTCTAAAGTCGGTGTAAATGACATCAGTTTATCAGTTTGCCTTTTCACAAGGAATCCATCATTAACTAATGAAGTAAATTCGAGCAAATTGGTCGTTGTTGACCGACGCTTTATGGAACCATGCTGGAAAGGTGACAAAATAGATCTACAGTAATGCTGCAATGTGGAGGTTATAATCTCTTCAAACAATTTCGGAATGGCGGAAAGCTTAGCAATGCCTCTGTAATTTGAAATATCCGACTTCCCACCCTTTTTATGGAGAGGAATAATGTAAGATTCTTTCCAAAGAGATGGGAAGACAGACGACTTGAGTGATAGATTGAAAAGCTTTAGCAATGGTTGGCATAACGAACTAGAACACTCTTTGAGCACACAGCTAGGAATGTTGTCAGGCCCGGGAGAAAACAGTTCTCTTTGAATTTTCCACATTGCCGAAAGATCTTAAGACTCTCTTTGTTTGTGAAAACTCAGCATTCTATCTCCTGTTTGTTAGTCAATTAGATTGAACTCTTTTATATTAATAGACTGGCTGAACATCAAGAGCACCGTGACCGAATTCGCGAATTTGGTTGTTGCAAAAATCGTATCTTTTGAATGGAAAGAGATGTTGGAAAAAATTTATGAAAAATTTGTGAGATTGTACATATTGGCCACATGCAAAATCTGAGCTCGATAGCTTTCAAATTGTAGGAGATATTCAACATTTTTTATTGCGGGGGCGGGAGGGGGCGTGTTCAACATTTGAAACAAACTTGATCTGCCTGCAGACAATACTAGCTTACATCTCAAACTTGGTTGCTCCAGTTCTTTTAGTCTCTGAGATCTAGGTGTTCATACAGATGGACGGACGGACGGACGGACATGGCTATATCGACTCGGCTGTTGATGCTGATTAAGAATATATATAATTTATGATATTGGAGATGCTTCCTTCTGCCTGTTACATACATTTGCACGACTTTAGTATACACTTTTTACTCTACGAGTAACGGGTATAAAAAATAATTTTTAATTAATAATTACTAAATCATTTGGCGCTTTCAGCAGATAAATCTGATTTACGATTTGCGATTGCTAAATATCACTGATTGCTAAGTTGTGATTTTTTCTGGCTTTAGTACATTTCGTCAACTTATTTAATTCACAATTTTTAAGGGCTTTTGCCGCTGTCAGTTTTGGGGTGAACAGCAATCAATAAATGGTCTCATCAATCATAGATTATGTATGATTCCATCTCAGCAAACATGATTGTCATATTTACCAATCGCAATCGACAATCATAAATCAGTAATCGCAAATCGGATTTATCTGCTGTAAACGCGCAATGTATCATCATACAAAACCAGTTCTATCTTGGGAATGATTAATTTTCTTCTAAAAGATTTTCAATATAGGTTTTCATTAGTGCTTAATAGACTTAATATTTCTGATGAATATTCAGAAGGGGCCGACAACATATTGAAAAGGTCCGTGTTTTCTTAATGTCGAGTTATTTTGCAGCAGTTATGTCTTCGTAGCTTGGTTGCACATTGGGCCTTGTATTGATGTTGTCCTTAATGCGCTTAGGACGGACAGGACTAGCAATTGCAAGAGCTTTTGTTATAGAAGATCTGTTTCTCTCCAGGTCTTTTGAGTATTTCAGGGATAATGACTCCGACAGATGCTCGGTGCTAATTTCCATTGTGGCACCTTGAAGCTTTCTTTTCCGGGTTAAACGTTGAGCTCTCATCGATAGATTTTGTGGGTCTGACTCGTGGTTGCCCTGAGGACTTTCTGTTGGTTGAATATGTCGTCAGTATCTTCGAAACAAGTAAATATGTATGCTCCGAAACAATTGAAATCGGATAGTATTGATGTTTACGGGCTTATTGAAGTTCTTAAACTCAACCGAATATAGTGTCCACCTAAGACGTGAATGTTAAACATTTGAGCATTTTGAAATATTGTTCAACTTTGAACCACTGTAAAAAGCAAACTAATTGACCAAAATTCAATAAACCACAATAAATCACAATGTTTTATACTATTTTTGTTTTGCAGCTTACGTTTTGCATGTTTATTTGTATAAAAATTCCTTGAAAAGTATAGTTTTTCTCGACTGTTGATCTTCCTCACATTGAAAATACGCCCTAGGCTGAGCTTAATATTTCCTAAAAGTCGGAGAACGGGCAAAATCGGGCAAAAAGTGTTGATAACAAGTGTGAATGCATACTTAGAAGACCACTTTACCATAAATACAATTTGGCCGAAATTGGGCGAAAGTTAGTTTTAAGTCCACGGGGGAAAGGTGTTTTGAGTTTAAGGTGTTTAAGTTTTCTCAGACTAAGGGCGTTTCACAAAACGAATTATTGTTAGTAATTTCACAGGTGTAACACAATTGCTTAAAATTATTTACATAATACGTAAATTGTACTTTATATTGCATATTTAATATATTTTATTTGTTCACTACCAGAAATTGTCTCTTGTAGCAAAGATGGCATACATTTTCTCGCATTTCTATGTAATCAAACAGGCATACAAACATCAGACTTTGTAGGCCTGTTAAAAGTCCGCAGTGGCCCTTTATTTTTGGAATTGTTATATTTGAAGTATCCTCTTTTAGAATAAATAACAAACATCAACAAACATTGTCATTTAAAATTCGACTTTATGCCAAAAATTGGACCATTCAGCCTAGTGTGCATTGTAAGAATAAAATTCTTAAGGGAGCGTATATATTTAAGTTGGAAATCGATATTAAAATTTGAACTTGAAATGGAAAAGTATCAAACTCAAAATTTCCAACCCACACATCAAATTTCCAGTTCATAGCTAAAATATTACTTGAGAATGTTGCCTAAAACTTAAACTTATTGCAAGCCTACAGACTTATTTTCCAAACCAAAAATGTGGACCTGAAACGGGAAAATGTGCAGCTTCATAGTACCAAGCTTACACACCAAAATTAGATTTCTTGAGACCAGGTTTCAAGCTCACTTTTGAACCGGTTCAAAAACGGTTTTGTACCAGTTAAGTATAAAACTCAATTTTACCCAATTACAAATCAAATATAAAGTTTCTAGCCTGTTTTTAATCTGCAAGCTTTCCAACTCCATTTTACCAATCTACAGTCAAAGAAAAAAAAGAGAACTTCACACTTGGATTACGAATTTTCGAGATAGTTCGATCAGAGTGAAAATTCTCGATCCAAGAGCAAAGTTTTTGATACAAGTATGAATTTTTAATCCCAATTTTTGTATTCCAAGAGCTTAAATAATTGATTTAAGTACATATCATCGTCATATCAAGCAGAAAAGTTTTTGAATCAAGTGCTAATAACCTCAAATTCAAGATTGCACAAGATTGTCAAAAAAAGAGAAAGTTTTTTTTAGGATCAAGATTTCATCAGATTCAAGAGTAAGATCGCTTACCCTTAATTCAAGAGCTACACAGATTCCAATGTAAAATCTGTTGTTTTTTTTTTAATTTTGTTTAAATCTATTTTTTCTAAAATTCAGTGTAGCAAATTTCAGTTTCGTTGCTTAATTAGCTCCGAAGAAATGGCTTTAAAACTTCAAGAAGGAGGGAAACGGATAGGGAGTGGTTTTAGTGGGTGAGGCATTTCGAGTCCCACACTTCTTGGTTTGCATGCAAACATATAGGTACACTTTTACATAGATGTATAGATTTGCATCAATAGCAGGATCCGCTAAGTTATGTACGAAGAGATCTCTGAGAATGTCAAGATTTGAAATGACTTTGTCGTAGAGTCCTTATAAACTCAATCTTTATTACGCCGTCGCCTCGTATGCATTTTGAGAAAAACCCAAAGCGATAAACAATATTTAAGGACTAATTTTGTTTTATTTTATATTTGAGTCAAATAGTTCGTTGCTTTATACAGAATCACTACTACACTTTACACAGTTTAGCTTGCGATTTTCTTTTCCATATTGGCATGATTGAGCATTTTGCTTTTTAATTGGCTTTTCTTCGAAATAAAGGATGGAAGCATTTTTGTGAACTAGGCGGACTTTCTTCATTTTTAAAGGAAAATCTTTTTCTGACATATTTCATTTAATCAATCATCATGGAACACTGAACTTTTCTCATATATATACAATATTTACGTTATCAAAGGTTAGTTTATTTCGCTCTTTTTTCAAATAAGGCATACGATTGAACTGTTCCCAGTATTCCCCAGTATTAACGTGTCCACTTGTCACAGCTTCTGCGCAGTAGCGAGAGCAATTAAGTCAGCTGTTGAGTTTAAAAACTATTCCCAATCTCCCACTCTGTGGCCGTGCTAATCAAAGTACCAATACCTTCCACTAAACAGGACCCCATATGTCTCGCACATCCTTAACTAGTATTTTTGTCAACAACTTGTCTCAAATTATTCTTCAAGTTGACTGCTATGAAAACTGTTCTACGCTCAGCTGTGTTTTCTCTTCCATGGGAGTCCACTTCTGGCTAAGAGAGTTAGCCATGACCACAGCTAACGTTTTGTAACGGAAAAACATACGAACTCATTTTGCTCTTGGCCGAGGACAATTCGTCTACTTCGGCTGCTCCATTTTGTTATACTGAGCCCAAGCGAGGGCCCGAAATGTGGCGAGCGCAGGCTTCGGATGCGGCGAGGGCGAGTCCCGACGATGACAATGATGTCGCTGGGTGCGTAACACAGCCTCCACACCTATCTCAGATGGCCAGCAAGCAAATCAGTCAGATGCGTGGCGAACGTTGAATTTAACGGTCGGTTCTGTTAGTGAAAGTGTCGTCGTACCACGAAATCCATTCTGTGCGGAAAGAAAGAATGAAAGAAACAAAATATAAAGAGAAATAAGTGAATGGACAGCCCAACCAAATCCAGTACAAAACAAGTGAAGTGTGTGGGTTTTATAAATTCGAGAAACAAAAACCAACATTATCCATCCATGCTGTAAACGGCGAATTTCTGGTAAACTATTTACTCGAATTTACTTAACTTTACCGCCCATAAAATGTTGCAAATTATGGTTTTACTTTTACTGGTTGTTTTCCCTTCCACTTTAAATTGCTTAGTTTTATTTCTTTAGCGGGGTGGTGGAGGCGTGCGGCGTATACGCAATGTAACGAAATTTCCCAGAGTTGTTTGTGTTCTCCATGTCTAACCTACATTTCAGTTGTGCTGCTGCGGTTGTTGTTGTCGCTGGCAGCTGCTCGCCTCGCATCTTAGACGAGTTAATTTTATGGATACAAAATGGTTATTGTTGCTGTAGCTGATTCCTTAAGGCTTAAGGGCTGAGGCACACACACTCTCTCTGGATCCAACAAGTTCACAAATTTTTATTAATTTTGTGTGATGACCAAATAGTTTGTCTACATTTTCGCATCAAAACTTAACTTGACATTTGCCTTCATCAAGTTTGGCCAAGTTTTCCTCAAGCGGTTGTTGATTTTGTTTTATTTGACTCATGGCTGTTGTTGCTTATTGTTGTTGTTGTTGTTGTTGCTGTTATTTGATTTTAGTACTTTGGCAAAGTCAACATTCGTTAGCAAAAATTTCGCTCACGTTCCATGCGACCGAGTTCTCGATTTCATGAGTTTTGTCCGCGCGGACTTTGCTTTTATTTGTTCCGCCAGTTGGCCAACGCAATCGTTATCCCTACCCATATTTGTTTTTCTCGCCTCCTGCACTGTATCTCTGTGTATATATATGTGTATATGTACATATATATAAATGGGTAGATATATGTCTGACTGGAATTTCGAGCTGTCCTTAAGATTATTTATGTGGTGATTAGCTGCGCTGAATTATTGCGCAAATTATCAAGTGTGCTATAAAATTTCACTGCCATTTATTTGCACAACTTTTAGCGTGGCTTTCACGTTCACATTCCTCCCTGTCCCCCGTCCCCCTTTCCGCATCCACACCCAATCAGCCATCCGCACACCCCTACCAAAGCCGTCTCATGTGTATTGTTGTGGTTGTTTGGTGCGTGTGAGTGTAACAAATTGCCGGAGTTTGATTTTTAAGTATAAAATATTGTACAATTAAATTGGATTAATTACACTGGGGTGCGTTTAGATTGCACTTTAAAGGAAGAGCAAGAAAATTGTATAGAAGGTATGTATGTTGGTTCCTAAGCAACCCAACGTCTTCATTTCTTAAAGAAATTTACAGGTTGAAAACTGATTTTATAATTCGACTTGGTCCCTCTTCATCTTACCCCAGGTATTTCTCATATGAATTGACTGTCAAACCACTTATGTGAGTTGCTCAGATTGTGTTCCAGTATTTATATTCTTAATCAGTTTGAAAGAATTTGAAAGATTTCGATCTAAAATTACCACTCACATTTATATAAGCAAAGAGAAAAATTATGTTTAGTAAATAGATTGGCACTAACTCAAAATAACAACCAGAAGTTCTCTTAAATTTTAAAGAGCAATTGTTCCAAATGTTCTTACACAATGCAATTGTGCCTGTAAATGTGTGCAGTGATGTGGCGCAGTGAGCTAACACGTCGCCGTCGGTTGAGTTCAAAAGGTCTGACTACAAATGATGTATCGGATTCTAGGGCAGTATGCCCCATCCATGCCTCGGGGGGCCTAACACACCTGGCGATTCACATCGAATGCTTGCCGAAGTAATGCAGCAGTGGGTGTTAGAGAGGAACTCACTTCTTGGGGAACCCTGTTCTAGGGTATATGGAAAGCAGCACACGTGAAAAGCGCTTGAAAATTGCATTGACTAATCAATTAAGATCTGTAGCGGGTCTGGGAGGGGGTCTAAAGATAACTCCAAGTTTATTGCGCTTTGCTTATATTTGATAAATTAAGACATTTGGACTCTGGGCGGACTTCTACCACTTTGGCCTCCTCCTAGATCCGCCACTGATTGAGATCCCCCAGAATGTGAGATCTATTTAGATCCTAGACCAAACTATATAAAACTTCTCAACATTTAGAATGTGTTCAAAACTGGAAATTTTCAATTCAAACCAAGTTTTTGCTATCTCAAAAATTGGATCTTTAACAATTGTTTGTCAGAAAATGCGTTCATGGACTGATTGTGCTTATATTAAGACCAATGTTCTCGGCTTTTCCCTCTTTGTACCCTATAACCAATTTTTCAACTGCACTGTAGGTTCGCGTTCAGTGGGTACTTTTGAACTAGCAACGCACAGCGACCACAATTTAAACTTAATAGTTAATGGTTCAAGATAAGAATCTACAAAACTCAGCAAACATGGACTGGGTCATTGGGAACGTAATATCACAAATTCGTTTTAATGGGAAAAATGGTTAAGGTGCCTACAGAAGAATATGAATAAAAACTTAATTTATGATGGCATAATGTTCTATGCCATGGCCCTAAGAGATGGTAAAGATTTACCCACGCGCCACGCTATTTGGGCCATTTATTAGACTAAAAATTAGACCGAACTGCATGCGCTGTCTGCGTACATAATGTTAACATGAGAGCATTGATGTTAATGCTCTATTAAATAACATGAGAGACGGGTTACTTTTATTTACGTTTTGTTTTAACACATGAGCATAGAAGCTGAAGTTAATAGCCGAACCCGACCGGCAAATTCGTTTATTGTCAATTGATTTTATAACGAATTACAACTGTCTGGGGGGAGCAACATGCTCCGTTCAGTGCAGAAAGGAAACCTTACGCATCAAACCTACCTGGCCTTGAACAGCCGGTTTCAAATCTCTCAACTTTTGTCATCGAATCTAGTAGCCCAGCATTTTGGAGACATTTCACATATAAAGGCAAGCAGTTGTAGCTCGAAATGAAATCGTTTATACAAAAATCTCAAGAGATTACTTGTATACTTGTATATTCTTGATTCCATCAGCAGCCGTTCGTTTGTCTGTTTGAACACCTAGATTTCAAAGAATAGAAGAGCTAAAATAACCAAATTTTAAATATAATGCACTACAGTGTCTGTTTTCGACATCAGTAATCTCTGAAATTTTCATAAAGATGAAATAATAAAGGTTATACAAAAAACGTTGCATACATTTTGGAGCAGTATGCGCTGATTGCCAACATAATGGTTTACATTAATGTTAATGCTCCGTTAATTAACCTTATGGAAGGCTTTTAAACATTAATTGCCCTTAGTAACGGGCAAAGTGAAGTAGACTTTAACTTACGCTCTCGATTCTTAAAAGTTTTTATGTGTTTTTTTTTCCGTTTTACCTGGTTTACGTGGTTTCCCGTGGAGGCCAAGTCGACGAATTTACAACAGTGTTAATCACTGAGGGTGGAATGTTGAAGCTGCTGAACAAATTATCCATGGAATGCGAATATACAAGCCCGTTCGATCATTTTATTATTAAAACTTTAAGTTTGCTTTTCAATGAAAAAATTGTTGCTTCTGTGAAGTTTTTATAAAGAAAGGTCACATTGTGATAAAGTACAAATTTTATTATATTCACTGCACTGAATCAACTGTGATACAATGTTCAAGCTATAAGAGCAACAAAATTTAACTTCTGTACAGCAAACAATTGCATGAATACCGCTTTTTGAGAGAAAGACAGGAATTTGATAAGATAAATGTTTGGTAAATTGGTGAAGAAACTTTATACTGGGGCCTACATGCTTTTAAACTAACTTCTCCTATTCCATTTATGCAGACTACAACCAGCGCATGAGAGTTGTTATTTGACATTGTTAAGGTTACAATTTTATATACGATTCTTAAGTAAATTACAACACTGAACAAGTCTTACTTAGTCGAAATCGTTGCGATGTGTTCTATCAATTTAGTTATTATCATACATAGATTGTTGCGAATTTTTGAGCATACTTTGAGATCCCCCGTATTTATCAATCTATTATATATTATATATATACTATTATATTTTGGGGTATGTCGAGAGCATTTGAGCAAAATTAAGAGTAGAGAAGAGTTTTGCAACGAACACAATATTTTGTGTTCTTGGTGGAAAACTACTGGAACCTTTTCAAAATATACCGAGCAATGTTCGCTTTCTAAAGAAGCTTGCATGCTTTTTGAAATGACAAACCATTGTAAATTATATGGCAGAGTTTTAGTTATTTTTCGATATTTAAGACGTAAAAATAGTTTAAACATTTAATTAAGACGGCTATAAGTTTCGGGATTGTTTTTTAGAGCTGCAGTGCAACAGCTTTCAGCTTTTTGAACAATCAGTGAACCCAAGTTTCGGATATTTGAAAGAATAAGACGCCCAGCGCATCTCTAACGAAGAAGATTTCTTTACATCTTGCGCGATCTCGACATATTTATTTTTATTATATATTTACAAAATCGAGAAAATGTTGATACCCGTCAGTTGGAAATCTCTACAGAACTAGAACGATGCAAGCCTTATTCGAATAGTTTATTTTTCAAATACAATTTCAAAAATGTCGCTACGAATCAAACTTTATCAATTGCGGTTGTAGCTTTAGTTCTGCATTTTCAGGCAGACGTAGAATTGGCTTGCACTTTGTTTGAGAAGTAAGATCTAGCGGTTCAGTGCGATTTGGCTCGGTTCGGTACAGTGCAGAGCCGGTTTGCATCTCTGGTATATCGAACTAGAGACCGAACTCAAACATACTACTCTGACAACGCTGCCTTCTTCTTTCCTCTTCATTTCTAGTACTCGCAATTTTGTTGGTAAATATTTTTTAAAACTTTTTCCTTCCTTTTATCCTGTCACTCAATGGGTACAAATCGTAAAGCAAACTGAGCCACAAGAACGAACAACAGTTTGTAGTCTAATGGATTTAGGTCTGAACTACCAGAGGGCCAATCATTCTAATTAATGATTTCGGTACATGTTTTAGTCGTCTTTGCTGATATTCATTACATGAGACATGATTTTCTGCTTGCGCAGTGGATTTCGACGAATAATATGTTTCAGGACTTTGCTGGTTTTTGGTCTTTTATTCGATCAGTATCTTCATATAACTTCACGGTACTATATAAAAAGTTTCGAGTGATTTCCATTGGGCGCAGCATCCGACTACACTATCCAACACTATTTTTAAGAAAGCCTCATTCCATGATTGAAGACAACTGACGGCAAAAACTATTGATGCAGTAATATAGCGTAAGTGTCACTTGTCAAATAGCCGTCAAGTTGAAGTGGATGCTTTTAATGATTCTCGAGAACGAGTGTATTCAGTACGTGTGCCAAAACAATTGCGACTAATAGATAGAATTTTGAATACATGTCATAAATTTTCGCAAGAATTCAGTACAAACCAGCCAATTTGAGTGATTTTGCAAAGCATATTTTTGGGAAGTAGGTAATTCAATGATTTTGAACATTTGGAATATTCGCTTAAAAAAATCGCAGAAATGTTTGGGATATTTTTTTAAAGCTAAAAAGTACGATTTTACGGGGGTTTCAAAGAGAGCCTAAACTTTAAATTACTAAGATAATCTAGACCTGATGCATGGTTTTCGAAACCAGAATCGTGCTTAGCACTCAAAACCTATGTAGACTTTCAATATACTAAAAAAAAGGTCAAATTTTATCAGCCTTGTGTCATTCTATATAAATCAAATTCGTTACAAAGGCACCAAAATTATACTTTGTATAGTATATTAAAGGCTCGTCGTGTTTCTTGATGTTTACCTCAATACACTAGACCTTATTGTTTAGTGTTATCAAATGCTTGACATTCACTAAAATGCTCAAGGGTACCTGTAGACACTTAAACACGTTCACTTTAATAATGCTCATCTACTAATTGTCTTGCCCTGATCCAAGAGAGACTAATTGAGCGTGTTTTTGTATGACACCTTAAAGCCTTATCAGTTTTGTCCTAGCACTAAAATTTAAATTGCATTGATTTTTGTCTAGTTTTTCAATCAAAATGTAAATTCGCTTTTATTATTCAGCGATTTATTATATGAAATATTGAGTGTGTGTGTGTCTATGTAATCCGGTGTACCTCAAAAGCGGGGTAAAACCTCTGATTTGCAGGCACAATTCGAGGCCATGGCGGGGTGGGTAACACAATACAACTGAATTTTTATGTCGCTGCGGCCACGTGGCACAGTTTTTATGCTTTTGTGCAAAATTTATGATCGTTGCTAACTGTTTTTATGATTCTGTTTGATGATTGTTTTGGTTTTCAAGGGTTTTTGTTTTCTGTTGGCAAAATCATAAATTAAACTCTCTCGTCTGGCAGTGTCAGATTTGTGGTGCTCTGCATGCCGTGGCCAGGGTTTACGGCCGTAAGCTGTCGCCCAGAAGTGTGCTTGCGTTGTATTGATTTTGGTACTAGCCCAATACAAATGTTGACAACGGCACGTACTTACTAATCAAAGCAAGCGGCGAGATTCAATAAAAATGCCGACAGAATTGAAAAGTCGGTGGCCGCACTTGAGTATGCGAGGAATGTGGGCTGGAAATTGCATAAAATCATGATTTAATGAATTTCCGGCAATAAAATTATTTCATTTTGGCCTAGGCATCTCACAGCGCAGGACTTCGGCTTTGCTGGCTCATCATTAAAACGTCAAGAGGCTTCTAACAAGAAAAGCAAAAAAAGTGCGCAAATCTCCGCATAATTTAATAATGCCAAAGTTCTGGGCCCCACCAAGGTGGCCGAAAAAAGCCCGGAGACTGCGTGGCGCATAATAATAAAATGTCAAGGCAGGCAGACAGGCAGGAAGCAGCCACTTGGCTCGGCTGGGCATACACACCAGCTAATCTATGAGCTGTGCCTGCTTGACTTGGCACCTATGTAAGCCCACCCAAGGCCTGGATATTTCAACATTAAGTCCATTAAAGCCAGCTTATGAATTTTAATTTAATGTGCCAGCCAGCCGCCAAATCAGCCTCGAGAGACGGAATGCTGCATTGAGTTGAGTGTGAAAACAAAGTCAACGTCAAGTGTCAAGCAGCGTCTCGGCAATCGACTTACAAGTGCAATGTCAATTTGTGCACAAAAGGATAATAAGGATTTATGTCAAATGCTGGCGCTGTTTGAGTCTTGCCAATATTTTTACAGTTGACTGCACTTGGCTCAAGGGAAAACACAGCAGCCCAAGGAGCAGCAGCAGGGGGTAAAACAGCCAAAAAAAAACCTGAGCAAAAACTTTGCACTTAGCCAGCTAATGGGCTACTTAAGTTATTAATTTCCTGTTTTAGCAACAAAATTTACAAGAGTATTGCTCATTAAAATTGCATAAATATTATCCAAACAAAAGCTATCAGAAAGCAATTTTGCCAATCGTCTGTGTGGTAACAAAGACCATACCGTGCATAGATAGAACAAGGCACCAAATTAAGTTTAAATGAGCTTGAACTTGGACAGTTTGCTTTAGAATAATATGTCGACTTGGTTTATAGTATATAGACCTTTGCCGGCGACATTTTAGCTCACTGCGCCGTTGCACTATTACTATTCTGTGCTTTGGTTGAGTTAAGTTGAATTGAAACTTTTGGGACGTGTTTTCTTTTTTAAGTTGAAGTCAACTTATTTTCGTCGGTTTTTGAGTTTAGTTGAATTGTGTTCATTTCAAGAATATTTGTTCTATTTTCATGTTCTTATTTTAAGTAAAAGTCAACTTATTTTCTGACCATGTTTTATTCCAAATTGTGGAAAACATGGGGGATTTGGCCAAATTTACGAAGCGTGGCAAAATTTGTTTAACAAACATGCCCTGCTTGCAAATAAACGAAGTCAATGTTCCTTACAATTAAAGCCCATAGTTCTTACCAATTCCCAAATGGAATAGTAGACCAGACAGACGGTAACTTTATTCCAGCTTTATTAAGATATTCAAGGGACTAAATTTGAGGCGCTCTCATTTTGCACAGCTTAAGAATCACAGAATCAACAAAATATCTTCTGGTTCTATTCCTCTCAAAGAGCTTCTTCTATAGAGCAGGGGTGCCCAACAGCTCGCGCAGTCACTAACACAAGTTAAAAAGTGTGAGCATGTGGCTGTCTGTCGCACGCGGCAACAACAATATCAACGCTTCAGAGAGCGCGCATACGTATTGTTTTTGCCTTCAATTCCGCCAAGAGGCATAGAAGAGAATGAGAAGAGAGACACATACGAAGTTGTTGCTGCAATTTTTATATTTGGGCTTAGTTGTTCACAAATTAAGCTTTGGAAACAACTCCCCTAAAATAGATTTTGGTTTGTTTTGTATGTCCCATCTATGTATTCTTAAGTCTTTGATAGGTAAGTGAAGTAAGTAAAGGCAGAAAACTCGACCCATGGCTCACTTGAAAAGTTGAAAACTTTTAATAGCAACAACAGGCCAGGCAAAATCCAACTTTTTTTGTGTAGAGCTCAGAAAGTGCGCTTTGATGCTATACAAGTTTTTATAGTGATTTGTTGATACGCACACACACAGCCAGACACGAGGCACCCTGGGACACACCAACAAAAAAGGCAGAAAGCAATCAGTTTGCGGTGTACCATGTGGGTGTGGGGGCAGAAGCAGTTCTAGGGGATGTGACGTCGTCGCCTCTGATAGAAATCATGCTGAGTTGTGAAACGTAAAATTGAATTTACTTTTGGTCGCCACTCCTTTAACTCAGACCCCTTTATTTGGGCACAGTTTTTCACGCAGAAAAGTTTTGCTGACACAATCCCCGTCCCCGTCATAAATCATTAGGCATTTGCATTTGGGCCTGCTATCACTAATCCCAGCATTAAATTTGGTCACTTTCGGTTTATTCCAATGATAACAGGCTAATTTCCGAAACTCTTGCTGATCATTGTTGTAAGCTGCTTACAGTGGCAGCCTCCTTTCACTAAGTAAAATTGAATAACATTGTTTGCCTGGGTGTAGTCTGGCAGCATTTCGGATTGCTGTTGTTCATGTTGCTGTTGTGGTATCGGTCAGTTGTGCTTTTCGTGTTTATTTAAATGTAATTAATTTGTGCACAGCTCAAGCTTAGGCAATTAGTTCAACAGCTGAGCTTAGCCAAAGCTTATGCAATTGAGTTTGAATGGACCAAGAAGGAAAAATGGAAATAGAAAGGGGCAAACGTTGTGCTCAGGAGCATAATCCTTTTTTTTAGCATTAAGGGGCTTGCGGTAAATAATCAAGAAAGCTGTGTGTTTTGTTAAATAAAGTTAGGAATTCTCTTGAAAACTTTAAATTAGATACTTCAACTATACATTTTATATTCATTTCATTATGGTCATGTGAGTTGAGTGATTTTCGAAGGTGACCAATGGATGGCGCCTCTAAATGATATATGTCTCGTGTTTTTACCAGAGGACTTTGTGCAAAGTTTGGTCGTCATAGCTTTAACTGAAGAAGGAAATAGCATAGACATGTCTAAATCAGCTCAACTCGTCATGCTGATCAAGCAAATATACATTTTATGTGGTGGTAGATGCTTTCTTCTATGCGTTGCAAACATCTGGATAATTTTAATCAGGGAAACCGTAACCGAACCGCTAATTTCTCTTCGATTACCTACAAAAAATTTTTTTTCAATTTCGGATAAATTGCTCTAAAAGAAATACCACTATAGACCGACTTGTAAAGACGACTTGTCACCATATTAATATAATTTGTGATCTCTAGACATCTGATTAAAGGTTTTTTTATTGGTGCTAAAACGCGAAATTTTAAGTAAGTAAGTTCTCTTTAGTCTAGTAGTCTGCAGCGTTGCTGTCACTTTACATCTGAAGTTCTTCTAGTTTAGTTGAATGTTCAATCGTTTATACGAAAATCTCTATTGATTTCTGCGAGACCCCCATTATGTTTTTCTACCGTAATTTCGTTTTGCGTACTTAACGTCACGATAAGTTTCGTTACGTTCTGGCTAGAGCTGGGCTCGTGAGCGAATTTTCTGACATGGTCACGAACGAAAAATCTACGTAGGCCGTGTAATTTTTTAAGAGATTTGTGTCACTCACGAATCATGCACGATTCACGATTCCCTTACGAATGCACGATAATGATATTGATAACGATAATAAATGCAGATCCGAACAAATTGGTTCTTTATACCCCTTGCAAAGGGTATTATAATTTTGCCCTGAAGTTTGAAACGCATAGAAATATTCATTTCCGACCTCATAAACTAATATACATATATTCTTGATAAGGATGACGAGCTGAGTCGATTGAGCTTTGTCCGTCCGTCTGTATTCAAAAAGAAGCTGCACACTACTAATATGTTGGAACCGACCGTTTCGGATGACTATATCTCATAGCTCCCATAGTAACAATCGGTCGGAAAACTAGTTTTAGTGAGAAAAACTTTTTTCTTTTCAATGGAAACGACTCCAAACTTTGCAATCGTAGGTTTTCTATGTATTTTTATAATTCTACCAAGTTTTACTAAAATCGGACAACTATATGGTAGAGCTGCCTTACAAAAGATAGGTCTGAAAAACAGACTTAGTTAGAAAAACATTTTTGTTTTTAATGGTAGCATCCTGCAATTTTGTATTTGTTTGATTCACATGCTTTGACATAATTTTACAATAATTTACGGATGACTATATCATATAGCTGCCATACGAACGATCGGTCGGAAAATGGGAAAAAGGGTTTTTTTTGAAAATATTTAAGCGAGCTCTTGCAAGTGTATAAAAACTTCGGCAAAGTCGAAGTTAGCTTAGCCTTCTCGTTTCTGTCACAAATAATTATAATTTGATTTATAGCAGTTTTTCTGCAGTTGGAAAACGCAACATTTTCTAGGTTCTTAGAATTCTTGCATGAGCTGATTTCGTTACAGCTGAGTGTGCCCGTACCAGTTTGTTGAAATGCATATTTTCTAGTGATGTTAGGCAAACAATTGATTTAAACAAATTTCTTGAATTCTGCAATTACGATGTTTGATCTTAATTCATTCACGAAAAACGCACGAATCACGGTTATTCACGCACAAAACTCTATGTTTGCTCACGCTCATGTCGTGACACGCCGAGTCAAGGTCAAATTCACGTCACGGGTGCAGCTCTAGTTCTGACCACACAAGGAAGCACTGATTTTGCGAATATCTTTAGTTCAGTTACATTCTAAAAAGTTATCAGTCAGAAGGCGAAATGAAAAATCCAATTCGGCTACGAAATCTTAAAATATAATAAGAAATCTGTCTTTTACATTACCTCTGGCAGGTTTCTGTACGCAGCCACAAGCAAAAATGGTAGACCTGATGTCAGTTTGCTTGCATTTGTTCTTAATTGAAATTGATTTGCGATTTATTGATTTGTCAGTATCAGAATATAGTTTTATAAAGTTTTCTATGCGCCGGTCTATTGTTCTTACCATTGGTCATCTATGGTATTTTATGGCGGCTTATTAAGATAACAATCGCAGAGGGAGAAAACCGAGAATATTGTACTTAATACACAGTACGACATTAAAAAAAAACCCGGCATGAGACCCTTAAATTCTGATAGAAGGCACTTCTGTAAGCATCGCCCCATACCCAGTTTTTCAACTGTACCCTAGGTTCGCGTTCTACACAGAAAAAAATAAGATCAAATATCGAGTTGATCTTCCAATATAATTTCAAAAATATCAATTTTAAAATATCCAAGAGTTACTATTTAAAATCAATATGATGCTGTAGTATTACATTGATACTAAAAGTATTATATTAATAAGCGAAATTCTCACAGTGATATGAAAAATACCCTAGTGACGTGATTTCAGATCAAAGTAGACATCGAAAATCTGAGGGCAGAAAGAGACAAACAGAGTTTCTTAAAACAAAGGGAGACAGCTATAGTGCAACTCGAAAAAGACAAAAACAATGATCATGTCTCTGCCACAGCAAGCGAGACATCGAAAACTCTTCCGATTTGTCTGTTTTTGCATTCATTGCTGATTGCAGTTCCCAACTGCTTAAAGCGGTGAGCGCATGAAGAGACAGTCAAACAGCGACGGTCATTAGCGAAAAGCCTACTGAAGGTTGAATCGGGATATTCATGAAACAGTACTGTGTAGGCAACCAGCTCTTTTTGGTGTATATAAATGCATAAGTTGTTTGCAGCTGTGAACAAACGCAACTTTTCGGGAGCTTGAGCCAACTAAAGTCACTAAATATTATTCAAAAACATCTTAGACATTTGAATCATGTCCTATGGGTACTATAAAAATATAGCTTTGATATTATTAAATACACGATTGGTAATTCATTAATACCCCTTTGATATTATAATAATATATATTAAATATCAGCCATGTCGTACAAAGATTGTGAAAATACTGCATTGATATTATAAAAATATATCAGGGATATTAACAAATATCAGATTGTTGATCTGAAACATTTCACTTTGATATGTTCGAAATGTACGAGTGATATTTTCGATCATATCAACTGGGTATTCTTCAGATGAAGGCCAATTCGACACTGAAAAATACCCGATTGATACTAAATATCGTGATCTTTTTTTCTGTGTATGGGCACTTTTGTAGCTCTAGCTCTAATTGTTGGTTATCATCTAAAGTGCTCCAGCCAACCTTTTGAATGAAAGTGACAAATTTGATCTGGTCACACTTCAAGTGGCCTAAAAAGCAATTTTGTTTTACTTAATCTGGTCGACAAATGAAATGACTAATGTGAATTTGTCCAAACTAATTCTAGAATCACATAAAAGAAGATGAAAAAAAAAGAGAAACCATTTCATAAATTAAATTTCCCTTTTGAATAGCCGAAAATCTCAACAGAATATTGTGCTGAAATTTTGGGGCGTCCACTAATTCATGTAATTTTTATAACGGCACTCGACCTCCTCCTCTTGGCGCATTATGAAACATAAAAATTGCGTTAATTTTTTAGCAAGTTGCATGAGAAATGCTCTCCAACTGCTTTTTGTTGTTGTATGTACTTGTACATTTAAAATATAATTTTATTTTTTCGCCGCTCCACGACTCCCCCATGATTTCGCCAGCAACTACAACAACAATGGCAAGGACAACAGTTTTAAGTACTTGACATGAAAATGTTCATGAAATGCCACACCAGCAATGCCCATCTGAAAAATTAGACTTATGGAGCGGCGCACGCGAAAATGTTTGCTCCACTGGCCAACAAAGTGAGGTCCCATTCCCCCACCACCGCCACCCCAGTCACTCGCCTGATGCTGCCTGATGTTTATCATAACCGCAACAACAACAATATGGTTGCCCAGTGCCGCACCCAGCCAAATAATTTGCTGCCAGGCGTAGCTAATGACCAAGTCGTGTAAGTGCGCTGGAAGGACTAGAAATCAGGGCAGGACAGGATGGAACAGCCCACAGCAGCAGTCACCGAACAACAGCAACAATCGCAAGTTTTGTTACAAGCAAAATGATGGGCATGAATTCATCATGGCAGCATGGAGGGGCTTTTGTGGGCCAAATTTAAAATGAAGTAACGACACAAAGTCTGCCCAGCAGAAGGGATGCAGAGGGGTGCGACTGACTAGCGGGCAGGGAGGCCGAGCCCTGGCATCATTCGCTAATTTTATGCTCTTTTGTGTGATTTTGGTGCTGGACACACCCTGTGGCCATGTTTAGTGGCAGCCGTTGCTGCTGCTCCAGCTCCCGCTACTCTGCACTGTGGGGCTGGACTCTTAAAAAAATGTCAGATACCGACAAGTCGTATGTTAATTCTGCGCGCACTACGAACATTTATCCGTGAAAAGGAAGGAATCCTCCCCCGGGCGCGCGTAGCATAAGGTACATTCATTTAGATAAAATAGCATCTTAAAAATTACCCAAAAATGAGTCAGGGACTTTTTTGGCCAAACTCTTGGGCCACCGGACCAGTGTGCTCCCGTACCCACTCTATTTGTACCCAGAAGTAAATGCAAACTTTGCGCGCTTTTGTCATTAGCGTTGATAGCTGTGACGTGGACTGGGTGAGTCGGAGATGTGAAAGCTCTTTGGCGTTGCCTTTTTGGCCGTTGTTCATGTGTTGCTGTTGCTGTTTGTCATTTGGTTTGTGGCCCCCGACAGTTTGGTTACTTTTAATGAGCGGGGCGTGGCGCACAGTCGAAAACATTGAGAGGTAAGCGATTGCGAAGGTCCTGGTGTGGGGTGGTGGACTCATTAAGTTTGCGGTTGTGCACTTTTTGTTTTGTTCGTCCCCATTTTTGATAAACCTTTTTCAGCTAAATGAAAAGTGAATTATTAAACGGGAGTAAGAAACTGTTGCAGAACTGTGCTAGCTGGTCATCCGATTCGCCGAAAGAACTTGAAAGTTAACCAAAATGCCTCTCGAATACTTGACAGTTTAAATGTTTTGGATTATGCAGATTTCTATAAAAATCATCAAAGACACCGAAGTTGCTGAGACCCTCAAGGGGAATTGAAAGAGAAAAGTTCAAGTCAAGGCGTCTTATTAAAAAGGCGTCGTCAGGGTTTCGCCTCATACCCCAAAAAGGGCGGCCAACCGCAATCGCCCACGTACACCCACACACATAATCTCAAACACGCATGTCTTAATGTACTTATGCTTTAAAATTCAAACGTGTGCAAAAAGTTGTACAAGAAATATAAACAAAGCCCTTGTACTTTGCTTAATTACCAACATTGAGAAATAGTCAATCTAAAGCAACGAATATGAGACGAAAGGGTCTCCAAAAGTCAACAGAGATGAGAAGTTGGTAAACAATCATTTTTATTGAAATGAATAAGTACCAAAAAAATTATTATATTCTGCAATTTTTATAGCTTAGGGGAAAGGAGAAATAGTATTGCTTTTTTCCTTGGTTAGTTTTTAATTTACTTAAGTGTTTCCCATAAAAAAAGTACATAAAAACATAAAAAAACTATATTATTAACTTGACTTCTCTGAGAATCAATGGCAGAACATCCGACTGTAAGCCAACAAGGACCACACGTGGGACTGTGCGGCAAATCACAGTTATTAGAATGCAGCCTTCTGCTTAGCACTCAAAACGAAAGCAGTGCAAGACCCTTAGAATAGAAAAGTGGGGTCATAGGTTTGAGTCCGTTTTCTAGGATAGAAACTTAAACAATCTTAATACTATTTACCAAGGGTACAGACCGAAAAAAGCATCTCCGACCCCATAAAGATAATATATACATTCTTGATCAGCACCAACAGCCAGATGATATACTTGGTTCCAAAATCGATTGTTTATAGCGAATCTTCCAGTTGCAGTTCAATAGAAAATTTTGACCCATAAGTGAATATATTGCACCAAAAATGAATTTGTGATCGTGTACTTTTTATACTCTGTACCAAAGGTACAAAGAGTATTATAAGTTTTTCAAAAGTATGTAACATCCAGAAGGAAGCATCTCCGAACCCATAAAGTATATATATTCTTGATCAGCATCAACAACCGAGTCGATATAGCCATATCCGTCTGTCCGTCCGTCCGGTTGTCTGTCCGTATGAACGCACAGATCTCAGAGATGGTAAGAGATAGAGGTTTGACGTGTATGGAACATATGCTTCTTATGTCTGCAGGCAGATCAAGTTTATTTTCAATTTTGGCCACGCCCCCTCCCGGCCCCGCAATTTAGAAAAAACGTCATATCTCCCACAGTTTTGAAGATAGATGGCTTGTTCCTTCTGGACATATTTAGTTATTAGAATAACTTATCGATCCGCCAAAGGAATGAAGAAGATCGGATGAACGGTTTTCGAGTTATGATCAAAAGACAAAATTTCTTGGTACAGAGTATGTTATAGTCGGGCTTGACCGACTTTCTTTCTTGTTGATCCAAGAGTTTCATAAGTCACGATGAATGTTTCTTTTTAAAGGTTTTTCCTTTAATAATAGTTAGAATTGACCCTTTTTGTCTTTTTTATCTATTTTCATAAGACCCTTGCACAGATCATATTAAAGTTGTCGAGAAGCAAGCATTTCCGACCATATAAAGTATATATTCCATATCAGTCCATCCATCTGTTTCTATACGAAGTCCTTTGGTGGTACAACCACGCTGCACATTTATAGGAGCCTCCCAGATCTGATGAGAATAGCATAATGCTGCTAAACGATCGTTAAAAAAACTTTAGTTTCCAGAGCTAAAACGTTTCTTAAATACATTCTTTATATGTTCATTGTTAGATTGTTGTCGCACCCATGATGCAACAATACAAGGTGGGGCGTTATAAGTGTGATGAACGTAAAGGTACTTTGCAGAAAACTCACACTGATGCCACCTCACCTCTCTTGTTGCATTATAATCGCACTAAACAGTATCTCTCTTCTTGGCGCCAGCTGCACACAATTGTCTCACTTTGAATCGAGTCACGACTACAAATGCATAGCTAATCGGGACATGTGATCTGCTCTTGGCAGAGGGTATACTTTACATCATTCATTTGCAATCGCTTAGAAAGAATATTCGGTAACGTCTTTGCCGGACTTTTATAATTGAAGTAATGTCTAATCATATTATCGGCCCTTTATGTTCATCAATCTTTGATTTTCCCTGTAAAATAACAGTGACATGGCCTGGTATAAGTTTCAAAATTTCTGAGATCAGAAACAAAAGATTATCAATATTTTGTCTTGCTGTTCGGTAAGTTTTAGCGAATCGGTAAAGTCAAGCACGGTTTCATCTTTGTTGAGGACCACGCCTTGAATTTATCAAGTCATATGACACCTCTATGAATACTCAAACGATATTTTTTACGGTTTTAGAATTTTATGGACTCAAACCAATAACTTGTTTGAAGTATTCGTATTTTCATTCTAGAATGTTGACAAGAAAGTGAATTTCAAAAAACATCCATTTGAACCAGGAACCGTAACTGTTATAACTTTTTTTTTAAAAAAATTACAAAATAAGAATAATTTTGAATTTTAAAAGCAAAACATTTCTTTCAATTTAAATTTTTAAAATTAAAATTTCACAATTTTACTGTAAAAACAAGAAAGAAAGTCGGTCAAGCCTGACTATAACATACTCTGTACCAAGAAAATTATACGCGCAGCATAAATTTTGATGCTGCAGTAGCAACGAACAGTCTTTAGATCATAACTCGAAAACCGTTCATCCGATCTTATCCATTCCTTTGACGGATCGATAAGTTATCCTGCTAACTAAATATGTCCAAAAGAAACAAGCCATCTATCTTCAAAACTGTGGGAGATATGACGTTTTTTCTAAATTGCGGGGGCGGAAGGGGGCGTGGCCAAAATTGAAAATAAACTTGACCTGCCTGCAGACATAACAAGCATATGTCCCATACATGTCAAGCCTCTATCTCTTACCATCTCTGAGATCTGTGCGTTCATACGGACAGACAGACGGACAGACGGACGGACGGACAGACGGACATGGCTATATCGACTCGGCTGTTGATGCTGATCAAGAATATATATTCTTTATGGGGTCGAAGATGCTTCCTTCTGCCTGTTACACACTTTTGCACAAACTTATAATACTCTATGTACCTTCGGTACAGAGTATAATTATTTTCAATTTATTTTTATGAAAATTTTTAATTAAAATTATGCAAAAGTATTATTTCAAATTAAAAATAAAAATTTAACGCGAATACGTCTTTTCACCAAACGCTCTATAACAAACATGTTTATATATATGTGATCTATGAATCAGTATGTAGATATACACAAGCCTAGCCGGACATGGAAACATGCCAGAAGTACTTATTTCACGATTATTTCTCACACATACATACATACATACTGACCCAAAGATCATATTTATGTACAAAAACTGGTAATTGGACTTTGAGTCCAAAAGTTATACGAGCTTAATTTTTATTTTTATTTTTGAAAAATAAAAATTTTTGATAAAATATTTTTAAAAATTTTAGTTTAAATAAATTTTATGTATTAAATTATTATGCATTAATTTCATTTTAAAATTAAAAATAAAATAATTATTTTTGATAAAAATTAGAAACAACAATGTACCCCAATTTTAAATGTCCGGCTCAAAAGTTGTATTCTGGTACCTCCCCATTTTCATATAGGACCTATCGTTTAGAATAGTTTTAATAACATTTTTTTTTCATAACTTTTATTTTCGGTCCCTGTATTAAAGACATATCCAGTCCAAATGTATTTGAGAAATCATCTAATGGATATATCTAATATGCTTTTTTTCTGCGTACATATTTTCGGGTTTGCCTTAAGACCAATACAATCTAAATCTATGATAAAAGAGATTTTCAAAAAAATTCAACATGTACATTATATATGCCCGAATAGTCAAAGTATTTTGCGATTCAAAATCTCCTATTTCAAATTTGAATTTTGTACTTGACTCAAGTATTTTCGAACTTACCGTACTATTGACACTTAATCAAGTACAAAGCTCTTGGTTTTTTATTTCTGACTGTATGAAAATCATAGTGTTGTTAAACTTCCTTAGTCAACGTGGTCAGTCTATTGGACGACTCGTTGCATGTTTTATTCCCACAATATGATGGACAAAGTAAAATTATGCTTAATCTTGGCTTACAGAATGTTTTAAATGAAACAAAACAGGCAAATGGAGATGGAGGGTTGTTTCAGTTTAAAGTCGCTCTTAGTTTGTTGCTTCTCAAGGTTCATTCAATATATCGAGAGAAATTCTTTAGATTTACTAAAAACAATTGTTTAGGACTGCCATTGTATCAACCAGGCTCACATGTACACACACACACATTTGTGCCTTTCTGTAATTAATTAAAATTGCAGTCGTTTTGAATTTATGCGCTCGTTAAAAGCAACAGCCTGGCCAAAGACACCCAAGAGACAAGCAAATTAAATATGTTATAAATAAATAAATTGCTGAATACTTAAACAAAATACATACATAAATAAAGGTTTCCAGTTTCAGCAACAAATTCCATTAGGCTCTGGCTTAAAGTAGTGTTCGTTGGCAATTTAGGTGGATGTTGCAGCTGTCTGAAATGTAGGCAAATACAGCAGCAGCCTCTAGGCTCCTCTGCACTGTGTTTGTAGTGCAAATTTTCTTTAATTAGTGCGCCATGGTGTGTGCTCGCTGTAAGTATGCAAGTACATGAGGCGGCATTGGCTCGTCCCAATGTTTGTGTAGCTACAAGGTGGAGGTGTAGTGCTGTTTCCAGCATAACTAATTTGAAAGTTTCGGTAGCGTCAACCGCGGCAAACACGAGCAAGCCGCCCTCCCACGCACCCTGAACATTTGCTCAAATTGAAAGCGAAAGCTAATTAGCGTATGATTTTCCAGCCAGCTGCCGCTTACAGCACCATAAAAACCACGTTAAACTGAAATCCAACAGAATGTCACTGCTAGAAGTTAAGAATCTGTCCTAGTTGGTCAAGTATTTGGCAAAACAATACGCCATTTTAACTGCTTCAATTTGAGTTTGGTTGTAAAAGTTTTCTCAATTCTTTGCTGTGTGCGCGCTCGTGTATGTGTATGACGTTTGTGGCGACCTTTCTAGGAGAAAAGAACAAAAAAAAAGAAAAAACACTTGGCAAGTTTATTAAAACTTGCGGCAAGTTGCAGACTCAACTCCTGACCCGACCCCTGCGAGGAACTACGCGCTGACAACCAGCAACTGACAAATGCCAACGCTAACTCACTCAGCTCCACACAAACTGAAATAAAAATGGTGAAAATGCCAGAGAAGAACGATTTCAAGTTTTGGCGTTTGTTTTTGCCTTTTGGCAGCATATCTTTTGAGCGGTTTTTTATTATTATTATCTTTGACCTGGGCCAGGGACGGGGTTTACAGCCACAACTGAATGTTTCTCAATTTGTTATTTATGTGGAAACTTTGCGCTACTTTGTTATGCATTTAATGTGTGTGTGCAAATTTTGCATTTAGGTCAGTGGGTTGTAGAGCTATATCTGTATTTAGTAGGTGAATGCCAAGCATCAATGTTTATGAGTTGTATTTCCAATGCTTTGTTCGGTTTTCTTAGCTTCTCGTTGATTGCACATAATTGAATAAAGAGAACTCAATTAACTTACAGGCTAAGTTTAATTGATGGCCTGGGTTATCTTTAAGCAAGGACTCAAACCGTTTTCTCTACATAAACAAAGCAAGCCTCATCGAATCTTAAAATGCTGCTTGCAAGCCGGAGCTAGAACCGATCTTTTTGAACGGAAAGCAGAAGCCAACAAATAAAACTAATTAATTCATGAAAAAGCATGGAACACTTGTAAAAACGAAGTTTATAGACATTTAAATTAGAGCCAAAACAGTTTTTCTGATATAATCAAGTGTTTTGATCCTTCGTTCCCATGTCAGCTTTGTGCTAAAGACATAAAAACCGGCCGGTTCTGAAAAATGTGCAATGTTTTTGTGTAAAAAACTAAATGGGAAAGTATATTTTTCCAACTGAAATAGATAGCATATAAACAAACGAGCAGACGGGCAAAACTCTTATAACTTTCATTCCATGTGACTCAACCACCCAAAATGTTTAATGTCTAAAAAAGTGTACAGATCTCGCATTCAAGTTACACACATTAAGAGATATTTTAATATCAACAAAAATGATTTAGCGTTAAATATAGTATTCGTAGAGCTAAAGTGTTCACACCTCCAGTTGAAAATGAAAATAGTTAGAACTTTTTATACCCGTTACTCGTAGAGTAAAAAGGGTATACTAAAGTCGTGCAAATGTATGTAACAGGCAGAAGGAAGCATCTCCGATATCATAAAGTATATATATTCTTCATCAGCATCAACAGCCGAGTCGATATAGCCATGTCCGTCTGTCCGTCCGTCCGTCCGACCGTCCGTCCGTCCGTCCGTCTGTATGAACACCTAGATCTCAGAGACTAGAAGAGCTAGAGCAACCAAATTGTATACGTAAGCTAGTATTGTCTGTAGGCAGATCAAGTTTGTTCCAAGAGTAAGATATCGAGCTCAGATTTTGCAATGTAGTCTATGTGGCCAATATCTACAATCTCACAAATTTTCAAAAGGATCGGGTAATAAATGGCCGAGTTAAAAAAATGTTGCATACTTATCCGAGCTGAGCTGAGTAACGGGTATTTCGAAGTCGGGCAGGGCCGACTTAAACTTACGCTCTCGTTTTAATTTAATTACAATTTATTCGTAACGAAATCCTTTAGCAGAATTCTTTTCAAGCAGTTGAGCCATCGCTTACGCTGGCTGCAGTACGGCTAAAATATTACAAATATTCAATTTGCAAAAAAACAAGTAAGGGCGCTGCAGCCGAATTTCCCGACTACAAAATACCCTGTTCATTTGTTTTCATTTATTTGTTTTTGAATTGAATGTAATCGGTTTTTGTAACAGCTATTAAATTGTCATCCTAACTGTAGGCAACACTTTTTCCTGGACCTGACTAAAAACTGGGGGGGTGCTCTAATTAGCTCAATTGTTTCTCTTATAACTCCGGTGTTTTTTATCCGATCTGATTGTACTTTTCAGAATAGATAGATATTGGGCCTAGCTTGATGTATACTAAACCAAGAGGCTCTTACTTGAAAATTGTGGAACTGTGCAAAAGTATGTAGCAGCCAGAAGGAAGCATCTCCGACCCTATAAAGTATATCTATTCTTGATTAGCATCAACAGCCGAGTCATGTCCGTCTGTCTGTCCGTATGAACGCACAGATCTCAGAGATGGTAAGAGATAGAGGTTAGACATGTATGGGACATATGCTTCTTATGTCTGCAGGCAGATCAAGTTTATTATCAATTTAAGCCACGCCCCCTCCCGCCCCCGCAATTTACAAAAAAATCTCATATCTCCCACAGTTTTATAGATAGATGGTTTGTTCCTTCTGGACATATTTAGTTTAACTATTTATTTATTTATTTATTAAAAGTCGACAAACAAAGACAGTCAACAAATTTGTAAACCCGTTATAAAAAGGCTTATTTACTAAGGAGGCATAAAAAAGAAAGCCGAACAAAATTATAAAATAAACTAACAACGACTCCGACTCGGTGGGGGATTTTTATTTGTTGGTCCGGCCAGCTATGCCCCGATTCACAGCCTGTTGTGTCGATATTAGAGCTAACAAAACAATTTAACAAATAGACAGGCCTGTTTAGTTTTTCACTTACATTAAATTTTCTCTATTTAGACTTGGCTACCTGTTCTGGTTTTCATAATTTGATAGAATAACTCGATTTGAATTCACATTGCTTGGAGCATGTGAAATCAGAGGTAAGTTCGTAATTTCCATTAAATGCTATTAAAATAAAGCGAGATATTAAAGCTATATTAAAGCACTATTGATTTTTGCAGAGTTTGTATTTTGATTGTTTCATCCAACTGATTAAGTTGGATTAGGTTACTAGAATAACTTATCGAACCGCCAAATGAATGGTGAAGATCGGATGAGCGGTTGTCGAGCTATGATCAGAAGTCTGTTCGCTGTTGCAGCGCAACAGCAGCGCTGCTTTCAGCTGCTATTGCAGCATCAAAATTTATGCTGAGCGTATAATTTCGTTGGTACAGGGAATGTTTTAGGCGGGCTTGACCGACTTTATTTCTTGTTTATATCGTTTTTATACCCTTGCAAAGGGTATTATAATTTTGCCCAGAAGTTTGCAACGTATATAAATATTCATTTCCGACCCCATAAACTATATATATTCTTGATCAGGGTGACGAGCTGAGTCGATTGAGCTTTGTCCGTCCGTATGTCCGTCCGTCCGTCTGTCCGTCTGTCTGTCTGTTTCTACGCGAACTAGTCTCTCAGTTTTAAAGCTATCGAGCTGAAATTTTGCTCAGAGTCTTCTTTTTGCTGCACACTACTAATATTTCGGAACCGACTGGATCGGATGACTATATCTCATAGCTCCCATAGGAACAATCGGTCGGAAAACTAGTTTTAGTATGAAAAACTTTTGTCTTTTCAATGGAAACGTTTCCAAACTTTGTAATCGTAAGTCTTATATGTTTTTTTATAATCGTACCAATTTTTATAAAAATCGGACAACTATATGGTATACCTGTCATACAAAAGATAGGTCTGAAAAACAGTCCTAGTTAGAAAAACTTTTTTGTTTTTAATAGTAGCATCCTGCAATTTTGTATTTATTTGTTTTTCGTGCTTTTACATAATTCTACAAGTTTTTGTCCAAATCGGATGACTATATCATATAGCTCCCATACGAACGATCGGTCGGAAAATGGGAAAAAAATTATTTTTTGAAAATATTTAAGCGAGCACTTGCAAGGGTATAAAAACTTCGGCACAGACGAAGTTAGCTTAGTTTTCTCGTTTTTTTAATTTCGTATAATGCTGCTCTACTTGATATCTGAATGGTTTCGTCCGAATCTAAGGCATTTCGTTACCAAAAAAATCATGAAACTATTTTTTGGAATGGTTAAGGGATCCATATACACTTATTTACAAGATTTGGCATGAATGCAATATTATTTAAGCTGGTTCTAGAAACAGTTCCAGCACGTGGTCAAAATTGTTGGGAAAGCGTATGGCAGCAGGTGGTGAAACATATGATGTGCTTAAAGCTTTACAGCTGCCCGAATATTGAGAGAAATGCAACAAAAAGTGTTTTTGGCTTATCGGCTATATAAGTAATCGATTACAAAACGACATTGAAGCCAATATTTAATTTTACATTTTAATTAATCGGAGCTAAATGAACAGTTTCTCCAACTGTGCAGTTCCCGGAGAAATAAGTGATTAATATTCTTCCCCTACTATTAATAGACATGGCATTCACATTAATGTAAACATATTAACAATATATTAGCAGACACCGCATGATGAGTCGAGTTTTTATGCAAAGTTAGCAAAGTTTTCGTAACCTTTTTAACTCTGTCATCCGATTTATATGAAATTACATTGATAAATTGGTAAATTAAACTGGAAATATAAATGCCATAAATTTAGATAAGCTGTTTCAGCACAATTTAGTCGGCTTTGATGAAATTCTGTCCTGATATATTATAGATATTGGGCACATAAACTATTTTGCTTTCATCAATATTTATTTCATTTATTTGGCCGGGTGTGGTGCAGCGGGTAGGGTGTGGATGCAAGTGGTCGTGTGTTCTATCTCGATTTGGGACATCTAATGAAAAACAATTAAGAAAGCCGGTCAAGCCCGACTATAACATAATCTGTACATTCCAAAAGTTTTATTCAACGTGTGTTAAGTCCTGCCCGGCCGGTGCTGCCCAGCATAAGTGTTTGTTTTCGCTATAAATCGGCAATCGTTCATCCAATCTTCACCATTCCTTTGGCGGATAGATAAACAATCTTGAGCACTACATTTCGAACCTTTTACACATAGAACTGTCCAGAAAATGGCGCTTTTTCCAAATTGCAGGGTTGGTCAGAATTGAAACTAACCTTGATCTGACTGCAAGTCTAGGGAGTTTTTGTCCGAGCGGAACCATTTCGGCTAGATGATGGGGGAAAAGGTTATCCCGCTGTTGTCCAGGCAAGCCGAGCAGATCTAAAGAAAGCAATACGCCAATAAGTTTGCTGAAATCCAGCAGAATTTTTCCTTTTTTTTCGGTTTAGTTTTTTTAATCACGGGTATTTCTTGGACTACTTATCTTCCAAATGAGGAAACATCCCAGAACAGAGAGTGTATGTTTGGGTTTGCGTGCCTGTTTTCAAATAATTCACATTAAAGCCTCGTTAGTGTGAGGTCGTTAGAGATAAGCTCAAGAGTAAAGCACAGGCAAGGCAGCAACGTCGGAACAAATATTTCCGCTTTTGTCTACTTCCCGAAACTTTAACTTTCATTGAACATTTCAGAAAATGTTTTTCTTTCTCCTCCTTTGCTCAATTTAAGGCCTGAACGATCTTAGTCAGCATTATCTTATGGCCATTGGTGAATAAACAATGTAGAATGACCCACTTGCTGCAGCACCAACTGTCAGGTTCACAGTTCACTGGTCAGACATCATTCTGGCTACTCCTGCTGTATTTACTGCTGCTGTCCAAATCTCTGGGCTGGCAAATAGGACACCACTAGACGAGTTGACGTTGGTGATGATTTGATGCTGATGCTTGTCTCCTGCCGGCCTGCCTGCCAGTCTGTGCATTGGCAAAACGATTCTGATTGAACACAACAATTTTGAAATTGCTAAACACACACACACACACACACGCAGCGGGGGCTGCCGGGAGGGGTATGGGGGTGCTCCACACGTACACATTACGTGCTGTGACATTGCTGCCGACAACGAGCAAGTAAAAATTTAAACAGTCGACTCAATCAATTGCCAGCCATTCGCATCTGTTTGACAATGTTTGTTTGCCTGTGTTTGGGGATGTCTCACAGACACATTGCCGTTAAATGATTTTTAGCAAAAATCGTGCGGACATGACACACTCAAGTGGCTTCTGTGCTTCTACCACCCCTATCCATCTCAAGCACGTGATGGCTCTTGCCCCATCGAGTGGAGACTCTCAAGTAATTTCCATTAAGTAAGTGTTTTGCCACTTAAAATGCGAATGCATTGCCATTGGTGAGGCACAGATTGCAGTCGGGCCCAGCGACAGGCTTTAAGACGTTTAAGCTGCTTTGTCACAATTTCCGGTCCGCTTAAAGCTGTTGCCGGTGTTCTACCTGAGCTGCAAATTACACAAACAACAGCTGGCCAGCATCATCATCGTCGTCAACCAAATGTTCTTTCGTTTTGAAAATGCCATTTCCGACAATTCCCCGGAAATCTAACTTCCGCCCTAGAGAATGGGTAGGCCATGAAAATGGCAACACAGGCCGATACTAATGGCGCCATTGTTGTTATGTGTGTACCGCTAGATGTAGTTGTTGGGGGAGGACAGAGCAAAAAATAGCAACAACAAAAAGACTAGCTTATAAAGTCAAACCAATGGCGGTGCGTTGGTCATTAGACGAGATGGTCCATGAGAACCGCAATACTCTGTTCCAGAGTGAGGGAACAGAATTGAATTTTCACTAAACGGAGCAAGGGAATATGCTCTTATTCAGCTGATCTTTTATGTTCGGTTAAGTTTATTCAGTAACTCTTACTCAGTTACCCTAATTCAGTGACAGTTGTTCGCTTACTCTTCTTTAGTGGCTCAATAGTTTCTTTTTTCAATAATTCCTTAAGCTTTGTACCAAAAGAACACGGAGTATTTTAAGTTTGTGCTAAAGTATGTAACAGTCAGAAAGATAGAGGTTCGACATGTGTAAAAAACATCTGATCTTTCTCAGTTTTGACGATAGATGTTTCGCAGATAGATACGTTCTATTCACGATAATAGTTTGGCTACTTGTTTTCAGTTAATTTTCAGTGACTATTTGTCCAGGAGTTATTTTCAGGGACTTGTTTAGAGTATAAGACCCTTGTTTGGTAATAGTTGTTAAGCGACTATTGATTAATTTCTTTTGTTCAATGGCTCTTGTTCAGTGACCTATTTGTCATTGATCCTGTTTATAGTTTTTAGAGACGAATGTTTAACTACCCTTGTTGTGACTCTATTAAAGTGTAATTTTTCAGTTTCTCTGTTTAGAGCCTGTTGTTTGATGACGATGGCGTAGTGACTCTTTTTCAATTACGCTTGATGAGTGACCTTTGTTCAGTGACTCATTTTCCGTTAGCTATTTTTGGAGACTGACTTTCAGATGTTCAGTGACTCTTTTTCACCGACTTTTGTTCAGTTAAATGGTTAAATGACTCTTGGTTCTATTTCTGTGACTGTTGATGACACTGGTTCAGTGACTTTTTTCAAAAACTTTTAGCTACTCGTCTTTGAAGACTCTTGTAAAGTGACACCTGTTCTGTATATATTTATACGATATTGCCATGTATGTCCCTCCGTCCTTTTGTTTCTGTGCTATCTCCTCCTTCAGTTTTACAGCTATCTGAACTAAGCCTTGCAAAAAATCTTTAAATACATATACGCTGCACATTCGTCGCAACCGGCAGGATCAGATAACTATATCATATAGCTGCCATAGCAACGATCGGTCGGAAAACTTGTTCAAGTGAGAAAAACTCTTTTGTTTTTAATGCAAACGACTCCAAACTCCGTATTTACTAGTTAGTTAATGCTTTCCCATGATTCTGCCAAGATTGGTCGAAATCGGTATACAAGGGTATACAAATTTTGGCCGAGCCGAAGTTAACTTCCCTCTATTTTCCATTGATTCTTTTTTAGCATCTTTTATTGTTCAGTGACTTTTGTTCAAAAACTCTTGTTCAGTGATTCTTTTTTTGAATCTATTGTACAGTGACTCTTGTTCAGTGACTTCTTAAGGTAAAAATCGAAGCTGTCAGCTGATTGTTTCAAGAAAGTTAACCAATGTCTGTGACAAACTTTGAACTGCTCAAAAAGTGTGTTATGAACAGTTTCAGAAGGGGTTTTCTTTTAGGGATTCGTTATTGTTTTGACTTTTTGCACAATTTTTCATTTTCATACACACTTTTAGTTAAACAGAGAGCAACACCTGCTACCCATTTTTCATCATTTTTCATTTTCACATTATAAATTTCACAGAATCAAACTTGAGACATTGAACTAAACGCTTGTCTAGGACCCTACTTGGGTTATACTCTCTGGTGGTTGAGTAAGCTTTCTTAGGAAATTTTGTACTTAAAATTGTTGTATTTATTAATGCTAAATGTTCCCAACGGAGACCGACCACAACTTGATATTTTTTATACTCTGTACCGTAGGTACATAGAGTATTATAAGTTTGTGCAAAAGTATGTAACATCCAGAAGGAAGCATCGTCGACCCCATAAAGTATATATATTCTTGATCAGCATCAACAGCCGAGTCGATATAGCCATGTCCGTCTGTCCGTCCGTCCGTCTGTCCGTCTGTCTGTCCGTATGAACGCACAGATCTCAGAGATGGTAAGAGATAGAGGTTTGACATGTATGGGACATATGCTTCTTATGTCTGCAGGCAGATCAAGTTTATTTTCAATTTTGGCCACGCCCCCTCCCGCCCCCGCAATTTAGAAAAAACGTCATATCTCCCACAGTTTTGAAGATAGATGGCTTGTTCCTTCTGGACATATTTAGTTATTAGGATAACTTATCGATCCGCCAAAGGAATGAAGAAGATCGGATGAACGGTTTTCGAGTTATGATCAAAAGACAAAATTTCTTGATACAGAGTATGTTATAGTCGGGCTTGACCGACTTTCTTTCTTGTTTAATAAAACATTTTTGGCTACTTTGGAAAAAGGTAAAAAACGCAAATTTGGTCGTGATGGCAGCAGCGACATTTGATCTGGAACTTAAGCGCCATTGTCTGGCCTTGGTTGGGTTTTGGTTTATTTTTTGTAGCTGATTGCTGTTTTGTTGTGTATGAAGTGGCTTGTTTTCCGCTTCCTTTCCCTCTGTAACGCCGAGTCCGGGTACTTCATTGCTTATTGGGTCAAGCGGCTGGGCCCAAAAGTGTAGCAAGCGACAAACAATTGTTTTATGCTGTGGCTTTCCGCCCCTCTGGTCAGCTCTGGGCGGGGTGCAACCGAAAATCAAGTTCAGTTTTGTGCAGTCTGCCGTGAGGCTCAACCTGACTGGCTTGTTTTGTTTGCTTGACTGAGGACTCGGACACGGACACGGACTCGGCTGGTCCACAACAGGCACTCTATTGGTAGTAAGACTGTGTTTTCTTGGCCTGACCTTGCTCTGCTTTTCTCTGGGCACTTTTGTGTGCGAGCAAATTGCTTTCATATTATTTCCAGCTCTCGTCTGCCCGTGTAGTATCCACACATTGTGCCCGCTGTGCCCTACACTTCCGTCCTCCAACTCCTTTTATGTGAACTCTCCTTACTTTTGGGGTCAGTTCCTCACGCAGTTTTCCTCAGCCGAGTTGCTTCTTGTCTTGTCATTGTTTGTTTAATTTTGTATGCCGGATATCCCAGCGTGTTTTTGCCATTGTCCTGCTGTCAACGAAATGCCAAAAGCAACAACAACAACAACAACAACAAATACAATGGCAACCACAGTTGGTCGCTCTCGTTTTCCACTCGTCATGTTTATGCCGTTGACAACAAAAGAAATTAAATTGCCAACATTGAAATTCAATTGTATCCTCCTTTGGACGCACTCACGGATAAAAAGTAGAAGACGAAAAAGACGCGAATACTCAACAGCCGCACCAGGCGGAGACTGGTGACATCTTGAATGGTTATTGCCGCTGACTTATTGGAGCATTGATTTTCGTTGTTGTTGCCATCCAGGAAGTAAACATTTTTGAGTGCCGCTTTCAATTTATTAAAAAACGCGTGACGCAACCATGAAAAAGGTCACCGATGTTGATTATGTTGCCAATGCAAATGTCCAAATTTAGAATGTAGACAAAACTACGCGAGCTTCACGGCGGAGCTGGCTGAGGCGGATTTGAAGTGGTTAGCAGGGGGGCGGGCCCTGTTTGATGGAATTTCTGTGGTACTTCCAAGGAAATTATAGCAATTTAATGGACGACTCACAGGTTCAAAGGAATGATTGGTAAACAGTGAGGGGAATCCATGGAGAAGGTGGGATGGAAATGTTTTGAAAATCTTTCACTTAAAGCTTCCCCAATCCAGAGCACACTTTGGCGGATTCGTTTGTTTTAATACAACAAAAATTCAGAAGAATCAACTATTTCAATTAACCAGCAATAAGACCCAATTAAACTTATCTAGGTTCAGCTGCTAACCGGCTTCAGCAGGGTATCGCTGGGGCCACTCGAACATTGTGTCAATTTATTAACCAACCAGGCTATGCCATCACAAATCATGTTTGCTAAGTAAATAAAAATAAAAAGGAAAGAAATGGGATTTAAAACAGCCGCTGCAGAGACGAAGGACAAACAGTTTATACACGAATGTTGAGTTTCATATTAAAGTCGCAGGCTCAAAACAAGGATGTTACATGGTGTAGGGGCATTGTATTCAATCTAGGCCATTTCCATTCAATGACGCTTTAAACTTTGAATTTCGTTACAACTGAAAAGTGTATAATGTAGCCAGATGTTTGTAACGCATGGTAGAAATCTTCTTCGACCACAAAAGGTATTTATGATCTTGATTAGCATGTTGATTAGCATGAGTCAGTTCGTATCTTTTGAGTCTTCTTTTGACAATAACTACCTATATAATACAAGCCCTTAACCGGCTTAATAAATGCAACATTCATTTTTTGCATTGTGCAGAAGTGTTACCTGTGTCTCTTCTTTCTGATTAGCTTCCTTTGCCATGAGATGACAGTTTTGTGTTTAGTGACAATATCAATTGAGGCAAGAGATATAGGGAAATATCAAATAACATCATCTTACTATATGAATAGCACAAGTATTGTACAAAACTTTTTAAATAATAATAATAATGTTTCACAAAAAGGTCGAGTTTCAATAATTTCTCTAAGCCATAAAAGGGCTATCTCTGCTATTGTGTAGGTCGTAGTTTAGGATCCCGCCACAGGACTTCTTATGAATTAGGTATTTTTCTTTTAAAACTTATACACCCGGTCACCTTCGCCAGCTATTGGCGCAAGTTTTGAAAAAGCTTCTCAAACTTTGTCGTTCGGGTTCGGAGTTAAACGGCAGTTCCCTTTCTCTTGTGCGAAAATTAAAAGTACACCAGCCATGAAATTGAGAGAAGCTTGACTTTGGCCCCTATGGGGGTGTGTATAGTCTACTAATTATACTCTGTACCGTAGGTACATAGAGTATATTAAGTTTGTGCAAAAGTATGTAACAGCCAGAAGGAAGCATCTCCGACCCCATAAAGTATATATATTCTTGATCAGCATCAACAGCCGAGTCTATATAGCCATGTCCGTCTGTCTGTCCGTCCGTCTGTCCGTCTGTCTGTCCGTATGAACGCACAGATCTCAGAGATGGTAAGAGATAGAGGTTTGACATGTATGGGACATATGCTTCTTATGTCTGCAGGCAGATCAAGTTTATTTTCAATTTTGGCCACGCCCCCTCCCGCCCCCGCAATTTAGAAAAAACGTCATATCTCCCACAGTTTTGAAGATAGATGGCTTGTTCCTTCTGGACATATTTAGTTATTAGGATAACTTATTGATCCGCCAAAAAATGAAGAAGATCGGATGAACGGTTTTCGAGTTATGATCAAAAGACAAATTTTCTTGGTACAGAGTATGTTATAGTCGGGCTTGACCGACTTTCTTTCTTGTTTAGTCTAGTTTTTTGCATTCGATTATATAATATCAAAAGAAACTTGGACTGGGAAAAGTGGGCGTGCCACCGCCCGTTTCCCTTATACTGTTGTGTGCAAATTTGTTGTTTTGAGAGCTATCTCTGTCAAATTTTTGGTTATTAGACTATTATCCCGTACTAACTAAAATCAAGTATCTATAACATAGAGCCAAAACCTTAATTTTTCATTTTTTTTATTTTATATATTTTTAATCCAACACTTCTACATCAATGTCAACTGAGTACTCGTTGTACTCGTCAGATTCATCCAAATCAGATCCATCCTTATCATCTGTACAACTGGGCGCTAGAATTGGAGCTTCTAAAAGTGCCAGAACATCTTCATCTCTTTTTCTGTTGAACACGCATAAGCTTGAAGTGTGCCCATAGCTCTGTCTGTCTGTATTTTGTCGGCTATTTTTTCTGGCGTGCATTCTTCTGTCATGCTTATACAGCTTGTTACGAGCCTCAGATGCATTTTCCCCCAAGCAGCCCACAGGAAGAGCGGAGGCGACAATAATTTGATGTCCGTGAATTAATATTTTATGGACTGTGGGTGATATGGGGTACCAAGGATACTTCTCCACTAATATGCTGGCTGTTTTTTAGTATAGTCTTCAAACTTTTCAGTGTTGATCGAAGATTCGCTGGAAATAGCTATCAAAATTATGTTAAGTACGAACTCTAAGAAACGAATCCATGCATGTAGAAGAGAGTATGGCCTAGGAGTAAAAGATTCAGAATTCATATCCGATATTTTCATCAATGGTAAAGGCTTTGCTCCACATATCGGGCAGGTATGTGTCGATCTATTACCTGTTAATATGTTTAAAACCTTACCATCAATCAAGGTCATATAGAGCTCATATTTCACATTAAAGTTCCAGTATGAAAATGAAACCAAGTTTAGAATTTGTTTATCTAAATCTTCTTTTTCTTTCAAAATATGGCAAGTGGTTTCCTTTGTGAACTCAATTTGTAGTGGTCTGCAAAATTTGACTGATTGCGGTGTGCGGTTGATCCATAAAATTTGATTGAAATCGTTAATGAGCTTTAATGGTATTAGTGTTGTGACAAATATGCCTTGGTCTACGGTATCCGGTTCATTATTTTGGATATTTTGTTTATAAATACTTGGACCTGTGGAGCCCGCAAATCCATAGGTAGCTTTTAACTTTAATTGAGTATTTATGTGAAATCTTTCTACAACTTCATCTAGCAGTTTTGCGTGCTCGAACACAAAGTTGCCTGGGGAAATTCGTGATTATGTGGAAACGAATTAGTGTTTTATAAAGAAGACACTTTGACAAACAAGACTTTATTAATAGTTACGACAATCCACTAAACTTTTTCTCCACGAAACAAAATCAGCTTGAGGTTATGTTCGCCTAAAACAACACAGCGCAAAAACACATAAGACAAAACAATCATATAAAACAAACCTACTATAAAACACATTTTCGACCCCATGAAGCATATTTTGGGGACGCAATTTGCTCACGAGGTGCCAGCACTAATTACACTAGGCAACAAAGTCCAGTATTTTGAAGGATGAGTGGTGATTCTAGATTCTAGATTTGTGTACTGAACTCGAATCTGTTTGCGGAAATTGTCCATCACCTCTTGATTTTTGGAATATTATTCTTTGCCTCTAATGCCTTTTCGAAACGTTTTAAGCCGGTACTTGGTCTTGGGACATAGACTATGACTTCTTACTGTATGTTTATGGTACAGATTTGAGTTGGTACTGCAATTTTTTGGTGGTGTGATGACCAGATGCATGATTCAAACTTAAGAATAGGTCTAAACAGAAAAACATATGATTGTTTGGTGACATATCAGAAAGTCATGCAGAGAGTCTAAAAAAGGGGCCAACTACAGGAAACACCATAACTTATGTCGCTTTCAGAGTGGAAAAATGAATGTACTCTTATTTGGGCGTAAATTTAAACACTGAGAAATGTATTTAATCATTTTGTTTAATGGTTGATCTTTTTTTAATGCAACCATGAATCAATATTAAACACACAACGAATATCCGTTTTGCGCCGCCAGCATTTTTCTGCATTATTTGTATTTTTAATTTTATTTTCTTTAAAGCCTTCTCTGCTGCGCTTTAACTGCAATTAAAAGCATTAAATGAGTGCATAATTAAACAGTTTTACCCTCTTTATGACGCATTAATACATTTGCATATATAACTTTTTTAACTATATCCACGTCCGCGTCTCCCACTCGTCGTTGTGGCACACAATCAACAGGGTAAACAAGAAGGATAATGCTTTTGGTTCAGGCCATGCACAAAATGCTCTTAGCCTGAACGTTTGCGCATTTTGCCAAATATAAATTCAAATGAGGAGAAACATGATGATGATGATGATGAAAACGATTGGCCAGCCAAGCGGATTAAACGGTCTTATGAGCGCCTACGGGCCGCAATCTGGTGTGCAAGATGCAATTGCTAATCGCCCAACAAAGGGACAATTTGGTATTAGATACAAATCACATTTGGTTATCATTACCACAACCTCTTGCCGAATCGGAAAGCAAACCAAAGCAGAGCAATATGCAGATGAGTTAGATGGATGCCAGCTCATTAATATGCAGATGTACGCATTGGTACTCGCATGTGCGAATGCCCAATTGATTGCGAGAAATTCAAATTAAACGTAGTCAGGCGAAAGCAAATAAAATAAAAGCCCAGGGAATAGCAAAAATTGTAATAAGCATTCCCAGGGCAGATGATGTAGCACATACCGGAAATTGTCAGTATCGAACGAGTGAATTATTATGTTGTGCCTGTTCCCGTGTCACAGACGCTTTGTATTTTTTGGTCTCCTCAAAAGGAGCCGTCAGCATACATCGCTCTGTGGTCTGCTGTCGACTCGTCTTGTCTAATTGTGAGGCAGTTACCATCAAATTATATGCCGCACCATATTGAGTGCGAAGTTGACAGGCAGGTATTTACTTTGAGCAAAACTTTATAAAATGTTGAGCATCGACAGAAATTGAAAATTACAAAGTGCTCAGAGAAATTCAGTTGGAAGATTCTGACATTCAGCCTAATTGCAATTTGTGGTTCCTAGTCGGAGAAAGTTAAAATGAGAAGTCCCTAAGGGAACTGACACATAGTTCGAACTCTAAACTTTTGTAGGGCGATGTCAGACTCTAATCCCAGGTTCCATTGAGGGATTTGGTGGTCGGAGAAACTGAAAGCCGAGTCTAAGATCCCAATCGGACCGTTTTCGATGGGAAAGTTTGAACATGCCACAAATTATTTTTCTGAAACCAAATATATATGACTCCCTACAAAAATTTATCAGATATACAATACCCTGACTCTTTTCAAAGCAAGTTCTGCATTCCTAATCAACATCGTCAGCTGTGTCCTTCTCTCCGTCTGCCTGTTTGCAAGAACTCCCGAATCTGGCTTAAAGTGGAATTTATGCTTTTTATACCCTTGCAAAGGGTATTATAATTTTGCCCAGAAGTTTGCAACGCATAGAAATTTTCATTTCCGACCCCATAAACTATATATATATTCTTGATCAGGGTGACGAGCTGAGTCGATTGAGCTTTGTCCGTCCGTCTGTTTGTCTGTCTGTTTCTACGCGAACTAGTCTCTCAGTTTTAAAGCTATCGAGCTGAAATTTTGCTCAGAGTCTTCTTTTTGCTGCACACTACTAATATGTCGGAACCGACCGGATCGGATGACTATATCTCATAGCTCCCATAGGAACAATCGTTCGGAAAACTAGTTTTAGTATGAAAAACTTTTTTATTTTAAATGGAAACGACTCCAAACTTTGTAATCGTAGGTTTCATATGTTTTTTTATAATTCTACCAAGTTTTATCAAAATCGGACAACTATATGGTATAGCTGCCATACAAAAGATAGGTCTAAAAAACAGTCTTAGTTAGAAAAACTTTTTGTTTATATTGGTAGCATCCTGTAATTTTGTTTTTATTTGTTTCTCGTGCTTTTACACAATTCTGCAAGTTTTTGTCCAAATCGGATGACTATATCATATAGCTCCCATACGTACGATCGGTCGGAAACTGGGAAAAAAGTATTTTTTGAAAATATTTAAGCGAGCACTTGCAAGGGTATAAAAACTTCGGCACAGACGAAGTTACCTTAGCTTTCTCGTTTTTTTACTAATTTGGAAAAATTATCGAGTCTTCTGCAGTTTAGAAGGCAGTTGGTGTTAACCTTCTGAGCGAATGTACGAAAGCCAAGTCAGAAGCAATACAGAGTTGGCTGCGATTGGTCTGGGCTGCGTTACTTAACCATAAGTATAAAATTGCATTGTCGACTAAAAAACTATATTTCCAGGGTGGACACATAACTCTCGAGAGATATTTGTACTCAAGTCCTCAGAAAGGTATTATATACTATGCCCAAAAGTTAGCAACGCCCAGAAATAATCATTTCGGACCGCATTTTCTATGTATATATTCTCGATCAGGGCGACGAGCTGAGTCTAATCAGCTTTGTCCATCCGTTTGTCTGTCTGTCGGTCTGTTTCGACGCAAACCAGTAACACAGTCTTGAGGCTATCGAGTTGAAATTTTGATACGCTTCACAGCTCGGTGCTGAAAGACACTTTATTTGATTTTGATTTTTTGGGTGCACCGCGCGCCCAATGCCTTATGCTCAATATCTTTGAACATTTGGTCAAATAATTCATCTCAGGGCTGATGTCGAATCTTCTAAATAACTGCATAGAATGGATATTACTTAATATCTTTTTTGTGATATTAGAATATCCACTTTTTTTTATCATTTGGATGATTTTCAGATCGGTTGGATGAAAATCTTAGATCCATTTAACATTAAATGTTTATTTGGATATCGAAAAATGGATATTAAAAATTGTCCATTCCAAATGGATACGGAAATCAACTAATGGATATTTTGTAATACCTTTTTATTTCTCTGCAGGCCGATTTCTCATTTTCTACATCGTGCAATCACATAAACTTAAAAATAACAGACTAAGTTCTTGATTTATCTATCACATAGCAGCTTTTTACTAGATGTGAAATCGAACCCAAATTTTGAGTTTATTTAACTCAGAGCAGCTATCATCTGTAGAAGATGAGAAATCGACCTAAGTCTGTTATTTGTTATACTCTGTACCGTAGGTACATGGAGTATAATAAGTTTGTGCAAAAGTAGAAGGAAGGAGCTAGAAGGAAACATCTCCGACCCAATTAATATATTCTTGAACAGCATCAACAGCCAAGTAGATATAGTCATGTCCGTCTGACCGTCGGTCTGGCCGTATGTACGCACAAATCACAGAGAATATAAGAGATAGAGGTTGGACGTGTATGGGACAAAAACATCTTATACTTGAAGGCAGAGCCGTCCGTCCGTCCGTCCGTCCGTCTGTCCGTCTGTCTGTCCGTATGAACGCACAGATCTCAGAGATGGTAAGAGATAGAGGTTTGACATGTATTGGACAAATGCTTCTTATATCTGCAGGCAGATCAAGTTTATTTTCAATTTTGGCCACGCCCCCTCCCGCCCCCGCAATTCAGAAAAAACATCATATCTCCCACAGTTTTGAAGATAGATGGCTTGTTTCTACTGGACATATTTAGTTATTAGGATAACTTATCGATCCGCTAAAGGAATGAAGAAGATCGGATGAACGGTTTTCGAGTTATGATCAAAAGACAAATTTTCTTGGTACAGAGTTTGTTATAGTCGGGCTTGACCGACTTTCTTTCTTATTTTTTAGTATGGAAAAGAAAGGAAGTCGGTTAAGCTCGACCATAGTATACTCTGTATCAACGAAAGTGTATGCTCAGTATGAATTTTGATGCTGTACATCTGTTTGTTCATACGGACGAATGGACAGAAGAACACGGCTGATCAAGAAGGGTGGGAGATGCCTTCTTCAGTAAAAAGAAATTGAGAACTTTGTTAGTCATTGTCTGTCATGCTTTTCTTCGAGTCAATCCCTTTAGTTCTACACAGAAAAAAAAAGATCCATAAAAGATCCATTTTGGAAGGATATGTCTTAACGGCTTATCATCCAAAGGATGATCCTTTTTCATATCCTTTGGATGATTTCCAGCTCCGTTGGATGATTAAAAGGATATTTAAGACACATCCTTCCCCCTTTTCATCTCTGTGCACTCTTATTCTCAGTTATTTCACCTTTTTGGCAGGAATTTTCATTCACCTCCCTTCTAATTATCCTAAGCGCATTTTTAATTAAATGAAACTGAGGCCCCACTGCAAGTTGCTGTTGCAATAACGCATTCCCCAAGGCACATGCAGCATTCGCCTGCTTGTGTGTACATGGCCTTGAACACGAAATACCGTTGATAGCACCCAGCAGACGAAGTTGTGGCGTTAAGTAAGCCACAATCCGCCGTATCCCTTTCCCATTTGCCGTCGTCTCGCTTTTAATTGTGCGGTTTTTCTATCAGTTTTATGAGTTTCAATTTTCATTGCAACGCTAAAACGTGTCGTCGTCAATGTCAGCCCCCAGGAATACCAAAACAAAACAACAGCAGCACCAATTCGAGCAGGCTAATAAACACTTTTATAAAATTCTAGAATCGCACGTGTTGCGCTTGTCAAAGGGGTGGCGTGTACAATAAAAACAGAGCTAAGTGCTTGGGCATGTTGTTGGAGCCGGTGCCGTAGGTGTGCTGCATGTGGACGTGGTCATAAAAACCAAGTGGGGAAGTGGCATCGATAAGCTGTCAGGAGCAGTGCAACGCATGTGCCATATAAAAATGGCGTTTTGACATGGCCACCCGAGCAGGGAAGGGAACTAATGAGCATTATGAATGCCTTGCCATCACCAGTCGAGTCATTGCACTTGAGTGCCTTCACTTGTGTGCCCTGTCGTTTATGAATCCTTTATACTGTGCAAACTGCCTGCATTCAGAGAGAGCGCGGAACAAAAGCAACAATAAATATCTTGCCTGAACGCAGGCCAATCTGAATGGGAGGGTAGCGAAAAAGTAATTGAAACTTAAATAAACAAAATGCAGGAGCAGCAGCGGCAGCGGCAGCAGCAGCAGCAAACTGTAAACAGTAACGAGTGGAGTTGCAGCCAGTGAATGAGGTTAAAAAGCAAACTCCTCCTTCTCATCACATGCTCCACTGCAGCTCAAGTGTCTGCCACTTGAGCACAGCCTCATTAAAAGTAAAAAAAATGCAAAAAGAAACAAAAACAACAACCGTTTCTACTCATAAAGAGGCGCATGTTCCCTTGTTTTTGCTTTTGTTGGCATTCATTTCGTTTATCATATTTGCTGCGAGTTTGTGCCTAGCAACACGCCTCAGCTGGCAACAATGCTGCCGCAACATTTCCAGAGTGCTAATTTTGGAATTGTGTATTTTTCGGGGTGTGTTTTCCTTTTGGGCTGTCTTCGACGATTTAGCGTTGAGAAGTTTTCAGTCGTTTTGTCAACTTTGTCGTGGGCGCGCGCGTCTGGCTCCACCCGAATCCTCGAATGCCTCAGTCGCCGTCGTTTCCTTTAAAAAACCAACTGCTTAATTATACATACAATAGCTAAACATTGTTTTATTATTCATCTCGCTTGCAGAGCACTTCCGGCATCGACAGCTGGATGCACACACAAATAATTCATCAACAATCTCCAGGCAAACGCTCGCTATCCAAATAAACCGCAAAATAACAGCAAACAGCAATTAAGAGGCGGAAATTGAAATGTATACACAATCGGCAGAAATCAAACGCCCGCGCGTTTTGACCGCAAAAAGTGCCAAATCGAAAAGTGCAAATCAAAAGTAAACTCAAGTGTGCAGGAAAATTATTAATTATTCGACTGCCTGGCTGATTAGCGGAATATTCCTCACACACACACACACACACTTCTGTTTATGGGCCAATTTGCCATCGCCCAGAACCAAAACAACTGCCAGACGGGCATTAATAATTTGCATATTCCCCCAATCGCAAACTGTAAACATCTGAAACAGACAACGCGGCGTGTGAAGTTGAAGTGTTTATTAAATAGCTGGCCGCAAATGTTGCGGATCTTGAAGTGAGAGACATTCGGCGGGGTCCTGCTACCAGCACCAACCAGCGGCAACGCCAACATATCATGTTGGAGCATTTGTCAGTCGACTTGAGTGAGATTCATAAAATCAGACAGAAAGCAATGGATACGGCGGCGGCACACAGACGACAGCATCGACGGCAACGGGACGCAGAATGGATGATCCAGGCGAAATACTGCTGGATACTGCTCGCCGTTGTTATGCTAAGCATGGGTGAGTTTAAGTTTTTTTTTTGCTTTCCATTTATTTGGTATTAATTAGCTTAATGGTGTTAATTGGAGTAGAAGAAAAGTAAATGGTCACACCAGCGACACTTTTTTTCCAGCCATTTCTAAGAACTTTTCTTAGGATTGTTTCGTTGATGGAATACTGGAGCAAGGAATAATAAAAAAAATCATAGTTTTAAGAGTTATTGGACCATTCTTTGGGTTCTTTACAATTCCAGGGCATAAAAAACAGTCAAAATATATTAAAAGGAACTTCGGTAGCTTTTCAAAGATATTCTTCTGTCCGCATGCACAAACAGATATCGGAGAAGCGAAAGAGAAATAGGTTTGACGTTATACTCCTTGTACATGCAGACGGATTAAGTTTATTTTCAAATTTTCAATTTTTAATTACAAAATCAAAATATTTCTATGTCTCTGAATCATGCACAGATAAAAATGATCGCGATATTTAGTATCAATCGGGTATTTTTCAGTATCGAATCGACCTTCATCTGAAAAATACCCAAATGATATGTTCGAATATATCACTTCAACATTTCGAACATATCAAAGTGAAATGTTTCAGATCAACAATCTGATATTTGTTAATATCTCTGATATATTTTTTAGTATCAATGCAGTATTTACAAAATACCTGAACGACATGGCTGAAATACTTAATATATATTTTTATAATATCAAAGAAGTATTCATGTGTTACCGAATCGGCTGTTGATGCTGATCAAGAATATATATACTTTATAGGGTCGGAGATGATTCCTTCTCGATGTTACATACTTTTGCACAAACTTATAATACTACCATAATTTGCTTTATTTTAATCGCTTAACCTCTTCTTGACTGGGGATCCAACTCAGGACCTCTTTCACTTAACACAAATGTAGAGGAGTACTCCAACATCGGAAACACACTGCAGAACCGAGTCGAAATGAAAATCTGTACATTCCTTTCTCTTTACTTTCAAAATGGAAAGTTATTCATAGTTTCAAAATGATATGGAAAAAAAATGATACAAGTATGCCAAAATATCAAATTAACCATTGCCATTGATCCATCTTAGTTTGATGAAGGGGGGAAAGGTAGTAACATACCATAGCTGATTCCGATCCCGTATTAAAATTAACATATACATCGAATCCTGTTGTCCAATTCTGATGGTAAGAGCTTTGACAATTCGCCAACATACTCATTAGAGTTATTTAGCATCAGATTTGCATAGTCGTTTTTATTGTTGCCAAGCTGAGATCCATGAAACATTCTTCATTCAAATTCAAACATAATCGGCCCTGTTCCCAATTCCGAGTCGGTTTTCGTGTAAACGTTAGTTTTTGTACTTAAAATCCCACAGTTTTCTATGAAAAGTAAGGAAAATGTCTGTGCCTACTAGATCAGGTCGTCTATTTTAGTCGAATTGAATCCACTTGGCATTGAGCTGTCGGTTTCAACTGCTGCAGCAATTCCGATTTTTCTCAAACCTGATCTAGTAGCCGTTGATATGCTTGTCGCCTTCCTTATAACATTTCTATGTTTAAGCTCTACAATGCAACGTTTACACGAAAACCGATTCGGAATTCGGAACAGGGCCGAATATTATATCTTTCGCCTTGCCTTCGTCATCATTTTCAGGTTGCTGACTAAGAAAACATGACTTCTTAGCCCAGTACCCTGTAATGATGGCACTTTGCAGAGTCCTTATTCTAGTGGCCTTTGTTATAAGATGATTATGACTGAGTGAATAAAACGAACAATAATTCGACTAGTACCGTAAACTTACACAATTGTTCCTAACACAGATTCATATACTAAACTTTTCAACTATTTCGAAAAGCTCCAGAAAAAGTAAACAAATTTCTTTGGTAGAAGAATAGTGCTAGCATCTGACCAATTGGAGCCTCAGTACTCAAGGTTTTTCCAACAGCTGATCAGCTGTACCATCTACCAGCCTCCTTTGTGGTGCTGTGTCTCTGTTTAAAGTTGTGCGAAAGCATAACATGACCTCGAGCCGGCTTAGACTGCATGTTCTTTCTTTTGCGAACGATTAAAATCCTATCTAATTTAATTAATTCGGTGATTTAAATCATAAAAGATTTTATTTGTTTAATATTTAGATCATTGTTGGTTTCATATCATTAGACTTGAATCAAAATTATTTCAAATCAAATGATTGAATTCATTTTAATATAAGTGCTAATATGGCAGTAGTCACAAAAATATATTATTACAAAATTATGAGATAATGTTTAAATCTAAATTATTCAACATTAAGATTGAGCAACACAATATAAAGTTGTAAGAAAATTATTCTAGTTCTAAGCTTATACTGTTATTTTTTAAAATGTGGGGTTCGCTTCTAATAGTCTTTAGATCTTTTAATGATTCAAAGCAGATTGAGTGCAAACAAGATGTAAAGAAATAAAAAAGATTTAATGGCCCAAATGATTTGAATACAGGGTGGTCCATTTAAGAATTGGAATTAAATTTTGCTATTATAATAATACGGCTCGATATTTTTCATTGAACCAATGTCACCACCACGGCTGACTTGGCAGTAGCCCATTCGATCCACCCAATTTTTGAGAACATTTTTAATAGTTTCGGCACGAATGTCAGCAATAGCAACTCGAATCTCGTTCTTCAACTCATCAATTGCTTTAGGATTGTTTGCATAACATTTGTCCTTGGCCGCTCCCCAAAGATAATAGTCTAACGATGTCAGATCACAGCTTCTGGGCGACCAATTCACATCTCCATATTTGCTGATTATTCGATTTTCGAAGATGGTTCGCAGAAGACGATTCGGACGGCCAATTGGAATTGGCTTTAGCTGCTGCACCAATTGAACGATGTATGGCTTCATGGCTAGGTCTTAATGCAAAATTCGCATCAAAGAAGTGCGCGAAATGTTCAATTGTTGAGATCGATGGCGAGTTGACGTCGATGGTTGTTCACGCACATTCTCAGCAACCGCAGCAACTGGACGAGTGCGTACACGGGGTGGTTTATCCACAAACATTCCAGTTTCAAGAACTCGCTTCACAAATTGAGTTTTCGGTACATTTTTTTTTTGGTCAAATGTTTTTTTCAAATTTCGCACAGTTTGGAAATATGTTTTTAATATTTAATATTTTAAAATTTCCAACTTTCTTCAAGCAAATAACGACAAATTTCGCAAATGTCAAAGTCTTTACTAAATATGGGTCGCACAAACATTCCAGTTTCAAGAACTCGCTTCACAAATTGAGTTTTCGGTACATTTTTTTTTGGTCAAATGTTTTTTTCAAATTTCGCCCAGTTTGGAAATATGTTTTTAATATTTCCCAACTTTCTTCAAGCAAATAACGACAAATTTCGCAAATGTCAAAGTGTTTACTAAATATGGGTCGCTTTCCGAATGACATTTGAAGTTTTCAAAGTCAAATTATGAATAGTTCCAATGCCAAAAACTCGATGGACCACCCTGTATTTAATGGTTTTGATTTTGTATTTCAGACTTCTAATGTAGGAATTCTGTTTTTTTTTAATATTTTAATTGTGTGATTTTTGTGCAACTTGATTTCGTGTCGTTGTTTGTTATTTCTTCGAAGATTATATCGAACAAAATAGTTCTGCAAGAAACATCCATTTTCGGCAAAGCTCATATATAAATGTAATCACTTTATGCAACAGGATCAGCCTCAGTGATCAGCCTAATTTTCTAACGTTTGAGCTCCCTTAAGACCTTCTAAGTTTTTGGTTTTTCGTCTAGGTTTTTAGAAACAAATATCAAGATAAACGTTGCCTCATGAATTTGCCAAGTATAGAAAGGCAAGTAATTGGCAAAAATATTTCTACAAAATGTACAATTTGGTTTGCCTTACAAGGAAACACCAAATATTTTGGGCGAAAACATTAACCAAGTAGCTTTGCCCTATGTTTGTGGACCAATAATATGAAACATATGGGCATTTCCGCAAAAAAGTCCACAAGTGCTAACCTTCTTTAAACCAAAATGTAATGAAAATGGAATTTTATATGGTAAAACACATTTAAAAACTAATTGGAATGCTAATATATTTTGATATTTAAATTCTGTAACTTACGTAACGAAAATCAGGTAATTTTAACTTGACTTTTTCTGCTCTTAAACTTAGAACCTGAAACTGGGTTAAAATTAGGGCTCGCAAATAAGTCGATTCTCGAATAGATGAATCGATTTTTCCCTGCTTGTGAAACATCGATATCATTTTTGAGAGTCAATTGCAATCGAATCAAGTTCCCCCACTACTTAGAGAAGCGACGCCGGCACACCTCTCACTAAGAGTAAGCATAAAATGTTAAAAATTTACGAAAATGGGTCGAATACGCTTACTTTGCTGTTTTGTAATAAGTACAGATTGGAAATATTTATAGCACCTGTGGAAATATCACAAATGTACCAAACAATTTTAAAAGAGCACACCCGATGATTCAAAATGAGTTCCCTAAAGCCATTCTTACCACAACCTCATTGTTGGGCTCTTGGTGACAAGCTGACAAAGAAGGCTATCTTTTTTTTTTAAAGCCTCAATCTCCCATTTCAGTTTGCCCACTGTACTATTGAAAAGAATATGTCGTTTGTAGTATGGATAGATTTTTTTAAGAAGTTGAATCTTTTCCGATTCATATATGATCTCGGACATTTTTAAAACCTATTTAAGTAACGTACGAACAATAGCTTATTCAATCTTTATATCCATGTTAAAGCAAGCTGACTAACCATTTATGTCCATGATGTGTAATTACTTTTTAACCGCTATATACCACTATGTTAAGATGAATGATATATGAGATGAACATGATTATCATAAATTGCTCTTAAACAGTTCGGCGAGTTCCACATTATGAGTACCATTAGGTTAGGTTAGGTGAAATAGGCTGCTTGGCAAAGCCACAGGCTTTTTGGCCCATTGTAATGTCTAATAAGGGGGTGGGGTTTGGATGGTGAGGGGGTAGTGAAAATTGGTGGTCAGGTTCTGCGATCTGAAGTCTGTCTTTTCAAACCATTGTAAGGAGTTCACAAAAAGAGCCAGGTCTTCTAGGGGCACAGTTGCCAGACAGCCCAGGTCTTTAAAGAATGGTTTACCGAGATACTGGGTGCGTTTCCTAAGAAGTGCAGGGCAGTCGCTAAGAAGGTGTTGGATGCTTTATATTTCCTCCTCATTCCCACAAGTCGTGGTGGGGCACGCGCATCCTGGTGATGCAATGCCCTGTTATTACTCCTAGCATAGTTCTTATCCTGTTCTTGCTAAAGTGTAGGAGTTGGGAAGTTCTTTTGAGTGAGTATCTTGGCCAGAGTGATCAGGAGATGTGACAACCGGGTTCGAGGTCCCATTGTCATTCTGCCCTAGTTCTGGATCTCCACTGCACTTCCGTCATGATGTACTGCAGGGGTCTTTGAATGTCCGTTACCGCTTGCGTCGCTGGCAGCGCTGAACCGTTCCTTGCGTAGCTCCTAGGTAGCTCTTTGTGGCGTTTAATGGCAGCCTGGCCGTCGACCAAGATTGAAATGTTCCTTGGGGTTTCATCCAAGGTGTTAATCAATTTAGCCGCCTGCCAGACAGCAATAATCTCTGCTTGGAAAACGCTACACCTGCTGTGTCGCAAGTTCTTCGGAGAAGACGGCTGCTAATGTGCCTTCTGGCGTTTTTGAACCGTCTGTATAGATGAAAAGCTAGTTCTCCCTGATGGTAGTGTCTTACTTCCATTCCTCTCTCTCCGGGAAACGTGTTTCAAAGTTGTCGTTCCAATTCTGAACTGGTATGCAGTAGTCACTTCCCTTTGCCTCTGTATTCATTCCTACTTCCTGTAGGATACTGCTGTGGCCTGAAGTAGATGCTTTAAGAAGTTTCAGTTCCCGGAGTCTTACAGCACTTCTCGATGCTTCATACTTCAGAAAAGTGTCTTCCGGTTCCAAATTCAGGAATACATTCGGGGCCGCTCCATAGGTAAGGATAGGAAGGATAGAATGAGTGATACATATATGGTTGCAGTCCCCACTTCCTACCAAAAGTCTTATGCCTTCTTCATTCATTCCTCAGAGTTTCTCTTCCAATAGCGTTTTGAGTCAATACTGACGCCCAGATACTTCGCTTCGTTGACCCGATTGAGCTGCGTTCCCCCATTGGATGGGAGTGTGAACTCTGGGATCTTGTATCTCCTTGTGAACAGCTCCAGTTGGGAATTCTGTGGGTTAACCCCTAGGCCGTTCTGGGTGCTAGCAAGAGCAGATTCTATTAGTTCACTGATTAGAAGTTACCCGTTAATAAAAAAAATAAGTACCATTAAAAGGTTTGCAATTTGAACTGAACTTTAATAATAAGATTCAATAATTCTCAAGCGCTGTTCAAATGTTACTCTATTCATGGCAAACCTTACTGAGCATGTTTGGCTTTGACAAATGTTACGAATCACCAAATAGCATAAAAAGCATCCTGTATTAGTGCATGTTTGCTGCAAACATTTACAGTTGAAGGCTAATTTTGTTTGCACAGTGAGCACAACTTTTGCTTGCGTGTGGGACCTTAGTTTTAGGCTTTGGCCTTTTATTTGCTTTTATATTGATATTGATTTGGTCTAACTTGCTGTTTCAAATGATAAATTCCTCGGGTCAGCTGATAAGCCAAGCTTTTAGCCTGCAGTGTGTCAGCTAATGCTTTAAATTAGTAGCTAATCTATCGCCTAATTGTTCAGAGGTTTTTTAAAACATATCTAAATGCTCAACATTTATAAATTATTTGTGCTGTTTTTGTTAAGGCCTCAACTGTTGTGTTATGATTTGTGGATTCTTAGTTTAGTAGCTGTTGTTCTCAATGTCTTTAAAGCCCGCTTTAAACCAATTCCAATCTTATTTAATGAACAATATTCATGCCCCAGACACAACGTCTTTATCTTGAACTGTCTGCCGACACCCCTTTCCGTTCAACTTATCTAGCATCTTTTAACTAGCGCGCACATTGTCACCCACAATCCCATTACCTTCTCCATCTTCAGTTCGAACCCTTAACTCAATTGCTTGCTCCACTTTTCCCCACAAGTTCAATGTGGGCAGGCAGCCCCAGCAATTGACAGCACTTCTATAGCGGCTCAATTAAATGCCTAGAGCGTGTCCGGGAAGCATTCCAAGAAGCAGCAGACACTTTTTAAGCAATACCAGCCATAAAATTGAGCAGCAGCAGCCGCACAAGCGTGCTCGCTCCAGACAGAAAGGCGGGAGGAAATTAAAAAAAAGAGTGCCCACACACTCTACGAAAATAGCGACACTTCTGGGGGTGGGTGGGGTGAAGATGGCAAATGACATTCGAAACAACACTTTGCCATAATAAAATACCAATAATAAAACACGAACAACAAGCGACAGCGAACCAACGCCACTTGATGACACGATTGACTGAGTGAGTGAATAGTGGGAAGATCCTACTCGAGAGCGGCGAGCAATAAAAAAGGATTGACAGCCAAAGTCAGTCACTGGTCGATGTCTAAGCCGTGCGAGGTGTCAATGAAGGGGCGACAGTTCGAGAGACAATCACCAATGACATCAGTTCCCTCCCCCCACTCCATGTTGTTGTGGCGCTAATGTTGATGCGGAATGCTTGTAAAAAGTTTTTAATGGCGTTGGCTCTTGCCTGCCGTGTCGTCATGGTCACATGACAAATCTGTGCCAGGCTGTTGCTTCGTGTCGACGTGCCCGCTAATGAACAGCTTAAGCATCATCTCGTCCAAGTGTGCAGCGCATTTCAATGGGAACGTCGCGCTCCTCTGTTGTGTGCGGCTTACAATTGAAGTGCATTTTGGGGGCTATCGAGAATCGGAGAGGAGGAGAACTGCCGCTGGCGGAGATTTGTGTGCTGTGAACCGTGACTTTTAGGTTGTTGTAGGTCGTTGGCGAGCAATGTGAACATTTTTGCAGTGGGGGGGAAAAGGCAGCCCTTTATTAAATGGACCCTCTTAATGGAGCGGGTTAATGGGTTAGCAGCCAAGTGAATTAGGTCTATAAATGGGTATAAATTAAGTGTGATATATGATCAAGGAAAGGCAATTTCGACGGGCTGATAAAATCAAAAGTGGAGAAATTTGAAAAGAAACTTAGGGGATAAAAGAGATGTAACTGATTTCGCCGGTACGGCATGTACTTTACTACCACCTATAAAATCAAAACCCCAGTATTTAGCTTCTGCCTTGTTGGCCAATAAATTTGTTGTGGCTTCGAATGTCTTTTCTAGAAACGCCACAGTATGCACCCAAACCGAACATAAAACAACTTCCATTTTGACTAGAGGACTAGCAGAGTTTAAGGACGTTAGGAACATAGTATATTTGCGGTTTTCCTTTATAATTAAAATGTAGCACGAAAAATAAGAAAGATCCAGATCAATTTGATAAGGGCTGGTTAATTTGATATTTTGTCAAAAATTATTATTTTCATATTATTTCGAAACTCTATGATTTCATCTAGAATATGATGAGAAAGGGACTTATAGAACATGTATAGATTGAACGAGAAATTTTTGTCTGCCCAAAAAAGCAGAGTGAAGTGCAAGTTGTATAGGCCGATTAACCAGTCTTTTCCAATATATTTTCTATTTTATGTGACAAAATCACATCATAAAATATACATTTTCTCTTGGAATGTTGATTTTATATATGCTTGAAAATACAACTTTGATATTTTCAAGCAGGTTATTTATTATATGATTTGTTCTTCAACATAAAAGTTTTATTATTGAGCCAGAGAAAGGGACTTCACCTTAACTCCAAAAGGCTACTTGTTTCTTAACTTGCACCAATAGCTGGAAAAGGTGACCTGTTGTGCAAAAGTTTTTATATGAAAGCTTTCTTATTAGCTGTTTCGAGGTGGCATCAAACCCATCCCATCTTATGCTCCACTACCGGCAATCGCTTAAGAGTTAAGTTACTAAATGTATCCCAAGTATCAAGTATTTCTGGATTAATAATTTCAGCTTGTTGTAAAAGTTAAGGATTTGAATTATGTATTTTCGAACTAAATTAAGCCCTTGCAGAAATACTTGAATGAAAGCGATATTTTAGATGTTCTATGTCCTGCGAAAAACCCATATTCGGCATTCCAAATCAATACTTTTGGAAGCGAAAAAACGGAAAAAAAATCCAACTTTCTGCCGGCTGAATCTTCGCATAGAGGATTTTTGTTCTTTTTTAGTTTTATTGTTTGAATCAAGTTAGTTTTCGATTTCTTGTCTTCTACAAAGAGCTATCTGTCACATAAATCTACAAATAGCACAACTAAATGTGAATATGGCCCTTAGTTGCAGTGAAATTTCGATACACAATACCAAAATTTCAAGATATCCGGGATTCAGTCAATCCAAAACGTTGTCAGAAGTCGGCCAATCCCGGATTTTCTAATTCCAAGTACAAATAAGATTGACTTGATCTCGGATATATCGGATCTAGAACGATTTTTGCTTGAAGTTTTAAACCGAAAGTCGATATGAAATCAATTCTTTTGAGCTTAATTTTATCTCCCCATTTTTATACCCTTGCAAGGGGTATTATAATTTTGCCCAGAAATTTGCAACGCATAGAAATATTCATTTCCGACCCCATAAACTATATATATTATTGATCAGGGTGACGAGCTGAGTCGATTGAGCTTTGTCCGTTCGTCTGTCCGTCTGTCTGTGTGTCTGTTTCTACGCGAACTAGTCTCTTAGTTTTAAAGCTATCGAGCTGAAATTTTGCACAGAGTCTTATTTTTGCTGCACACTACTAATATGTCGGAACCGACCGGATCGGATGACTATATCTCATAGCTCCCATAGGAACAATCGGTCGGTAAACTAGTTTTAGTATGAAAAACTTTTTTCTTTTCAATGGAAACGTCTTCAAACTTTGTCATCGTAGGTTTTATATGTTTTTTTATAATCCTACCAATTTTTATTAAAATCGGACAACTATATGGTATAGCTGCCATACAAAAGATAGGTCTGAAAAACAGTCTTAGTTAGAAAAACTTTTTTGTTTTTATTGGTAGCATCCTGCAATTTATATATATTATGTATTTGTTTGTTACTCGTGCTTTTACATAATTCTACAAGTTTTTGTCCAAATCGGATGACTATATCAAATAGCTGCCATACGAACGATCGGTCGGAAAATGGGAAAAAAAGTATTTTTTGAAAATATTTTAGCGAGCACTTGCAAGGGTATAAAAACTTCGGCACAGACGAAGTTAGCTTGGCTTTCTCGTTTTCTTAGCATTTGCCCATTGTCTTCTAGGCAGTGTTAGGGGCCAAGCCAGTCGGGACAATCGGGCCGGCCACTGCCAGTCCCTGTTATATAAGCGCTCCACTGCAAAATCTTTATTGTTGAATAAAGAAAAGTGGTTTTGTTAAAATCGTTTTCAAACTATTATTTTGAAAAAGTTAGCATCAATCACACTGTTTATACAATATATGCACTATATGAAGAATTAATCTTTCTGTTGAGATTATCCAGTAAGCAAAATCTATTAGTCTTTAAGCTCTGTACTCTGAAAATCAAAAAATATATTTGGTCGCAGTATTAAATACATAAATTACAAAATTTTGCTTTTGCTTTGACATTTGAAAGTGATTCAAATTTTGTGAAGTGTTGTGTCAAAAGTACGGGAAAAAAATTAAATGATTTATTGAAAAAAAACTTCACTGCTAAGTTACTTTGAAAATATAGCCTGACCTAAGAAATATAAATCAATCGTACCTTTAAGTTATGCTATTGGAAAGATCAGATGGAACGAAAACTTGCACTGGTCATTAGTGGTCTTATAGACGTAGACGTTCTGTAATATCTTTTCCTGGTTTGTTATCGATATATCGATGTTTTTTGGTCTCGATATATCAAATATCGATATTGAAAATTTAGATTTTTGATATTATCGATATTGACATTTTGAGATATATCGACAACCCTAATTCTTACCGCTCACACGAGGTGTTGCCCAAGGCTCAGTTCTTGTACCGTAATTGTTTTTCTTGTATATTAATGATTTTCCTCAATGTTTGTCTGATTGTAATGTCCATCTTTATGCTCATGATGTACAACTATATGTTAGTCGTCCTTTACTAGAGCTTAATGAGTGTATTAAAATTATGAAAGATGAAATTTTGAAAGGTAGCAACTGGGCGAAAACAAACGGCTTGTGTCTAAACCCAAATAAATCAACGTGCTTACTTATTTACAAAATGCCTTTGAACGTCAGTGATCTTCTAAGAGTCGTTGTCAACAACACAGAAATGGCATACCTTGGTATCCAATTTAACTTCACTCTAACATGGAGTAACCATGTTGCAAAAGCTACTTGGAACATTTTCGGAACCGATTTCACATCTATAACAAAATTACATACAATAAACAAATTTAGTCTTAAGTCTAATTATGTTTAATTAATTAATTAAATGTTGTACTGTAACACCTTTGTGACCAACTTAACCTTAACCAGACTTAATTTATAAGCTATCTGTCTTGTGTCATTGGGATATTAAATAAATAATAGTAGTAATAATAAAGTTTAAGTCATCTTTAACCAAAACATAAGCTTCGTTAGGTCCTTTAACCTTGAATCAAACTTTTACTCATTTTGATCTCTATTGTTAAAGCTATAATGAGAATTGCCAGTGTCTTTGCCAACCACTTTTGATAGTTATTAACACACGGACAAATAAGAAGACTGACTGTCTTCTACTAGTTTTGGGTAATACATACCTTCTGAGATGCCAACAACTACTCTAACCGCAGATTATCATGAAATAACCACAATTTTAATTATTTTATTCAAATTTAAAATAAACACATCCAGCTTAAAACTGTTGAAGCATTCAATTGACAAATTTTGCATCCACCACAACTTATTTACTTTCACGTGGGAAACAGCTTTTGTATAAACATATTATTCCCACCAACCAACTTTCGTTGTCGCCCCGTGGATTTATGTGCCACCCATTTATAATCAATTTCGATTTCGACATACGGCCGGTCACCAGTTACAAAAACCAATTCGACCATAATGTGACATGTCATTTTGTCCATTCGAAAGCATCATCTAAAACCAATTGCCATAAATTTTTACCCCACAAAGTGTGTGTGCTGCAACAAAAATGCCATTGAAATATTAATTGCAAAATAATATTGACAAGCGGCAAACAAATTACAAATAAAATATGCAAATTTCTTGCGGAACACACGAAATGTAAATTGCAATCCGCGGTCGTGGGCCAAAAATGATGCCAGCAAATCCAAAAGCGTCACAACAGGCAAACTACGAATCCATCTATTTGTTTCCCTACATTGAACTGAGCCGTTACGTTAATGCAAGTGCCAAGCCAAATGCAGTGTGTCCGTTGAAAAGCATGGGGAAGTTGTCGCCATCGTCACAGAATTTTCGCATTTCCGTTGCCAAAATTAACTTATTTTTGTACATTAGCAACAGATTTTGTTTATTAACGCGTATGCGTTAGCTTTCAGTAATGCGACCCAAAAGACTAACAGCTTTAATGTTCGGTGGGGCCGCGGGGCGTATACTTATCTTTTGGCACTGCCAGCGAGTTTATTTGTTTTCTCTTTGTGGTTGACTGAGCTAAGTGGCGGCGAAGGGGAGGGGTCACGAGGGTACAGCGTACTTTGTGCGGCTGCCTGTCGCATAATTTATTTATCATTAGCAAAATTTGGCAAATTCTGGAGTACTCTCGGTGTGTGCGCGCCACAAGAAGCTGCTGCTGCTGCTAAAAATGTCTGTGTATTTGGCAAAATAGTTGAAATAATTAGTCTCATTAGTACATTTGTATATTTAGAAGTTGGCTTCAGAGTACGAAATGGCTTTAATTAATATTGTGGAAAGTAACTCGAAGTAAAAGCTCAAGTCATTATATTGTAGTCGCAGTGTTTAAGGACAGAGTATAGAAAGACAGTCGGAGTCAGGGTTGATGGGCTTGGTCAAGGGATTTGAACAAACCTAAGGTTTTGAGTTTAGTGTTCGGACTTTTGTTTGTATCTTCGGTCAATTTTTAGACATAATTGTGCTAGGGAGAATCGGCTTTCAGTTAACCAAGCTTAATTAGTAGCCAAATGCGCCAGATTCGTCATTGTCATAATTCATTGGTCCCCTCAATGGTAGCCTCTCCTTCTATATAAGAAAATTAATGCGATTTGGTCTCATCTTTTCCAACGTGATGTCTTTCCTACTCGAAGTCTTAATAAGTCGAACTTTATCCATGAATTCTGCTGCTACTGTACCATGAATTCATATTGTAAAGGTTCTTAAGAATTGACCAATAATTGGGTGAGCCGAATTTTTGTTGTGTTTCGTTCGAGCTTAGGTTCAGAAGTTAAATATTTCAGATTATCGGTTCATGGTCCATTACGAGATACGCAAAGAACCGGTTCGTGCCTTGGATTATCATATATTATCTATGGTGATTTGCAATTAAAGTTAACAGAGCTTTTAAAAGTTATCCGATTTCTTACAAGTCAAAAATAAAGCAAAACAATTCCACTGACATTTAGGGATCTCGATTTTCGTCTTTTAGCCTTCGGCATGTAAAAAATTTGTAAACTTCCTCAATTCAGCAGCTAAACTGGGGGGTCGGATGTACCCAATTTGTTTCTTATTTTTTTTCCATTAAACAAAATAAATTTTGTTCTTTACTTATTCTATATTAGCTTTTAGAAATACAAAATTTTTATACCCGTTACTCGTAGAGTAAAAAGGGTATACTAATGTCGTCCAAATGTATGTAACCGGCAGAAGGAAGCATCTCAGATATCATAAAGTATATATATTCTTCATCAGGATCAACAGCCGAGTCGATATAGCCATGTACGTCTGTCCGTTCGTCCGTCAGTCCATCCGTCCGTCCGTCTGTATGAACACCTAGATCTCAGAGACTAGAAGAGGTAGAGCAACCAAATTTTAGATGTAAGCTAGTATTGTCTGCAGGCAGATCAAGTTTGTTTCAAATTTTGGCCACGCCCCCTCCCGACCCCGCAATAAAAAATGTTATTTCGAAGTCGGGCAGGGTGGACTTTAACTTACGCTCTCGTTTAATGTTTCATCGCATAGCCCACTTCGCCACTTTTGTAATATAATTGACAAAGCGATGAATGGCCTTCCAACTGTTAGTTGAGCCGCGAGCCCCTGGAATCTCTAAGAGCGAGACCCGATAAGAGCCAGAGCTGCCGGCTTTTGATTCGAGCAATTCCGTATCCCGACCATGACCCTAACCTGACGTCGCAGCATATAAAATAACAAGCACTTGTGCACAATCACAGAGCTAAAACTGTTATTCATTTAGTTTTCGAAATATAAAGTGTTCAAAATGTAAAATATACATTTTTTATTTGTTATATGTTATATTTTGTTCCAAGTGTTAAAAATGTCATTTGTTACATTTCAATGTTTTATTTTTGTATATTTATTTTCACGTTTTTGAAACGTTTTGAACATTTCTAAGAAGAAAGAAAGTCGGTCAAGCCCGACTATTCCAAACTCTGTACCAACGAAATTATACACTCAGCATACATTTTGATGCTGCAGTAGCAGGTGAAAGCAGCAGCGAACTGTCTTTTGATCATAACTCGACAACCGTTAATCCGATCTTCACCATTACTTTAGCGGATCGATAAGTTATCCCGATTGCTTAATATGTCCAAAAGGAACAAACGATCTATCTTTAAAACTGTGGGAGATATGACGTATTTTCCATATTGCGGGGGCGGGATGGGGTGTGGCCAAAATTGAAAAAATAAACTTGATATGCTTGCAGACATAAGAAGCATATGTCCCGCACTTGCCAAACCTCTATCTCTTACCATCTCCGAGATCTGGGCGTTCAAACGGACAGACAGACGGACAGACGGACATGGCTATATCAACTCGGCTGTTGATGCTGATCAAGAATATATATCCTTTATGGGGTCAGAGATGCTATCTTCTGGCTGTTACATACTTTTGCACAAACTTAATGTACTCTATTTACCTACGGTACAGAGTATAAAACGCAACATGAAAAAAATAGAGATGCAAAACGTTTGGAAATAAGGACTGGTTCGGTTCAGTAGATCACTCTTTATTATTTTTGTATTTTATGAAGGGCTATTTCCGAGTCGGAATCTCTGAATATTTTGACTTTATACACAAAAAATATTTGAATAGCTTTAAAATCTTTATAAAAATCTTATATTTGGTCTGGTAGGAACAGTTTAAATCTTAATTTAACTGAAAGTCAGATAAGTAGTAGCTTAAGGATTCGATAAAATATCCTAAAATTGCAATTATCATGTAAAAGCGCGTTGGAAGCGCCTATCCTGTTTTCAAACTCGTCATTGAGTACTTAGTATCGAGTACTGAGTTCGGAGTGCTTAATATCGAGTACTTTTTTACAAGTATTTAACTATGAGTACTTAGCTTTGAGAACTTAGTATCGAGTACTGAGAATAGAGTTTGTATTAAATACTGAGTATCGAGGTCTGTGTATCAAGTACTGAGTATGGAGATTTAAGTATCGAGTGTACATATATCACACACACAAGAATGTGAAAGGCAAAGCAAATCGTCTACAACATGTTTCACATCCAGACGCCGCACAGTGGCCGGATTCGCGAATTTGGCGTTGCAAAAATCAATTTTTGATGTTCGATTTTTTAGAGCAGATTTTTTTAATTCAATAAAGGGAACCCCAGATAGCCCAAAAAACTTTGGTTTTTTGAATTTGGTCAATTAGTTTGGTTGTTACAGTGGTTCAAAGTTGAAGAATTTTGCAAACTGCTGAATTTTTTATTTTTTTGGTTACAAATGTCAATTTTGTGAGCGAATAAAAACCAAACGGTAATACCGATTTGAATTTGCTTGATTTTTTTGAAAAGATGCATTAATTCTTAACGTGAATACATTAACAAACTTTATTATTTCAAAGTTGAATGTTCCACATTCAAGTTTTAGGTGGACACTATTTTTGGTTGAGTTTTTTAACTTTGATAGACTCGAAAATATCAATTTCACCCGATTTCAGTTGTTTCGGAGCATAGGTATTATATATTAGTCTATTTATTAATGTATTGTAAAAAATGCAGCTGCCACAACCTGCAACCTTAGACGTTACATTGATATTTGCGATTTAATCTACAGGTAAATAATATTTGGGAAGAACAAGTACAAACGAAGAAGAAGAAGAACGTTGCAGGCAAAATTTTAAAGCGTATTTTATGATTTACTGAGATAGGTAACACATAATATAGGTAGTTACAATTGGCCTTTTCTGATTTTGCGCTTTACAACTAGCAAGTGGGTGGATTTTTTACCTACTCTCGAGTGACCTTTTCAACAGGTACTAGCTATGTTTGAAGTTGCTCATTGTCTTTTAATGGTGTTGTGAACTGTTACCTAATATTGCGTAACCCTTTCAAAAGGATTTAGTTTTTTTCAGGCCATGGAGTCATTTTTTTACCTGTTGCTACCTGTGTTCCTTGTGTACATACTCAGATGCATGGAATTCATGCTCAAGTTGGCATATACTCTTCCACGAAAAGGAGACGACTCTGATGACATTACCAACTCCAAAACAATGGAAAACAGAAGGAAACAGGATATACAACAGAAGTTCTTGGCGGAGCTCGGGCTAAAAGTCGACTGCCCGAAGCAGGGCTATGGAAACACGAATGATGGAAATACATCCCGGAGATTCTTCAACGACGATTATGCAACTGCTCAGATAACAGGAATTCATCTGGATGTCATCAAACGGTTTAAGAACATTCTCAATGTCTTAAGCTGCGGCAATAATGTTGATGCTAGAAAATATGGAAAATATGCCAAGGAGACAAGAGATATTTTACGTGCAAAGTACCCAGAGAAAAAACTTACTCCTACTGTTCATAAAATATTGGATCATGGTGAGCAGCTTATAAAACAACAACTTTTATCGATGGGAGAGTTGTCAGAGGAAGCCCAAGAATCCAAAAACAAGGACTACAAAAGGTATAGATATGCGAACACGTGCAAAATATCTCGACATCAAGAAAATACAGACCTTTTCAACATGTTGTCGGCCTCCTCTGATCCTCGTATCTCATCTCTCAGACACATCAGGACACTCGCGGAATTAACCAACGAATATTCCCCAGAAATATTAAGACTATTAAGCACTAATGATATGAATACCTATACTGACAACATTTTACAAGAAAATTAATCATTCCCAAGTTAGAACTAATTTTGTATGAAAATAATTTTTTTTAGCAAGTACAAATTAACTTGTTATACATTTTTTTTTAATTTTTAATATTATTAAAACTTAATTTTTAATAAATCAATTTAAAAAAATTAAAATACGTAGACTTTTTCATACAATTTTTTCGGAGTATTAAATTATGAACTTTGGCAGCCGATCCTGTGTCCCCCTGTTAACCTACAAAGATGAACGTACGCTCATTTTAAAGCTACAGTAATTCTCTATCCTCGTCCCTTTGAAATTTTTCAAATATCTCTTTCCGTTAAAAAGTTATGATTTTTGCAAAGCCAAATTCGCGAATCCGGCCACTGTGCGCCGTGAGGCCTCCGATATATATTTTTCATGACGATTTTCGAGTTAAGTGGTCCAATTCAAGTGAGTTGAGAAGAAGCTGGATTGGATACTTATTTCTCAAAATGCACAAAATGTTCAAAAGTGGATGAGCCCACAAAACGAATTCTCACAGTAACAAATCTTAGCCAGCTCGAGGACGAGTTATGTTTTCACATATCTTAAAACTGGAGGCTCGGCTGTACAACCGTTTCAAGAATCTTCCAATTGTATTATCAGCAGTTTTAAAAAAAAAGTGGTAGCTTCGAATATTTGATCCTAAAACACTTAGCCGCCAAATATTTGAGTATCTAAAATAAGAATCAAGGCTGATAAATAGCAGCATCCCACAAATATGTATTGTCACGGCATGTGCATGTTGTTATGACTTACTTCACAAAACTCTCAAACTCTTACCAGATTTACCCACAACATGAACCACTTTCGACATTAAAAACAAACTCCATCTGGCCATGGTTCAAGTTTAATTAAGCTACCAGGGGGAAATATGTATGGGGGGAAAAAACCCAAATCTCTATGACAAAAACTGCCAGCTGGCACCCAAAAATGTACTGTCCCCTCCCCCCGGCAACCAGTTCTCCCACGGACCAAATAAATATGCAACAAAAATTGTTACCAGAGGAGAGCAAGTGCAAACTGGTGTGCGAAATGCAACAGTCACAACAAAAACGACATAAACTTTTAACAATTGTAAAAGCAAATAAACAAAACGGAGAGTAAAACAAAAAGAAAACACAGAAAACGGCTGCAGGCCATAAATCTGCAATGGTTGTTGAATATAAGAGGATAGGACGGGGGTGTGGCGGCCTGCAAAAATGTGGCCGGGGCGTTTGCATAATCTCCAGCACACACACACACCCACACAGGCACATGGACACATGGCGGATGGCCCTGCGGGCACATGCTGGGCGCGCCTGCTGCGTAAATAACTAATAAGGCTCGGGGATAAATTTCAAGAGTAATTTTGTGAGCATCGTAAGCCCAATAACAAAAACACAGGCAAGAGCAAAAACTCAAATAGCAGCGCCCAAACACAAGCTGAGCGTGGCAACGATCATGGTATGTGCGGCACGTTTCTATGACTTAATTAAAATTATGAATGTTTTTGCTGCAGCCAACAATGGCCATGGACAAAAACCCGGCAGCCAGGATATCCCTGGCAAATGCGCTTTTTGCCTTCCCTCAGTAAACAAACAAACAAACAGCAACATTAATTTATGCATAAATCATATGGCACAAAAACCGTTGCCAAATTGTAAACATAAAACGAAATGGATAGCGTAATGCTCCCCCTCGCTCAATGTGCCATTCGCACTAAATTCGTTTGACTGGGCAGAGATTCAGTTTCCGAGTGCCATTTTCGCTTATCTCGCTGCAGTTGCCGCCTCTGGGTCATTCAAAGCACAGACTAGATTCATTTTCAAAAACACGCAAGCTTGTTGTACAAATATAATTCCATTATAAGTTTTGACACACCACATGAAAGCATTTTCGTTAAGCTCATGGTGTATTCCTTCCGCAGGTGAGTGGTCTGAGTGGAATTTGTTTCTAACACAGAATAAAACGAATTTAATAAAACAGACCATTTTCCAACTGTCGTTCAAGCCAGTCTGTTATTTACCCATATATATAAAGATGTTGGAGAAGCTAGAAAACATATTCCAACTTCGTTCATATAATTATTTTCTAAATTAAAAAAAAACAATGTTTTTTAGATTTTAGTAACGAAAAAAATGTCTTAGTATTAGAGAGCCCAATGAAGTGAGTTTGGCACAGGGAGAAGTCGAAGGGACAGCGCCAAACGTAGTAACATCATCTCTGTTAGAGAGGAAATTAAGTTAGGGCAGTAGAGGGAAAAGTGGAAGGGTCAACACCAAGACGCTTAGTAACCTCTTTTTTTTTCTGTTTTTTTTTTTGTAAATTTTCTCCCGTTGATTTTACTACAGTCTTTTTTCTCTGAAAAAATATGTAATAATTAATTTTTCACTTCAGCTTGGTTGGGTTTTGAACTCGGGATCTCGGGGATACTTCAACATTTAAGGCGTCATGGTGCATTCTATCTATCTCAAGCATACGAATGAAAATCAGTTAAGAAAGCAGTCAAACGTTAAGCACCTACCAAGCCGAATATCAGTTGCCCTTTATATATACCGAATGTAGTGAGTTTTTGCTTGCAATTTACAAGCGGCGTCTTTTTGTATATTTTTCTACATTAAAGTTTGATTTTCGAGCTTTCTTAAGTCTAGAGGATTGTACTAGGTAGTCGCACTATTTAAAGCCATTCAATTGATTATCTGCCCTAAATTAAAGAAACTTTTTTAGAAAAATATCAATAGACAGAATTAAGAAAGAAATATAACAGACAGAAGGAAGCTTCTCCGACCCTATAAAGTATCTATAGTTTTGTTTAGCATAAAGCTATGTCCGTCTGTCCGTTCGTATGAACACACAGATCTCGGAGATGTTAAGAGTTTCAGGTTTGACATGTAGGGGACAAAAACTGCAAATACTTCCAGGCAGATCGAGGTTATTTTCAATTGTTTTTATTTATCGATCCGCCAAACGATTAGTAAGGATCGGATAAGCGATGGTCAAGCCACTACTTCGGCAAACATTTGAAATACTTTTCGTTGTGTTCTCCGTGATGCGCCAAATTAAGATTGAACGCATATGTTGGGCCCCCAAGACAACTTAACCATATTCACTCGTCTTAAACCATTTTTTTTTACAGCTGCCATACAACCGATCTGTTCGATTTACATCAACTCTTCTGATTTTTAAGCCATTCCAATCAAATTTCTGTGAACATAATATACAAGGCGAGCTTACATCAAGCGCAAAATGAATGATTTGTTTAAATAATCCAGACTCGAGTTTCAAGTGAGTACGGATGTGCTATGTCAAAGTGAAAGAGCGAAAAATCTCTAATCAATACTTTGAGGCTAAATGGGCTTGTACCCACGCACAAACCAGATGCATCTTTTACATAGCGTTTAGTATTTTAGAATGATGTTTGCACGCACAATACCTTGAAATTCCCAAACAGTTATAGAAGTGCTGTTATGAGAAGGAGTGAGTAAATCTCAAGTATCTTTTTAATCCAATTTAGCTCCAATCGGAACTGTTGGAATGTATGAATTTAATTTGGATTCTTGTTCTGTTTATATTCCATTTTGGGTCAGTTCCATGCAACTGAACTGCACTCGCAAGCCTTACAATTTACAACCAGACTACTGCATGCCACTAATGACCTTAAGCCGGCAAGAATTTGCTGGTTTGAGAATAATAAAGTCGTTAAAAATAATTGTATGGACAGCTTTTTTTTAGGGTAACAAAAGGCAGTGGGCCAAACACATGTAATTCTTACCGAATTAATTCATCAGTGAGTGTCGGAGAGCATCTCATACATACAATCATAAATGTTAAATCAATCTGGGACATTTTTGAAACAATTCTATCTCGGATTGGGTGTTTTTCGAATATCGAGCTCAATGTAAACTCTAGTCAAATCAAGTACGAATTTCGAGCTTAAGTCAATTTCATACCTTCTTGATTAAGGGCCGTATTCTCATGTTCCTGTTTTTGCAAATCTAGGTTGATTTGCTGCATTTGCTTTGCTCATGTTCATGGCTAGGCATCTAGATGGATTTTGTAGCAATCTTCTTAAAACTCATTGTTTTGAAAACCACCTAGATTGAAATGCATGTTATGTATTTGTTTGAATGCGAGCGTATGGTCACACGAAAAGTATTTCTAGGCAAAAAACTATTTGGAGCTAAAAACAGTTATGTCTGAATAAGTAAGAAAGTAAAGTAAAAATGGGAAACATAAATATGGACAGTCGCTTGCAGACATTGCTAAAGAGGCAGATATGCAAATTAATTCCTCAAACTTCCATCTACTAAGCTCTTAACGACACGTCTGTTGAATCAATACAATAAGTCGCAAACTCGCACCCGAAACGTTGTTGAGCGTTGCTTTGGAGTATGGAAGCGTCGTTTTAATGCTTTATCAATGGGAATGCGTATATCGCTACGATATACAATATCGCTGTTTGTTCGCGAGATATGCCTGATCCACTGGAGAAAATTTAAAACTCTGCGGAACTATTTTCAATCGCGCCAAGTGCCGGTTTATACGCAAAGCTTTTCGCCACTTTGACCCAGGTCTCCTCCTTCTGTTTCAAGGTAACAGTGTCCGATTTCTTGTTCTCAAGAACAGCCATCTTCTCCTCATCGAGGTCCACAAGAAAAATCTCCTCATCTTCCGAGAAATGCTTACTTCTTTTTTATACCCTGTTCCCATTGAAAATGGGAAAAGGGGGATCATGAAGTTGTGCGAATGTATGTAACAGGGAGAAGGAAAATTTTCCGACCCCATAAAATATATATATTCTTGATCAGCATGAACAGCCGAGTCGATATAGCCATGTCCGTCTGTCCGTCTGTCCGTCCGTCCGTCCGTCTGTCCGTCTGTCCGCCTGTCCGTCTGTCCGTCTGTCCGTCCGTCCGTCCGTCCGTCTGTCCGTCTGTCCGTCTGTCTGTCTGTACGAACGCGTCGATCTCAGAGACTATAAGAGATAGAGCCACAAATTTTTGCACGAAGGTAGATTTATGCTGTACGCAGATCAAGTTTGTTTCAGATTTGAAAAATTCCACCCCGTCCCCCTTTTATCACCAAAAAACCTAGACCTCCTCTATAAATCCAAGACCTAAAAAGCCGTCAGATCCACAATTTTCAAGTTAGAGCCTCGTGGTTTAGTATACATCAAGCTAGGCTCAATATCTATCTATTCTGAAAAGTACAATCAGATCGGACCAAAAACACCGGAGTTATAAGCGAAACAGTTGAGCTGATAAAAGCAGCCCCCCAGTTGTTGATCAGGACTAGAAAAGTATTGCCTACATTTAGGATGACATCTTCAAAAATTCAAAAACAAATAAATGAAAATAAATGAACAGGGTATTTTGTGGTCAGGAAACTCGACTGCAGCGCCCTTACTTGTTTATTTCTTCCTTGGTCATTTTTTACATCAATTGTCCAGCCATGCCGGTGTGACCTGAGGCAACCATGAAGGTGGGGCGGCGTCTGTGTGATGCGTACTTTTGCCAAAAGCTTACGCATCAAGAGTACGCGCAGCACTGAACGTGAAGGTACTTTGCAGAGAGCTCACACTGACGCCGCCTTACCTTTATTGTTGTATCATGGAGACAACCATTTGCACAAAATCCACCTAGTTGCGAAATCTAGGTGGATTTAGATTTCATCAAAAACAGGAACACGAGAAAACGGCCCTAATTCCTCCCCAAGAGATCAAGTCGATTTTGGTTAACGAGCTAAAATCAATCCCGTGTGTAATTGAACTGAGCCCATATCGAGCTAAGATCAAACACGCCCAAGTCTTCCTAAAGTCGGGATCAAGAATCCGTGCCCAAGACAATCGTGTTTGTACTTGGGTTGAGAAAGTCCGGGATTGCTTGCCTTCTGGCATTATTTGGGATTGATTAAGTCCCGAATATCTCGGTATTTTTTTCTGTGTGAGCAGATATTTTACATATTTAAAGCTGTCATATAACCGATCTGACTGACTTGCTTCATACTTTATAGGGCCGGGAATGTTTTGTTCTCCTTGTCACATTTGCACAAATTAATGATACTTTTACTTTTACCCATTTTTTAGTGCTTACAGCGTAGAAAATGCGATCGGCAAATGACAAGCCCTCTCACCAAATGTGCCTATAGTTGATATACACAACTCATCTGTGCAGGCTACAATGTTTCCTCCAGATAGCTTTTAGACTGGTGGACTCGGACGCTTTGCTCTTGGCTGTTAGTGCTCTTATGCAGCTGTTAACGTTGCAATTAATACTGGTAGAGAGGCATGGCTCGTCGGTTGTCGAATTTCCTTTTTGCCGCTTTGCTACCGGCTATTAAAATAGAATCGATGAACTGCAAACTTGTTGAAGGCCTCGACAAACTGTCGGCTCGCGAAATTGATACCAAAAAAAGCCTTTTCTCAGGGAGAGATGCGCAAACAAATGAACTTGTGCAAACTCGAAGTGTACAAAACAAAGGCAAGGAGTGAGTGCTTCTAATAAAGCGACTCGCAACGAGTTGCAGCACCGAAACGGTCAAAAGTTCCATTAGTGTCGGGCCATGAATGCTATTTACAAGCAGTTCGCGATGCGGCCAGCGAGATAAGCGCTCCGACTGAGGCCAAATGGAAAAATGAATGGCACAAAGCGCCAAAGAAAGAGAAAAAAGTGAAAAACGTTGAACTAAAAATCCATTCGGCATCGATGCTGGTGCCGAGATAACAAAATGTTTGCCGCCCTGCCTCAATTGGGTGGAGCGAAGGGTCGTTGCGTATACGCCAAGTGAGCAGAAACACGGCTATGTGGAAAATGAACAGAAAACAAGCTAAGCAAATACATAAAAACACATACAGCAAATGAAAATTGGCAAATAGCAAAACTAAGAAAGCGACTCGTATGCGGTGCAATGTCACCAACACAAAAAAACAGACGCACACACATTTCTTTCTGTTGGCCTCGCCCGAGACTACACAATATTTGCGCTGTTATCCTTTTTGTTGTATTTGCTTAGCGCTTCTGTGCAAAGAATGAAGCGAACGACTATCATGAGACTGCTGAGGCCAACGACAAACGAGCAGCACAGCCACTCACCCGGCACTCGCACAACACTCAGATTAATATTTGTTATTATTTTTCCAGTTATCGTATGTATATTTGCTTTGTTTACCCTGTCTGCCCAAAGGAACCAGGAAGTGTTATGTTTTTTGTCCGCCATTCTTTTGCTCTTGCCTTTGGGAGCCCCTTGAGCGCGTCGGGATTTTGTTTTCATACAGCAGTGTCGATTGGTTAAGAGAGTGAAGCTTTAGCATTCGTGTGCTCATGTGTGTTTGCTTAAATTGGGGAAATACGAGAGCTCGAGGAAAAGGCTTAATACAGGTGAACCAAAGTTAGACTGAGTTTTAGACTGACAGATTTCGGTTTATTTCTGACTGGAACATTAAGGCAAACGACCACAACAAAAGAATATACGAAATGGACAGCAGTGTCTGGGAGACATGGCAAATGGAACTCCCTCACACAATACAGATTGCGTGTAATTTATGTAAGGGAAATAATTTTACGGATACTGTGGATACATTAGCAATATTGTTTATACTCAGACTAAATGATTGGCCACATAGAACGACGGAAAGCACCCAATAGACCAAATATCTACCCTTTTCTTTTTTGTTCTTTTCGGGTTCTGACAACCTTTCCCCAACATGATAACACTTATGAGCAATATCCAAGTAATTTAACAGACGTTTGTTTCAGGGATGCACCGAACCGAACCGAACCGCTTATGTCAGCTGGTGAACCGAACCGCAAACCGAACCGGCTTCCTTTCTGAATTGCTGAGCCGAACCGAAAACCTCAAATAAAAACGGTTCGGTGCGGTTCAGTTCCCTGACGAGCTCTCAGACGGGAATTGCTTTCCTCAAGCCAATAATACTTATTAATTTAGGAATTCAAAACGTTTCCTTGAGACAAATTTTATACATTTCGTTCGACTCTCTACATCCTTACTTGACTTGACGAAAATTTAAGAACATGTAATCCTGCAATTCTTCTGCAACTGCCCTGCGATATCTTAGTACATCTGCTATCAAACTACATTCTTTCCCCTAGTGGACAACATTTTCAATTTTCTGTAGTACTTCTTTACCTTAATTCAATCTTAGCCAGGAGAGTTTTTGATTCTTTTCTAGCCGACATTCTCTGTTTTCTAAGATCATTCGTCTAGGAACCAATGTACGGATCCTTTAAGACCGAAATAATACATTTTGGACTTTCTTTCAAGGATTTTAAAGATACTCAAATGGATTATGGGAATTTGCAAAGTGTGCGGAAAGTCACATTACAATAGAAATCATAATATTTCATAATGTGTCTTTGTGAACCGAAACTACGGTTCAGTCAGCTCTAAAAACCATGTAATGAACCGAACCGGCGGTTCAAAAACTGTGTGAACCACTAAACCGAACCAGTACTTATATTCGAGTGGTTTGCATCCCTGGTTTGTTTTGCAAACAACGCTATTGAAATATAAAGAATATAGATACAATACAGAAGATAGTTTTATTACGAATCGTACCACTGCAGTGGTCAGTGCACTGACCCGAGTTCATATCACTGGATCAGATGTAATAGAGCCAAATATTTCATTCTATTGTTGGCTTAACACAGCCTCTCTCTTCCTCTAAGTCTATGGGCTCGTGTCCTTTCAGTTTTCGCACAAGAGATAAGAAACTACAGTTTAACGCCGAGGCCGAACGGCAAAGACTGAGAGGCCTTTTTCATGACCATTTTTGGCTTGATTTCTTTTAGGATACCAGCTCAAACACTCAATGAGCTCAAAGGTGAGGACGGCAATGTAAGCAGAAATATTGCCAGTAGCATATGACTACACTGAAAAAAGAAATCAATCCGAAACGGGATTGATCCGATTCCGTCTTGAACCGATCCCGAAGAAGATTGATTTCACTCACAACTTTTATTTGTAATCCCATAAAACAGGATTAATTTAAACCTACTACAGTATTACCCTATTTTCAATCCCGTTTCGGAATGAATTCAGATTTTTTTTTCATGGTAGTGCAAGCTTAATGATGTTCTAAAAAAAGCTTTTTCATGAACCCTGCTTCACCGTGTAAGTACAGTCATGGTTCTCATCTGTAGAATACCTACAGAGAGCTTCAAAAGCTTATCTTCCATATTGTTATACCCGTTACTCGTAGAGTAAAGAGGGTATACTAAAGTCGTGCAAATGTATGTAACAGGCAGAAGGAAGCATCTCCGATATCATAAAGTATATATATTCTTGATCAGCATTAACAGCCGAGTCGATATAGCCATGTCCGTCTGTCCGTCCGTCCGTCCGTCTGTCCGTCCGTCCGTCCGTCCGTCCGTCTGTATGAACACCTAGATCTCAGAGACTAGAAAAGCTAGAGCAACCAAATTTTATACGTAAGCTAGTATTGTCTGTAAGCAGATCAAGTTTGTTTCAAATTTTGGCCACGCCCCCTCCCGCCCCCGCAATAAAAAATATTGAATAACTCCCACAATTTTTAAGATATCGAGCTCAGATTTTGCAGTGTAGTCTATGTGGCCAACATCTACAATCTCACAAATTTTCAAAAGGATCGGATAATAAATGGCCGAGTTAAAAAAATGTTGCATACTTATCCGAGCTGAGCTGAGTAACGGGTATTTCGAAGTCGGGCAGGGCCGACTTTAACTTACGCTCTCGTTTTTGGAGTTAGTTAAATCACTAATTATGATTAGAAAGCTTTAAAGCTAGTACACTGGCAACTTTCCTCTGCTGACGAATGAATTTTATTGCTGCGGCTAAAATTCTTCCTTCGTCTCTGCTACCATTGCCTACCCCCGATTCTGAGCTTTGTTTAACTCCTTATTCGAATTGCTCCTAGTTGGATTGGATCCTAGTTCATTAAGTTCATATAACAGGTCATGGTCTCAAGCAAAGAGAGTGAGATAAGCTCGGCACGTCCTAGATGCACATGACCTCAAATGTGTTGAGTCGTGCATGCTCGTGCTAATGATAACACGAAGGACGGCCAACTCTAGTTTAAATCCCATTCCATGTATCAGTTTGCCAAGTTAAGTAGTCACAATTAAGGCGTATAGAGGAATGACCCAAAGTCATTCAAGTATTTCAACTAGTCTAAAACCATAAAGGATAATCCCTGCCTGATAACCAGTGGATCTAACTTAAGAAACCTTCTTTTAAAATAACCTTCTTAAAGTGGAAATCAAATACACTTTAGTACAACCAGCAATTAGCAAATGAAAATAAGAGGATTTACTGTTAACTTGCCCATCCCCACAACTCATTTAGTAAAACAAGTTATTATTTTTCCAATTTCTCCTCCTACCTTTGCTCCAATTCGTTCAGGTTAGCGCTGAGTTACTGGCCCCGCCCACAAATACAACAAACTGAATTTAAACTAAATTATGTTAGCGTGAGTTTGGCTTTTGCTTATGTTGATGCCCCCTGGACATGAGAAGAAGGGGCTGGGCTTGCTTTCTCCGCTCGTGCCGCCTCCACTCCCTTTCCCAGGAAAAATAACAAATGTTGTTGAATATTTACCTCGAGTTCTCCAGTCAAGCATAACTTTGCACAACAAAACCAAAACAGAATAAAAGGGTTTGAAAACCATAACCAGCAGTTTGGGTTTCATTAGAAGTGTTTTCCAACATTTTTTTTCCTGTGGTCGCGCTTTTTGCCTGCCACTTTGTCCATACCCTGATGTTTTTGTGCAGCTCCTTCCCTTTAGGCCAACGTATTAGTCCGGCGCTGGGCGTGTGCGGCATTTTCTGATTTATGGCTACGAATTGTGAGAGTTGCGTTTTTTATGTTAATTAAATTGCTTCTGGGCGGAGGAAGAGATGGTTCGAGTGCATGTTGTCGGAGGGTGCTTGGCTTAGTGCACTTGAGCCAAACCCAACCCCTACGGGGTGGACTTAAATGGCTGTTGACCCAGCCGCTATTAGAAATTCCATTATATGTAAAGAGCCAGCCTTGTGTGCTCTTATGGCGCCTCTGTCAACATTAGAAGGCATTCAGGCCGGACCAGACAGGTATTTCGCATTGGTTCATTAAGCCCATGGGCTGGTGTTGCCGGTGCTGCACTGTGGGTACAATTGTCAAGAGGTGTCGATTATATTTTAATGGAAATTTGGTAACCAACTCAAGAAATGTAGACTGACTGACTGGATGACTTTGTGACCAGCGCTATTATTATTATTTTATTGACATTTTCGAAGCGCTAAAAGTGCAATAATACTTATAACGAAAGCACTAATCAGACAAGTAAAATTCGCAAAAAAATAACAAAATGGGTGCCCTTATTATAATTATATAATTTTGCTAGTCATGCATTGTTGTCAATGTCATCCCCGCGTTCTTAAGCAAGTAGCAACGTCCTTATTACTGCAGGTGACTTCCTTTCCTTTGGTGTGCCGTGCAGGTAAGCAATTGTCCCACGTAATTGCATTTCACCCACGGCAAGTATTTTTATTCAACTTTTTCATAAGAAAATTGTCAGCAACATTCTTGGACAGTGTCTGGTCATACTGCCACAGCGAAAGAGCGTAGAACAAAATTAAAAAAAAAAACAAGAAAGAAAGTCGGTCAAGCCCGACCATAACATACTCTGTACCAAGAAAATTTGTCTTTTGATCATAACTCGAAAACCGTTTATCCGATCTTCTTCATTCCTTTGGCATATCGATAAGTTATCCCAATTACTAAATATGTCCAGAAAAATCAAGCCATCTATCTTCAAAACTGTGGGAGATATAACGTTTTTTCTAAATTGTGGAGGCGGGAGGGGGCGTGGCCAAAATTGAAAATAAACTTGATCTGCATGCAGACATAAGAAGCATATGTCCCATACATGTCAAACCTCTATGTCTTACCATCTCTGAGATCTGTGCGTTCATACGGACAGACAGACGGACATGACGGACATGACTCGGCTGTTGATGCTGATCAAGAATATATAGTATATACTTTATAGAGTCGGAGATGATTCCTTCTCGATGTTACATACTTTTGCACAAACTTATAAAACTCTGTGTACCTACGGTACAGAGTATAAAAACATAGTCTGCTGCAGAAGCTTTCGTCCCATAAATGCCAAGTAAATACATACAGAAGGAAATTCTACTCGCTCTTGAATTTACAAGAACTTCGCTCTTAAATTCGAGCTAAATTCGTTCTTAGTTTGGTGCTTTTAGGCTATTGGAGTAAGGTAAACAAACTGAGAGAGAAGAGTATGCATATTTGAGAGAATTTCCTTGAATGTGCTCTCACAGTTTCATTTTGTGTGGGAAACCACCGAGCAGAGTGCTCCTTCGATTTGTGCACTCATGCTGTTTTGAACTTCTCAAGTAGTTATGGCATAATTGGCATGGAGAGACGGCTGTTTGGCTTTGTGGTGATATGTGTCTTCGAGACGGTTAACATACAATGACAATCAACTTTCTGTGAACTAAATCTAAACAAAAAGGAAAAAACCGCTGATTTTAATTTGTTGTTTGATTGGAATATGAGCGTCCATGCTTTTGAAGCAACGGAGAACTTGGTACAGGAACGAATATTCTTTTTTTTTGACAATGCATTTTGCTCTTGTTTCAAGAATGAGTAATCTCAGATTTGAGTACGTTTAGTGCTTGATTCAATAATTTGAATGTTTCGGCTTAAGAGTTGGTTCAAAGTACAATAAAAGTCGTAGTTCCGGGTTCGAACCAGTTCGGTCCGAAACCAGCTTGCAGCTCTGGATAAAATATATGTATATAACTTCAATTCTGGTTCAAATAAAGTCCATTATCTGCTTAAAAACTCAAAATGTATTATATGGAACCAAATGGGTAGCAAACTGAAATTTTGAAAGATTTCCAAAATCGGTACGCTATGACCCAAAATGGTTCACTCATCAACTTAGAACAAAGCGTCGAACTCACTCTTCAATTTTGGTTTTTATGGGAGAGGAGTGTCTAGGGAAGCTATCATGTTGCTTGGGAATTCCCAACCAGCTATGGCATTGCTGGCATGGAGAGAGGGCTGTTCGACTGACAGTTGACAGGCAAAGGCTGATGCTGCTTTGATGTCCTGTGTATTCCTCGACCCGTCTAAAACTTGTTAAATAAATATAAACATAAAGGAAAAACCACTGTTTTTAAATTGTTGTATGATTGGAATCTGTGAAGCGCTTGATTTAAGAGTACTCGATCTTACACTTGAATCTGAGGAGCTCTTGATACTAGAAAGAACATTTTCGGTTTATGACAATGCTGTACGCTCTTGATTCAAATCGAGCAATCTTGAATTTGAGTATGATAAGCATTCGATTCAAGAACTATTCTGCTTGATTTGAGAATGATTTGAACTTGAATCAAGTATTAAAGCTCTTGGATCAAGGAAAACGGGATCAAAAAATTATACTTGGATCAAGAATTTCCCTCTTGGATCAATAATTTTCATTCTTATCGAACTTCTGACATCGAACATTCTTGAACCAAGCATCTCCGACCCCATAAAGTATATATATTCTTGGCCAGCACCAATAATCGAGTCGATATAGCCATGTCCGTTTGACCGTCTGTTCGTCTGTCTTTATAAACACCTAGATCTCAGAGACTAGAAGAGCTAGAGCCAACAAATTTTAAATGTAGACTAGTATTGTCTGCACGCAGATCAAGTTTGTTTCAAATTTTGGCCACGCCCTCTCCCGCCTTAATATCGAGCTCAGACTTTTACAGTATAGTGTATGTGACCAATATATACAATCTCTCCAATTTTCATAAAGATCGAATAAAAAATGGCAGAGTTACAAAAACTTTGCATACTTATCTGAGCTGCATTAGGCTATGAAACACTAATTACCCTGAATAACAGGTATTTCGAAGTCGGGCTGGGTCGACTTTAACTTACGCTCTCGTTTTTCTCTGAGTGTATACCATTATATTCAGTACCTGAACAACTCGGTATGATTCCCATACGGTAGCTGAGCCCCATAAAGAAAACCAAACAAAACAAAATGTCCTATTTGGTAAACATGGAAATAAGGACATCAGTCAGCTAGACTTACCATTTCGCCCAGTGTGTTCCATTCCTGCTTGTGCATGATAAATCTTTCAATATGCTACAAGACGTTGCCTGGCAAACAAAACGTGAAGCAACAATTTCCATTTGAATTTGCTGCAAAAGCCTATTAAATGCCAAAACAATAGCCTCCCACACGAAGTCACATATACACGCTCGCACACACACGCACGCACGCACACACACACACACTCCAACTTACATATAAATTACATGGCTTTGTTTGCCTTTGGCTCCACATGCGAGTGAACAAACAAAACGAACGAGTCTACAAATTATTATGCAGTGATAAATATGTCCACATTTCATATTTCTACTCCTTCCACCTCCCCCCCCCACCACACTTGTGGTTGCCTGTTGCTCGGGAGACAGTCCTTTAAAGAGGGAACTACTCCAAAAACCAATCGATCACTTTAAGAGTGCCAACTAAAACACATAAACCAAAACTAAATAATGTGCAAAGAAAAAACAACAAGAACAACAACAAAAACACAAACAAAATTCAGCAACTTTGCCAACTAATAGCTGAAAAAACCAATTCGCCCCGGAGGGCGCACAAAAAATGGCATCTAACTTTCCAATTTAGTATCACTGGCGGTCGCAGCCAACTTGATGCCGATGCCGCCAAACAATTCCCACAATGACGCACTCCAGTGAGATTGGAAAACAATAAACCAGTTGCCCCGCCCAGCGCCGCGCCGCCCCGCCGTCGCACACAACTGCCCGGGGTTACATGAGAAGAAAAATGCGGTGAAAAGAGCGTGAAAAGTGTTTTCTTCTGCCCAGGGAGAGGCCAGCTAGAAAATAGAAACAACAGGCGGGCCAACTGCATTGATATTTAGAGGAAAATGCTGTGGCTGCTGCTCCTGCCGGTTGGCATGTAAACAAATCGCAAAAGGATAAGGACAAGGCACTTGTAAGCCAGCACTTAGCAAAATCGAACAAATATGTGACTTCTGCACAAACTTGCTACCTTTTGAAGTATACCGGTGAGTCTGTGGGTGTGTTTCTATGGATTTATAGACATTGTTTGGTTTTTTCGAGCTGTGCGCCTGGCTGTATGCTATGATTTCTTGCTGCACTCTCCACCCCAAAACACTAACAAGCAAAGTTTTGCCAGCAATAAGCAAGTATTTGCGGTTGCATTTCGCAACTCCTTCTGCCAGCTCCCCCGTCCTGCCCCTGCCCCTGCCCCCTACTGAGCACACTTACCAAATTCTCAACTGGCAAACAAGCGAAATTTTCGATTTCAGTGTGCAAATATTTATGCTACATCTAGGACCTGCCTTGCCGACGATACATTTGGCCAATTATGTGCTGCTCCCAGACCCACTGGTCATTAAGGTCAATGTGCAGAAATTCATTTCACGGCAAGTGCCAACAACATACTTAATGAAAGCATGTGAAGATACCGCCCCGATATGCAAACAACTCCCCGAGGTCATGAATTACGCACAGCTGCCGTATGAAAAACTGAAAACAATTTTATTTTATTCGCCTCGCGAGAGATTTACCAAGGCGACCCAGCGCCGCACTCCGTTCGCCAATCTCTCGCCGGGCCTGCCGACAAAGCCGCAAATTATGTGCCATTATTCTTAAGGGCACAGCCGCATGAAATGTGACCCAAATAAGATATAAAAATTTTTGAGTGCCTTGTTAGGCGATGTTGGCAACGTTCAAAATGCTTGTAAAGCTGCTGCTGTTGCCCTGAATAATGCTCCGCATTTTGTTGACAAACGACTCCGAAATGGGTGGCCATAAAGTTGCCGGAAATTGACGTTGATTGTTTGATAATTAATAGAACTTGGCAAACAAATCACCTACATAAAGCAACGTTTGCTCACAAAATGCAAGCGAAGTTCCGGCCGACTGCCTTGGCAGAATGTTGGGATAGATGTTAGTAGCTAACCGAGTGTGTATGCAGTTTGTCAAGGATGCTGTGCATTAATTCTAATTGTATGAATATACATGAAACATTTTTCATCGAAAATGTCAGGGGTAGTTTTTAAAAAAAATGCTTTTCCCTTTAAAACAACACAGAATGTCGATCAAGCCCGACTATAACATACTCTGTACCAACTAAATTATACGCTCAGCAAAAATGTTGATGCTGCAGCAGCAGCTGAAAGTAGCGCTGCAACAGCGAACAGTCTTTTGATCATAACTCGACAACCGTTCATCCGACTTTCATCGATAATTTATCCTGATCACTAAATATGCCTAGAAGGAACGAACCACTTATCTTTAAAACTGTGGAAGATATGACATTTTTTCTAAATATCGGGGGCGGTAGGGGGCGTGGCCAAAATTGAAAACCAACTTGATCTGCCTGCAGACATAATACATGTTAAACCTTTATCACTTACCATCTCTGAGATCTGTGCGTTCTTGCGGACAGACAGACGAACAGACGGACATGGCTATATCGACTCGGCTGTTGATGCTGATCAAGAATATGTATACTTTATGGGGTCGGAGATGCTTCCTTCTGCACAGACGGACGTCTGTCTGTATGAACCCCTAGATCTCAGAGAATGGAAGAGCTAGAGCCGCCAAATTTTAACTGTAGACTAGTATTATCTTCACCCAGTTCAGGTTAATTTCAAATTCTGGTCACGCCCCCTGCCGCCCTCGTAATAAAAAAAAGTTCAAAAAAAGTCCCCTATAAATTTTAAGACGAAAATCATCCAAAGAAAATGATCACCCTTGGGATGACTTTTTATCTCCGTTGGATATTTAAAAGGATATTTAAGACATATTCTTTCCAAATGGATACGGGAAGTCATCCAATGGATATATTTCAGGTAAAATGCCCAATATTTTAGGCATTTATTGAATAAAAATCGCATTTTATGCTGAGCTCCCAAAATATGTTCAACCAATTTTTCTGTGCTAGACTTGCTCACTCTCAGTACAGAACACTGGTTTTTGCTTCTATTGTGTTTTCTGTCACATTGTTTTCTATGAGCGAAACTTACGAAGCTGTCATACGACAACAGCTTCAAGGGAACAATTTCGTTTGGCTCTCAGTAACTGAGCATAAGCCACTGAGCAAATCGACCAAAGTGTCTTTTTTGGTGTGGGGTGCCTACTTGTGTGCTTGTGTTTTAAATTTGTTATAACGTGTAAATTGAACTAATTGCCAACAAAATGAAAATTCCAAAAGATAGATGAATATAGAAATTAGAAAACTAAATCTCCATGTTGCGAATTCGTACACTTTAAATTAATCGCCAATGTATGCCGACGATATCATATTGAAGCTCACATATCAATAACCAATAACAAACCGATGAAAGCGAGTCGCACGTCTCGAACAAGCTCAGAATCGGAGTGACACCTCGTTTAAATAAATAGCAAATAAGTAGCGCAAATGGCGATTAAATAATACAGGCCGATTCCTAAACAATAAACTTAAGCTATTCTACATGAAAACGAATTTGACAAAACTTTACTTTGCCACATGAGGTGGATGCGGGTTTGGTTTGAACTCTTGTAGTACAATAACACAATCATAATGTGGAATTATTCATTTGCAAATTGACTCCAAAAATAGATTATTCAAGTCTCGTCGCAACAGACATTTTGAGCGCTGTGAGCTTGCGCTTTACGGAAGATTTAATGCCTTCTTTTATGAACAGCTCTTATCGGAGTCATCTACAGGGCGTTATGTATGGGGTTTAGAGTTTCGCGAAATCCGTCGCTTTCTAAAAGTAAAGACGGCCTGCCGTCAGTGGTAACCGTTTTCTCGACAGACGCAGTTATTGCCTCGTATAATATTTTCCTTATCTATTTAGTTTACAGACTTAAGTGCAAACGACACTTTCGTCAGTTTTTGAACAGAAAAGTGTCTCATAGAGACAGTTTAACATAAAAAAACTCTCACTGGTTGAGCATAGACTGCTTTGGGAAAAAACAGAGGTGAGATATCATTTCGGTTCCATTTCTTATGGGAGCTCTGATTTTTGGTAATGATTTCCATAATCCTAAAATTTAAGGTGTATTTTGGAATACTGTTCTGGTGCAGGCTTCGATGTGCAAGCCCTTTCTCCCATTGCACCTAGAGCTATTTTACTGCATCTGGCGCGAGTTGAAACTAGAGCGTAAGTTAAAGTCGGCCCTGCCCGACCGCGATATACCCGTTACTGAGGGGAATTAATGTTTTACAGCCTCTCCTTATGCTCATTAACAGTGCAACAACATGAACGTGAACATTTTAACATTATGTCGGTAGTTCGAAGAACAGCAAACGCTTATTGAAACTGCTTAGAGATTTTTTTTCATTTTCGTTCTTTTCAATCTGAATCTAAGAGGCTTTTAATGTATTAAAAAACCAGATTATAATTAATCAATCTTCGATCTATGCACCACTTTCTTTTCGGAATCATAACTTAATTTTCGATGAAGATCAGACAAATCATGCAAGTTTGAGAATCATAGGGTCATAGATAGGGACCTTAATAAATGTTTAACCGCCCGCGGGCGTTATGACACTATCTTAGCTTTAACTATGGCATCAAAACTCAGTAATAATAATTACTCAAACGTCGAAGGAATCGTGGCCTGTTCGATGCATATCCCTAGTAAGTTAACAATGTCGAACTAATAAAACTCATTGCCTCGTTTGAAAATTCAATTATAATTCCGGTTTTTAAAAATTTAATGAATATTTTTGGATTTTTATTCATTTTACTTAAGAAGTAATCATTATCGACTGAGCAATAAAATAAAAATCATTGTGGAAATGCATAGATTAGCGAAATATAATCGTATTTTATTATGATAGATTTTTTCATACGGGTACTCGAAGTTGATGATTTTTGAGGATGAAAAATCTACAAGTAATCACTATTTACGGTCCCTGCTTAACATTCCTATCATGTCATTGAGTTGGTTTTTGTGGGAGATGAATTATGAATTGCAACAGAATAACAACTAAATATGTCTCTAACAAAATCTTAAAGCAATTTGACTGAACAAGGATTTTGTTCCAGGAGCTTATCGATTTCTGATTTTTGCTTTGAACCTGCTGACTTAGATTCTGTCAACTTGTTTGGTCCTGTGGCCGAAACCGGCTTTAAGTACATCCGTCGAATGTGTCTAATTTGCATAGAATAAGACAAAGTTTTGTGGCCTCTTTTAAAAGTATTTAGTAAGTGCCAGCTGTGGTTTGCTGACATCAAAATCTAAATTGGAATTGGAAAACAACAATTGGAAATAAAGTAAAAAGACTACTAAAATATGGAAACTCTGAATGGCTGTTTACATTCAGAGTTTTCGTGTTTGGCAAATCGATTTCCACTTAGGTTTTTTTTGTGTTTTGCGGCTCATCTCCGTCTACAGTTGCGTTTTGTGTTCAGCCAAATATTTATAAATCATTTAATCGCCTCGTTGAACGAGCTGCAAGCATATATACATACATCCATACACACACATATAGAAATCAGTTCGCAGAACAAAAAACAGTCAAATTCAGCGGCCAGAGGCAGAAATATGCCACCAAAATAACTCTCAATTCGGATTGTGGTGCAGTTAAGCAGCGGCTTAAATGTTATCAATGCCCTGGCCATTTTGGTTGGAAAATATTTTAATAATTTATGAAAATAAATACACTAAATTGCAATCCTCGCTGCTTTGCATTCCCACGTAATTCCAACGTTTCTCTTTTTCTCCATTTAAATTTTGCAGAGCTGGTCGAGTGTGCGCTACGCGATGTGAATTTAATTATTGAACCGCCAGCTGTTCGCCGGGGCCAGCATGTGGTGATACGCTGCATATACGATCTGGACGGGTCGCCCCTCTACTCGGCCAAATTCTATCGCGGTCAATTGGAGTTTTACCGCTACACGCCCGGCGAGTACCCAAACACGAAAGTGTTTCCATTTCCTGGCATTCATGTTGATGTAAGTATGAGTTAAGCAAAAGCAATCAATCCGTTTTGTTTTTCCTCCCGGCTCTGGGGCACCTGGCCGGCTGACCGGCGCCACTTTGATGTCCTTAATTGCGCGCACACTGCATTTATTTATATTGTATATTTTAAAACTTTGCGCTCATGCATATTCAGTCCGACAGTTTTATTGTTATTGGCAGGTTTTCGCAGCCAAGCCAAACCCGGCCACCTGGATGCAAAAATTTCATTTAAATTTTTGTCGCCCACCTGCAAAAATGGCATCCGTGGATTGAGTCTACGTTTGGGCTAGATTATTGAAAAAGTTTATCCAGCCAGCGGCTGCAGCTTCGATAAAGTTGCGTCGAATCTGGCTAAATATTTCATCAGGCTATTGAGTTTTTGCGGGCAAGTTTTCCTCTAGTTTTTATTTTGTGTTTGTTGTAGAAAAGTTTCCCCCATTCTGAGAGTCATTTTTTGTGGTTCATTTTTTTTCGGTTACTTATCATTTTTTTTTAAATAAATTTAAGTGCATTTCATTGTTGAGTTCTGATGTCAGATTGCAGACAGTTGCGAGCTGGCGGGTGGTCTGCGCATCAATTGTGGTTGTTGGTAGGTAAACACCTGCAGAAAGTCAGCTCGGGGCCACTGATTCATTGTGATGATATGAAATTAATTTGAAAGCTACGTTTTTACACTCAGACTCGTTTCGACTGGGGCATATAGGTAGGGTTTTCGAGACAATAAAGTTGGTCAGCTGGTGAATCTGAGACTTAAGTTGTGGTACATTTTTGAATGGTTCAAGGGTTCTGCTTGAGAATAGCAAAGTATTTTTTTTATTTTTTTGTACACGTGAAAGAAAGGATTCATTCGGGTTACTGTGCTCCCAAAGAAATTGGTATCAATATCAATTTGATACACATTGTCTCAAGCTGAAACCAAAGCCAGTATGCTTTTTTTGATATCATTCTAATCCTCGATTATATCAATTTTATCTTTATGTTATAAATTTGATACCCAAAATATTCATTGGATACGCAGCAGTATTGAATTGAAACAGACATGAAGACATACTGAAAATTCATGCTCGTATGTGAAACGAAGGCTACCGAGCTGGCAGCTCAGTAGGTGCTTGACAATTGGTATTGAGTGTTTTATTTAATCGCTTAAAGAAATAGCTAAGTTAAATAATCTCCCATACGCCGTGTTGAATAACAAATATAACTATTTAGAGACGACAAGCTGTTTCTGCGCCATTCAAGATGATCGAACCATAGTCAGTTGCAGAAGAGGCTAGGTTCGCGTACGCTGCGGTGCCAAAGCTGGGACAAATTGCACAATCAAGCCGTTATAATTTGGGTAGCACCAAATCAGAGCGGCGGACTGTTATCTCAATTAGATTTGCATGATCCACATCCCAATGGTGACTTCTGTGTGAAAATCATCCGTGTTGCAATACGAAAGAACAATTTTTCTCATAGTCATAAAATACATTTGGAAAGAATGCAAAACAAAACTAATTAGATTTTAAATGTTTATGTTTTAATTTTAAGGGCAGAAATAAATTGGTATATTACATTTGATAAAAACTTTGGTAACTAATTGGTATCAAAACAATTGAAGACAACTGAAAAATTAAAATGATAATTGCTAGTTCAAATTAATACAAAAGCGAAAAAGCTAAGGTTACTCTTTGCCGAAGTTTTTAAGCCCTTGCAAGTGCTCGGTTAAATATTTTCAAATATAATCGTTTTCCCACAACAACCCATTTTCCGACCGATCCACAGTGGCTTCTGTTGAATGGGGAGGGCGGCCAAAAATACTTCAAGTTGAGGTAGAGACTTGAAACTTATTATTATTTATTTATGTATCATCCTAACGCTACAAGTTACAGAAACGTATATATTATTGCGATAGTCGCAGAGGCAAACAGAATAAAAAACATTGAAATTAGTGAAGAAATAACTTACCTACTACATACATTATAATCTAAAAACAGGTTTCCTGGAACAATTTTGAAACTCAGACATAGATGTGCAGTTTTTCAGGAACAATTTTGTAAATTACAACTAAAATTTTAATTTTAAATATTTTTTGTTTTTAGATTTGCTTCTTCCTCATAATTTATAATTCAGTTTTGAGGTGAGATTCTAATTTTATTTTAAACTGCGTGGCGCTACTTATGGTTCTTAAACTATGGGGCAGCTGATTCCAACTGCGAACAGCGAAAATAAAGAATTGAACTAAGTTACACGTCCTTCTAGATGCGCAAAAGCTCAACATTTCAAAAAGATATAAATAATCCTATGGAGAAGTATGAGTGATCTGAGTGTTATCCAAGATTGTAAAGGAAGGTTATTCGGTCTGAACGAGTACGATTATATATATATCTTGCAATATTATTAAGGGCCACTTGCATTTTATGTTGACTTCTGGAGTCAGAAATACCAATGACTTCGATGCCATAAAATAACCGGGAAGTTAAATACGTCTTAGCAATTAACAGTCTGAGATTGGTCGGTATAAAGTCTTTGGTAAGAAAGAAAAAAAATAAAAAAAAGAAATAATAATAATAATATCATTCAAAATAATAATAATTCAATCATTCTAATATTCAGACAATGTAACTTTAGTCTTAAGTAGGTTAATACTTTTGTCAATTATTAAGTTTTCTGTAGTGACTAGTGCATTAATATATATAAGGTTACCCTTGTCGCACTAGGAAATAAGGATAATAATAATAATAATATAAATGAATTGCCTGAGTAGTCCGTATAGTTTACCCACAACCCGTAAATCGTAAAACGTAAATCCTACATACATACTGAACTGGTAAATTGCTAATCTTCAATACTGGCAAACCCACAGTGCTAAAGGTCTTGCTGCTTATAACTATGCACTTGGACTTAACTGGGTTTAGGCCAAGGCCATTCTTATTTGCCCAGCCATTAACTTTACATAGATCACTATTACATATCTGAACACATTCATTAAACTTTGACATAGGACGAGAAAGATACAGTTGCACGTCATCGGCATACATATGTACTTCGCAATTAGACAAAACTGATGGTAAGTCATTTACATATACGGAAAACAGCAAGGGTCCAAGAATCGATCCCTGGGGCACACCTCGACTAAGGATCAAGAGCGCTAAAGAAGCAGTACTTGTAGTTACTAGTTGTCGTCTATTGCAGAGATAAGATTTTAACAAGTCTACAGCGGTGTTTGAGAACATATACATACGATTTACTTTAGTGCATAGTACATCATGGTTTACTGTGTCGAATGCCTTACTATGGTCTAGAAGAGTCAATAATGTTATATATTTTCGGATGTCCTCCGTTATTTTGAGAAACGTGAACACAAAATTTTTATAAATTTGTAGTAAAATGATGTATCAAAATCAGCCGGATCGGACCTCCATATCATATAGCTGTCATATGAACGATCGGTCTTTATTCAAGTATTTGTGTTGAAAACTTGTTTGTTTTCCATTACACTGCAACGCAATTTTATAGTTCTTCATTAAAAACAACTTTATATAACCATGGCGAGCTTAGTGAAAATTGGGATACCATATCATAAAGCTGCAATAGGAACAATCGGTCTAAAGTCGACATTAATTAAACACGCTTTAAGTGTAAGGTAAAAGTTCAACAAAAAGGAAAAATTTACCAAATTTTTATAAGAAGGGGAAAAAGTATATATTTTATATTGATTGTTCCAATTAATCAATAGCTGATGTTAATAGGGTTAGCTTGTATGAAGTCTGCGGCCACAAAAACCTCCTTTGGATATACTATATTAGATCGACAGGCATTTTGCTGTCTACAAAGCTTCTTATAAACAAATATTGATGCTTTGTTAAATTTGCTTCCACCATTAGCGACCAACCTTCAGTAATATTTGCTGGCGAGATCTTTACATTCGATTGTTGAGAAACACCCCGCAAGTCATCAGCAGCGGACGCATCCATATCTCCGATTTCAGCTATTCGTCGGCGTTTTGTACTCCTTGATGAGTCCGCTAAAATAACTCTTGGACGTCCACGATCCTCACCAGAGGCAGATGCTTCTAAGTTATACTGCAAAACAACAACAACAAAAACACAATCGCAGCAACAACAACAATGCACAACAAATAATAGGCACCACGCAGAAAACAGTAGCAAAACAATCTAGCGCGCTTAGTTTTTGGCACTTTCTGGCAGCTGAAATGTGTTAGTCTAAAATCTTAAAAGGTTGACTAATGTTAACATCTAAGTCCAGTTAGAGGAATCTGGCGGAATCATTACTATTACCTTAGCTGAAATTATATCACATGGACAATGGCACACTAAAAATAGTACTAACGAAACATAAATTTTATAAAAAGAACACAACATATTATAAGCATTAAAAATAATGAAAAATAAAGTAAATACCTTTATTTATAATATTCATGTTGATTTTCCTTAAAATTTGCTTGTTCAACGTACTTTTGATTGCTTTAAACTTGACTTCTATATCGAGCTGCTCACACTTCAAGAATCAACGACATGATCTCTCTTTTGAAGCTATTCTTGTAGAGTTCAGTTATATTGAATCAAAACAAAGTACACAATTAAAAAGCTTATACATTAATAAGTTAGAGATGACACTTATAAATCCAAATTTTTGACTTTGATATTAAAATTTTTGGCCTATGGGAGAAACCACTGTGGCGATGGTTCGTATTGGAGCTATATGATATAGTGATCCGAATAAGACAAAAAATTTCAACTCGATAGAATCAAAGCTGAGAGACTTGTGTGCGTAGAAACAGACAGACAGACAGACGGACGGACAAAGCTCAATCGACTCAGCTCGTTACCCTGATCAAGAATATATATGGTTTATTGGGTTGCAAATGAATATTTCCATGCTTTTCATGCGTCTGGACAAAATTGTAATACCTTATGCAAGGGTATTCAAATAATACACAAACGCGACAGCCTGATACAAGTTGATACATCCTGATACATTTTGAGGACTACATTTATTAGATTGTAGGTAATGTGTGTTTGAATTTGATCCCGACTATAAATACATGATGAAAAGATAGTACAAAACTATAATATCCTTTCCTTATAACTTTGACACTTCAATTAGCCAGCTTCTACTGCTGTTGGTACCAGATGTTAAGTAGTAAGCCATGGTTTTGTTCATTACCGGCTTGCAGCGCATGTTGCGTCTACTTATGCCACTTTAATTTAAACTAAAGTTATCTCAGTTTTTTTCTGATGTTCCACCGTGATCGTGTTTAGCCGAACATCTAGCTGATCGAAGAAATAGTATGCTACACTTCCACCAGCGACTCCAAATGTTTATCGAAAGGCTTATTACCGAAAGCTTTACTCGCATTGTGGGCATCAATGAAATATACCATTATAAAAACTTCTAACAGTGTCCAAAAGTGAGCACTTCGCTCAGCTAACCAAATTGTTCGACTTAAACATTTACTCTGATAACCAAAATGATAGGTTGCAAACCGCTGAAATTCTGCAGAAGATTCGGTCCGAATGTTCGAACTCATCATAAAGTCTTAAGTTCGGTTCTCAGACGAAACTGAGGTAGTGTATATTTTCAATTACTTTTAGCGGCTCGTTATAAAAAGAAACATCCTTTTCTAAACACCTCTTTCGCATAAATATATCCTTGGGTACTTTTTCGATCCTTTTTAACTTTTTAATGATATTATGAATATTTAAAAGTAAAGCCAATTCAATTAAAACCAATATTAACAAAGACAATAGCAACCGCAAGAAATACAACAATTTCCTCCATCTCAGATTAAGATGAGACAAGAATTGAAAGTCTTGTTTCTCAAGAATCGTTGACAGATTATGTTAAGGCATTTCAAAGTATTGAAAGCAAAAGTCAAGGCCCATTGTGTCTTCACAGAACAGTCATTTGTCTTCAGACTAACATCCACCACATCGTTTCAACGCTCTTCAGCCTGCTTGTTATGTAGTTGTTGCACAAATATTCCAGTAAGAACTGAATCACCTGGTATCCCAATTGATGGAAATCTACATATTGTTCAGACCTAATAGTAGCCAAGATTCGTATTCGAATAGAACACTGTTACCAAATGTTGGTAGGACTGACATCTTCTTCAGTTGTTCAACGAGGCAACAGCATCAGTCGTCGCTTCATGATTTTTCTTAATTGCCTCGCTGCTGCTTTCGGTAAAATTCGGTGAAATAAAAGTAACTTTTTATAAACGTTGTAGGTTTCCAGTCCTGTTCTGAATGTTGGCTGAATGTTGAACCTTGCAAATGGTTCGCAATGCACTTTGTCACTTGCCTAAAAGTTCTGTTTTTTTTTGCAATTTTCGCTGACCATTTCGTTTGTTTTTCTTTCTCGCCCAACAGGTTACCAGCTCAAACGCCAGCCAAGTGCTCATACGAAACGTAGGATTCGGAATCTCTGGCAACTTTTCCTGCGAGGTTACCACCGACGCCCCAAATTTCTCCACAGCCACTGCACAGGGCACCATGCAAGTTGTTGGTAAGTTTAAGTTGCCGTGCAAAGCTCCATCATCCCAATTGGCCTAATGTGCGCTTAAAGCCAACTCTAAGAGTATCAGCCATCAGGCTAAACAGGCTACAGCTTTGACATTGCGCTCAAATCTCCGCTAAGAGCGTTTCGTTAACTTTGCGTTGAGCTGTACCTGTAGCTACATAGCTTAGATGGCGGAAAAGTTTTTAGCAAGCGGCGATGGCAATTTGTTTTGGCGCAAGAGCAAGGTCACAGGCAGCAGCTGAAACTTTTGCCAGGGCCCAGCGACTTGCGTTGAAAATAGCGTCATTAACAGGCCATTTTGACTCTGGCAGATAAGTGGGGTGTATGGTGTGTGCTGGGTATTTGGTGGGTGCAGAATGGGCATCATCTGGGGTCATTTGGTAGTCCTACCTGCACGCTTCACGCATTTCACGGCTTTATGCGTTTTAAATGAGCGTGCCACGGCGCGCTCTGAATTACGAATTTAATCAGCCAGGCAGTGAGGGTCATGAAAGGCAATGAGCTCGACGAGTTCAGCCTTAACTGAAAGCTTGGCAATTATTTCAGACAGAAGCAGCTGCTGGCAGCAGCATTGACATTGTCCAAGTACAGCACTATGGTAACAAACGCCATGTTTTTGGTTGGCAAAAAGAATCAAATTGAATCTTGGCATCTTTTATGAATTTTGGAATTCAGGAAGTTGCAAATGGTTAACTATTAGTTTTAGTTCAAGGAACTAAGCGGTTTCGCTTTAATTAAGGCGAAATATTTCAAAAAACGTTTCAAAATTCATTGACTATTCTGTTTGTGGATAACTAATAATTATATTTGCCAACGAGTCAAGTAAAATATGCCAAAAATATGCAAATATTTATAGAATCTGTTGAAATACCGTCAATATACATTAACATTGAAAAAGAAAATCAGAAATCGTCCTTGAATATAGAAATTCGCCTCAAAAAAGGAGTCAAAGGAGATTCACAATATATTTTTAAAAAATAATTTTATACAATAGAACTAAGAATTTCAAAAACTAAGACAATTTTTACTATAAGCAAGAAAATATTTTCTAAATTGTAAAAAACATTTTCTAGATTATAGAAAAATATTCCGTGACTTAAGAAAAACAAAATTTTGGTATTTATTTTTATTTTTTTTAGAAAAATGGGAGTAGACACAGAAAAGGAAGACGACACTAAGTCGTGTATAGCCCCTTCAAATTATTTTTATAGCATATTTTCTTTCTGTTGGTTCCCAAAATGTCTTCTTTCTGAAAATCATGCTAAAATTAGAAATCATTATTTTATTTTCTAACTATACCTTGTCTGGGAATTGAACTGGGGACCTCGGGGTAACCTCAACACGAAAGGCATCTCATCGCATTCGACTAACAAGCACGCGCGTGTGTCATAGTGAAGAACGCAGTCAAATGTTAAGCACTCAGCTGCCTGTTTATAGTCTGTACCGTAGGCAGAAGGAAGTATCTCCGACCCCATAAACTAAAGGGTGATTTTTTAGCTGTTATCTTTTTGGCAACACTGGTTTAAACAGCTCACGCACGTTTCGTGTTTTGTTTCACAGTCAAACATCTTCATTCTTGCAAGAGTTACCAATGCATCCAGAAAAAGTCACAGTGTGGTGCGGTTTATGGGCTGGTGGCATCATTGGACCGTACTTCTTCAAAAATGATGCGAATCGTAACGTAACTGTGAATGGTGAGCGCTAACGTGATATGATATCCAACTTTTTTTTGCCCAAAATGCAAGAGCTTGACTTGCATGACATGTGGTTTCAACAAGACGGTGCCACATGCCACACAGCATGCGCAACAATGGACTTATTGAGAGGCGAGTTCGGTGAACATTTCATTTCACGTTCGGAACCGGTCAATTGGCCGCCTAGATCGTGCGATTTAACGCCTTTAGACAATTTTTGGTTGGGCAATGTTTAAGCTCATGTCTATACAGACAAGCCCGCTTCAATTGACGCATTGGAAGACAACATTGAAGCATTTATTCGTGAGATACTGGCCGAAATGTTGGAAAGAGTATGCCAAAATTGGACTAAGCGGATGGACCATTTGAGGCGCAGTCACGGTCAACATTTGCATGAAATAAACTTCAAACATTAAATTATATAGACCGTACTATCGATTCAAATAAAATTTTCATGCATTTTTCTGAATTTTATGTGTTTATTTCACCCTTTATATTTATTCTTAATCAGCATCAGCAGCCGAGTGTATATAGCCATATCCGTATGTCTGTCCGTATGAACGCACAGATCTCAGAGATGGTAAGAGATAAAGGTTTGGGGTGTATGGGACAAAAACTTCTTATATCTGCAGGCAGATCAAGTTTATTTTCAATTTTGGCCACGACCCCGGTTCGAACCTGAACCTGGGTTCAGCGACCTTCTGAACACGCACGGTCAACCCGAAGCCAAAACTTTTCGCGAGTTCGAACCTCGGAGTGAACCCCTCCTGATTTTTTCGAGGTTTACAGTTCTGATATTTAGTAATGAAGATATCTTATCGATCCGCCAAAGGAATGGCGAAGATCGAATGAACTGTTATCGAGTTATGATCAAAAGACTGTACGCTGCTGCAGCGTAGTAGCAGCGCTGCTTCTGCAGCATCAAAATTTATACTTTATATCAAAATAATACTTTCAGTGGTACAGAGTATGTTTCAGTCGGGCTTGACCGACTTTCTGTCTTGTTTATATTTCGAAAGCAGGGAACACGAACTTGAGAATTACAAGCGGTGACTTATTATGATTTTCTAATATACAGCCCAATTTTCTATATACATTTATCTATATCTTAAACCGAATTTCTATAGTATTTTTTTTCAAATTTAAGAAAAGATCTTTCTTAAAACGTCGGCGTTTTACTAACTTAAATGGTTGTCGGCCTATGTTAGGAGTCCGAGCCATAAATTTTCTTTTAATTCAATGGCAGTCACAACAAAGTTTTGTTTTTAGGAAAACATCTAGAAAAATTACCCCTAATTAAAGAACATTTAAGCCGAATTTCTAAAACTAAGAAATTATTTTCTGATAAAAAGTTACAGTTCCATTGCCTTAATAAATCTACAGAAAGTTTTCGAAAAGACTCATGCTTCCAGATCAATTCGCTCAATAAGGTGGTGGGAAGTATATTTTGAGATTTTGAGGCTGGCCATTCGAAGAAATGGCCAATTGCATCCCAGCTGGCTCACGGAGTCGGAACGTATATTTGGCAATGATTGAAAGAAAGTCTCCGACACAGGCAAATCCAATTTACCAATTGGCTTGAGATTAATTTTATTCCACTATTATTATTTACAAAAGTCAAATGTGAAAAGAACCTCATCATTGCAAGTGTAAGTGATAGTTGTTAGTTTATGTCACATATAGCTCTTTCTAGAAGTTGTGAAATTGACCCTAATCTATCTTGGTTTTCAAAAGCCAGTTTCAATTCGCTGAAGTTTTCTGAAACCCAGCATTTTTCTCTCACTTCACATATAAATGCAGCACGCAGTTGTAGTTCGAAATATAAGTTTTTTATACGAAAATCACTCGAGATTTCTGGAGCGCCTCCAAAAATCAGGAAATAAAGATGTGAAGAAAATTATGTTAAATATTCTTCACTTTATTTATTTTCTTGTTCCATTTAGGCCGATTTAATATCTTTTCGCTTATGTGACAGGAATACATATGCAGACAAATTTAGAAAACGACTTTAATCGAAGTTTTCATCAATTTGTGGTGAATTTTCAGCTCTACTGTGCGGGTAAAATTTATGACAATTCTGATGTTGACGAACCAGCAATAGTTTCCACAGAAATGAAATCGATTTTGTTGCCACAGTGCATTGAATTACTGGGTCGAGCATATGGAGCGTATGCGTAATATGGTTGAAGTCAAACAAACATTCGCCGCATCAGCAGCAGCAGCAGCCGAGTTAATCTTTCTATCCGCTTGGTCTTACGTATTCCGAAAATTCGCACTGACAGCTAAATTCTGCGTTAGCGGTTGATTTTTATGCCACTTGCTGCGCGATTTTCTCATCCGCCCCACCACTGCGTGTGTGTGTATGATTGAGTGCCTGCCTGGCTTTGGGTCTGGCTCTCTGGGTGTCGGTTGCCCAGCATTAAACATTTAGATGTCTGCCGCGTCCTGGCGGCTTTTATTAGATTGCCCCTGCCCTGGCCCCCGCCTTTGCTGTCTGCTGTCTGCTTTATATTTAACGCCGCATTTAGCCCATTTAATTGGCCGCTTTTGCTTAACTGGCATCAAGGGATTAAAGCTTTGATCATGCATTTGCTTTAAATTCATGGGGTTATTGGTGGGCGTTCCCCTCGCCTGATCACCCAGTCGGCTCATTAAAGTTTCTGAAGCAGCTTTTGTCGTTTAATTGCTTGTTTTTGGCAGTAAGATAAGTCAGCAGGGACTGACACACTGACAGTGTCTGCGTGTGTGTAGGCTTTTGCGGCTTAAGCATAATGTCGTCGGCACTAAAACCACAATAACTTGCGGGCCAAACAATAAATTACTAGCGCAGACAGACAACAGATTTCGTGGTCATGCGGCCAAGTTTGGGGTTCCGTTGAAGCTTTAAGATTTTGCCGCATCCTGCTGATGTTTTATGCATTTGTGCCCCACTCACTCGCTCGCTCGCTCACCCATTCACTTATGCAGCGGCAATGCCAACGCCAGGCACTGTCCTTGGTGCAAATAACTCTGAGGTTTAATCGTGTGTTAATGAGCTCAAGTGGCAATCAGATTGCGGGCCAAGACGCCAGCCTACGAGCGAGGCACATAAAATAAACACTTTTGTCCTTGCGCCTTCATTTGTGAATGTGGCGTCGCGTCGCGAACCAGCAAATGGCTGCCAAGGCAAGGCCCCAAAAGTTATGCTAATTCAGGCTTTCATTGAGTCACATTCCCTGCCTGCCGCTTGCACAAGTCAAAAGTTTATAGTTGGCAAACATTTGGGCCAGCTTTAACCTTAATAACTTAATGACATGAGTCAGCCGGAGCGAAGGGGAGCGGCTGGTCCCGCCAAGTGCAAAGTAGGCTGGTCAGCTGTTAAATTAAACTTGAAACTTGCCACACAAACTGACCCTCATTAAGAAGAAAAGAAAAAGGTCGAAATCTGCTCAAAGCCGCAGCAAAAAGCGCAAAGAACCAAAAGTGGCAGGCGATGGTGGAGCAGAGAGAGTAGTAAGATGGGTCGGGATTAGAAAACGAGACACCCGCACACCCACACACATACAGAAAGTTTGCCTAGAGCCAGGGGACGACCAAAGTTAGCGCCGTCTTTGTCATGGAAATTACTTTCTTCATTAGTTACTCGCCCGTTGCCGTTGCTTTGGTTGACTTAATTAAAAAGTTGAGCGTGACCCGCTCAAAAGGTGCCTGCGGTCCAGGCTAAAGGGTTGGGCCTGTTTAGTGTGCCTCACAAATGGTCAAGGAAACTAATTGAATTGAACCAAAGATAGTAAAAAGAATAGATCAGGCCTACAATATTACATACAAAACGCACTCAGAAGTGGTTTAAGCTTTGAGCGAAGAGTCTCAGCTTATTTTACAACTGCCACTTAAAATTCGCTGTCAGGTTTGATGCGAACCACCGTGCGGGTACTCAGTATGCTATGAACTCAAGGGAAAGCTGGGCGAATTTTTAACACTATTCGATCTATACCTTGAGTATACCCTTCTGCCGTATCCTGCATTAAATTGGAATCATTTCGCGATTAAAAACAAACAAAATGCTGCCGTCGATTGCTAGCCTGCTTTGTCGTTTATGCTTTGTTCACCTGGCCGGCAGCTCCATATGGTTATTGCGCCACGATTGATAATAATGCACTGGGATGCGATGTGCCCTCTATGAACCACAGAATCGAACCAGTTCCAATTCTCAAACGCAGAAAATAAAGGTTATTAAAAAGTATCCATTGAATGATTTTGCCATCCAATTTAGGACTTTAAAATACTCATTTAATAACATTAATGGATAACCTAATGGATAATGGATCTTTAATATTCATCCAAAGAAGCTGAAAATCATCCATAGGATATGAAAAATGGTTATTTTAATATCCTTTCTGTGCTGGTTCATAGCTAACAACCAAGTACCAAGTGTAGATTTTGATTTTGATTGAGGTCATCAACTACGACTGACTACGACTTTTTGGTAATCGTAATTATTACTTGGAATAACGATTGTTCAGTGACTATAATCAAAATGTAACTACTTTTTACAATTACTAGAATAAGTGTACCTGTGAAGGGGGGATTATTAAGTAATTGTGCCACAAACTAGTCTTGTATTTGTGGGTGTAAGCTTGATTGGTAAAAAATCATAGTTTCAGCTACAATTACATAAAAGAGTTAAATTTTCAAGCACAATTATTCAATAATCTCCCATTACTGGTAAAATTATTGAAGTAGTTGTGAGTTATTTTGAAATATTCGCTGAATATTCGTAATTTCAAGTAAAAAAAACAATTACTTGAAAATTGAGGTTTCTTTCAGTACTTCAATAATCGTGAAAATGGCAATGAAAAGTAATTAAATACGCTCTGGTTTCAAGGGAAGGCGACTTTACATATCAAATCTATATTTCTTACCATCTTCGACTGTTTGTTTCTTCATTTTGCAGAGCTACCCGAAAAGCGTCCCCTGCTGATCACCGAGCACACTCGCTACGAGCCCGGCGATGTTCTACGCGCCAACTGCAGCACTCCCCCCTCACGTCCACGTGCCGAGCTTAAGTTTACCATTAACAATATGGTGGTGAGTACATAATTTTCCATTTTTCAGCAAGACTGAAACAAATCTGACAGCGGGCCAGGCCCTGTGAATCCGTTTGAAGTTCTGGCCTGATGAGAAATGAACAAGAAAACAAGGCTCTAATCAAAAGGGATTTGCCCTGGGGGGCACGTCCCGTCATCGTTCTGTCCATTCGTCAGTCAGTGCGGCGTATGCGCAATTTCACAGCCTGCCAGCCAGCGCAAGGATTGTCATGTGTATTAACAATGCATGGGGCACAGCTGTGACCGCCTCCTTCTGGCATTTAGTTAGTGTGGAAAACGGATTTCTATGCGGTGGCAAACACATAACCAGTTCTTTGTCAAGGGGTAGCCCTCATTGCAGGCACATTCTGCATGAATTTTCACTTTTGCTTGCCGGCAATGCCATTGTTGTTGCTCCTGCTGGAGCTGTCAGAGCGATGCTTTTTTTCCATTGCAGCTTTATGAATATGCATGCCACATCCCACGCTGCCTCTGCCTTCTATTCAAGCAAAAATATATATTCATACAAACAAATGTACACACACTTGTACAAGCAGAACATATATAATTTCGACCCAGCCAAGATGTCAAGAGCATTTTAAATGGTCAAGGCGAAATGCCTGTTGTTTGCTCTCCCTTTGCAAGGACTGTGGGGTTGCGAGGAGCACCAAAGGGGAGTGCCTAGCATCGCACCACTTGGCTAACAGGTTGCATATGCTTTAACAATTCGACAGCAGCTGCAGATGAATTGAGTGCAGCCAGATTTAAATGGACAGAAAAGAAATCAATGTGTGGCTTCGGTGCCGAGTGAATGTGAGGGGACGATGGGTGCATAATTTTACATAAGAATACGGTGCCGGGTTTTCGAGCCACACACATCCAGTTGGCGTGTGTACGGATTGGTAACTGAATCTAAGCTGGGGATAAATTAGAAATTCAAAATGAGAGTTGAAAATAAAAACTTTAAGTCAGTAGAAGACACTGAACCTTTTAAATTCAACAGCAAATTGTGATACGCGCATACAGTGGTTCATGTCAATTAACTTGACACAACTAATAAATATATACGGATCTGTCGGTAGCATACTCGAATACAAAATTAATCTACAATGGCACAAATCAAGTTATAATAAAAGCAGGGTAGTCCCGCATTGGTGTTATCTTTAAAAACCCGGTCACCTTGATTAGCTATTGAAGTAAGTAGCCATTAAAAAGCTTCTCAAAAGCTTTGCCGTTCGGATCCGTCGATTAACTCCAGAATTCTTTCTCTTGTGCGAAAATGAGAAGCACCCATACCAAGAGATTGTGGTCGCCTTCAAAGGCAGTATCACTTTAAGCAGATTCGAGATTAATATAAACTCGAAATTTAAAATCGATTGCATCCCAAAAAAAAGTCATTTAACGTTCATTTGGTTCCCCCCATTCCATATACAATTCTATTCTATATACAATACAATTGCTAGTTCAATGTATTTTAATGCTCTCGCTCTCTCATTATTGTACGTGTGATCTCAAAAAGGGTTAAAAGTAAGAACATATTGTTCAAAAAGCCAAGCACAAAAGGCTGGCTTAGAGTATCCATCACGACACAAATGAAGAAAACTATTCTTTTAAAATCACGGCTGCATATTTTTTTTCAGACTGAATCATTCTTAGCCAACAACTTAATTGGCCAGCATAAACCAAAATGCTGTTTTCCCAGCTTAGCCACAAACATATTAAAGTGGAAAAAGGAGAGTAAACATAATATTAGTAAGTGCGCATAGGCCGCGGGCACCCATGGAATACAATATCCTTTGAGAAGAGAATGGCAGTTTGTATGCATCTAACAAATTAACTCTTATCTCAAGCAGTTGGTCCTAATAAGTAAGCTCTAATATTGGCTGTATATTGACGATTTAGCTTAACTTGAAAGAGATTCTGGCTGCTAACAGAACATTCCTTTCGAACTAAGAGATTTTAATAAGAAATGGTCACCCTGAATTAGATCGTAGATAAAATTTCAAGCATGTTTTGTTCGTGGAAGTACTTAAACTAAGAATAGTAAAGAAATATAAACACCAAATTATTCGTGGTGAATGCTCTTCAAGGTATGCAAACTTGATTTCCCTAAGCAACTATCTACAAGAGCGAAGCAAGTGCTAGTCCGTTATGGCCGCATTATAGGCCATCAATACTGCATATTCAACCAGATTGTTGGGCAAGTTATGGGTATATAAAAAATATTGATCTGAGACATCCCAGCAAACATTTTTTATCGCGGAAGATAAGAATGCGATTCGCCAGTCGGTAACGCTTAACTCTAGCGATATCACATTATTATCGCACTCTCATCTCCCTACGTGAAGAAATGTGCGACCATGCGATAACTTCCGGGCGATAAGAAAACGACAATTCTGAGAGATAAGAAAGCGATTCTTCTGGGAGATAGGAAAAAGTCTCATCTGAGCGATAGGAAACGAATTCTTTCTGGAGATAAGTATGCGATTCTTCCTGGAGGCAGGAATGCGGTTCTTCTCCCGAAGAGAAGACATGCAAATAAAAGGTGTTCCGAATTCTCTTATCTAACAGTACGATTTCGCACCTAAGGTAAATAAGCGTTGCTAATATATTTTCCTTTGATTATATTGTAAAAAGTCATTCAACTCACTTCAGGAAGAATCGCATTCGGGGCTTCTTAGGGAGTGTTAAGCGATGCATCGCCAATTCTCAGATGGGATGATGAAAAAGCGAGACCAATAAAAAAGCATCGCATTCTTGCCCCCAAAACGCAAAAAATTAGAAAACCGCTAATTTATCTCTTTTATGATAAAAATGCTATTATATTTTGTTTGTGTTAGTAGCCAAACTATCTCCAAGCTCTTCCTTCAAGCTATCGCTAAACTCTCGCATTGACGAGGGAGATAAGTAACACCACAAAATGTTTGCAGGGATATATAAGACAAATACTTAACAAAAATTTTAATCTTCATATAACGTAGCATACTTTAAAGGGCATTAAGCATGATATATTTTGTGTGTACAAACGGAGTATACGAAACATACTAAAAACGAAGAAACCCACCTAACGTCTTGCTCTCTAGTTCCTTCCAGCCTTCTTTCATTTAAGGGGGGAAACCAGTTTAGATGATTCAAAAATTCGATTTTTTTTTATTGCATAAACTGTTAGTACAACTATTCAAGAATATGTTGCTTAAGTTTCAAAACGAAATTCCAATTAGTTCCGATGATATGAGCACTAAGGTAAACACCGGTCGATTCAGTGCCGAAGCGCTCGGTCTTTTCAAATGCGTTTTTCTCGAAACGACTTTTTGTCAACTTGCGGGAATCGATCTGAAAATTTGTGTGAATATTCTTTATTCAAGTCCGAAAAATATGAACCAAACTCTGGAATCATATTATTAAGTAAAATATATTTTTTTGTGTAAGAAAGGTGAAAAAAAATGATATAAAAACATGACATTTTGTTCAAACACCTCCAAAACATTAAATTTTCAACTCTTTTGGCCAGAGTTTGGTTCATATTCTTAGAAAATTTGTTACTAACGAAAGAAAAAAAATTAATGAATTCAGATCAAAACTGCGACCTCCAGGTGTCCCGCAAGCAGTCAACTCTGATGGCGATCGTCAATGGACACCAGCCTCTAACTCCACCACTTCCGGCGGAAATGGCTTCCAAAAATATAAAAGTGTAGTTCAAAATAGGAATGAACTACCCTCCAAGCTTAACCGAATTCTAATTATTCTTTCTCAGTTAAAAAAAATCACAAAAAACTCTCGAATTTCGGCCTCCTAAACTGGTTTCCCCCCTTAAGGTCTCTGTTGGAGAACGAATTGGTAAGAGGAATTGGCCTTCTCAACGTTTACAATATACAAATGCCATTTGGGTGCCAGTGCTGCTAGCAGATGTGTCCCTTTTCATGGGTTTTCTTGTTTTAGACTATTTTCGAGTTGCTCGCACACTTGAATTGCAACGAACTTCATGGACAATAACCAACAAGTTTTAGAAAATAGAATTTAAAAAAGCATCAAATGTACTTAATATATTCTTTAAGTTATCTATTTCTGATCCTACTTATGGGATATTGGAAGTAGATGTCCGTTTTTTTTTAGAACCTTTGAAAATATGTAAACTTCGGCATTAAAGTGACATTTTGCTATTTGGTGTTAGTTATGAGCAAATCTAACTTAAAGAACCTTAACTTCGATTCGCACTCAGCATAGACTAATGAACTGCACAACGTATCCCGTTTGTTAATCTTATTCTGCAAATTTATTATCAGCCCTGCCCCCGACTGGCTGTCTCTGAGCAGAAGGCGTTTTTAAAGTAATGTCAATGCCATTGAAAAATGGTTGCCTTGCCACATCGCAGAAGCTCGGCTGGCGTGCTCGCATTAAACATGATAAATGAATTCAAATCATTTGCACCGCAATAATTCGAAGCTCGCAATGCTCCAACGAAAAACGGGTTGTTGCCTGGAAATGAAATGATAGCTTATCGGCATGCCACCGCCACCGCCACAGACATTGCTGCGGCGGCTGCCGCTGCTGCCGTGCCATGGGGCACGACGACATCGAACTGTTTGGGCAACGGCAAGACAACAAACAGTAAGCAAACGCTGCAGACGTTGACTAAAATTGAGTAGAAAACGATACCGCAGGAGGAAGATATATTACAATTGCCGATCACAGGAAACAAATGAATATTTCATGCTGTGCAAATCAACATGAACAGGAGGGGTGGCGGCCCGTCCCCACCTACCCACACCCCGGCACTTCCGACATCTCCGAGCAGCGGCTGTGGTGGAGTGTACGTTAAAAGGTGCGCCAGCAAGGAGCCCGGAGTCGCAGCCGAAGCAGAACTTTATGTTGACAAAGTTTTTGCGGTAAAATGCCACAGCAGTAATTTGCAGGCCACACACACACGCACCGCACTCTCGTCCCGGGCTTCTGCGTGACATATGTGCCTTGGTCCAAAAAGGCTACACCTGCTGTTCCCGCTCCTGTCTGTGGCTTCATTTTGGGTCTGGCTGACTGCTTCCGCCCGGGCGGGCATTAATCATTTGGCATGTAAATTGCCAATTAATAACTGCTCCATGTCATTTGGCGTTTGGCTTAAAAATGTTACGCAGAATTGTGTCCCGGGTTGAACGAACCTGCAAATGCCTGCGCCTGCAAGTGCCGTTTGCCAAGTTCTAGGCGCATACGCTTAATGAAGACAAATCGCACTTGAGCCCTGCCAAATTTAGCGGAAAATTGAAAAAAGCTTCTCGCACGAGGACGACACACAGCATGCCGCTGCTTTGGCAGCCTCGTTGCGCCGTAGTTTTTTGGCAAAGGAGTCAAAGATGGCAGATTGCAGTGCTATCCCGAATTTATTTGCCATCGATAAGTTTGCCGTTGCAATTGTACACAATATGAGTAAAACTATGTGTGTATAAAATATATTTATTGTATGTTTGCCGCTCTGCTGTGCACAGGCAGGGAAATTTATGTTTGCAGTTAAAATGTCAATATTGAGTACATGCGAGAGTTTTTCCATTTATCAGAGGAGCAATACCAAAGGGGACGCACATGAAAATCCTTGGCCGCACTTAAAAGCACACGTACCGGTGCATGCTCGATGCTGCTCTCCTCTTTCGTGGCGCTGCTTTTGGAGGTACACTGAGGGGAAAATGCTCTGAAAATTTAATTTTCACACTTTTGTATTACGTTTGTGAAATATTTTGGAATAACGAAATGAGACGGGAATCGACTTGGAGCCACCATGACATGCGAGAAAATCACGCCAACATGATGCAGATCTTTCCTCCTTAATCGCAAGGGAACCAATTGTCTTTGATTTAGAAACCTCGAGCTACAGACTCAAGATCAGATAACCACGAAGTGGTGCCTAATTTAGAAATAGAGAAACAGGGATGGTAGACAGAATAAAGAGCCATCCTTTGAAAGGATAACAGCGCTTGGCGGCCTTTCAATAACCTTCAAATGGTTCCTAAAACTCTTGTCGTTAGTCAAATGTTAAATGAACTCCATACAAGTTCACTTATTATACCCTTGCACAGGGTATATAATATAAAGTATATATATTCTTGATCAGCATCAACAGCCGAGTCGATAAAGCCTAGTCCGTCTTTCAGTATGAACACCTAGATCTCACAGACTAGAAGAGCTAGAGCCACCAAATTTTAGATGTAGTATTGTCTGCACGCAGATCCAGTTTGATTCAAATAGTTGAATATCTCGTACATTTTTTAAGATATCGAGCTTAGACTTTGCAGTGTAGTGTATGTGGCTAATATCTACAATCTCACAAATGTTTATAAGGATCAGATACTCAATAGCAGAGACACTGAGCCCCATGAGCTTATTAATTACTAATTGCCCTGAGTAACGAGTATTTCGAAGTCGGTCAGGGCCGACTTTAACTTACGCTCTCGTTATACTCTTTACCGTAGGTACATAGAGTATAATAAGTTTGTGCAAAAGTATGTAACAGCCAGAAGGAAGTATCTCTGACCCGATAAAGTATATATATTCAAAATTTTATGCTGAGCGTATAGTTTCGCTGGTACAGAGTGTGTTACCGTCGGGCTTGACCGACCTTTTTTCTTGTTCGTAATATATTTTTTTGTAATTTGATATTAAACACATTTTAAGAAGCATTAACTGATGTAAAATGATAGATCTCACCAGTAAAATTTTCATTTTACATCATCATCAAATTCCATGCGTACCCCCACAATGTACTCAGTGTGCCAAGACTATTACATTGCGCTTGGTCCCTGATCTTCATAAAGAATTTTGTAGAATGATAAGAAGTGCTGATTTCTATATGTTAAATAAATCTGAGAATTCGTTTCGTATATCTATTTCCAAGCTTTTAGTTTACCGAAATTCTGTTAAGCTTTACAGAAACTGAGAAGATCGACCTACCAAGATTATTACAGGGTTGTCCATATTCGACGGACCCATCTGGCAACGCCATAACTTTTGACAGAGATGTCAGATCGCTTAATGACATACCGCGTTTGAAGCGTCAGTCGAAGCAGATTTTTACCATGGAACAATTCACGCCACGCGAGCGCTCTGAAATAGTTGAAATTTACATTCAACAGAACAAGTCAATTGTGAAAACTCAACGTGCTTTTAAAAAATGAAAAAATGTGAAAAGTGCGCCTTCTAAGAACACCATTAAGCGTTTATACGAAAAATTTTCGCCACTGAAAATCCTCAGGAGATTCAAGAAGTGCCTCTTCATGACGAAAAAGTCACAGTTTGGTGCGGCGTTAGTGCGAAAACGGTCATTGGGCCGTTTTTCTTCCAAAATGAAAATGGCCATGCTGTTACCATCATCCAGGAGCGTTATCGCGACATGATGACCAATTTGGTGATGCCAATTATTCGTCGAAAGCGTATGAGGCAGTTCTGGTTTCAACAAGACGGCGCTCCACCGCACACAAGTCGCATAACAATCGATTTTCTGAAGAAATTGTTTCCGGGCCGTTTGATGTCGAAAAGTGGTGATTTGGACTGGCCACCGCGTTCGCCCGATTTGACGCCGCCTGACTTCTTCTTGTGGGGATATTTGAAGTCAAAGGCTTACGTTAACAAGCCAAGGACCGTAGAAGAGCTCAAGGACAACATTCGTGAAGAAATAGCCGCTATTCCGGCCGAAATGTTGGCGAAAACGATGGAAAATGCTGCAAAAAAGGCACAATACGCCATCAACGCCAGAGGCGGCCATTTGAGAGATATCATATTCAAAAATTGATGTAAACAAATCTACTTGGAACAAATTAAATGATTAAGATTGCCAACCGCCAAATTTTTATTTTTTTCTTTGATTTTTTAAAAAAAAACATGGGTCCGTCGAATATGGGCAACCCAGTACATCAATTTTTATACTCTGTACCGTAGGTACATAGAGTATTATAAGTTTGTGCAAAAGTATGTAACATCCAGAAGGAAGCATCTCCGACCCCATAAAGTATATATATTCTTGATCAGCATCAACAGCCGAGTCGATATAGCCATGTCCGTCTGTCCGTCTGTCTGTCCGTATGAACGCACAGATCTCAGAGATGGTAAGAGATAGAGGTTTGACGTGTATGGGACATATGCTTCTTATGTCTGCAGGCAGATCAAGTTTATTTTCAATTTTGGCCACGCCCCCTCCCGCCCCCGCAATTTAGAAAAAACGTCATATCTCCCACAGTTTTGAAGATAGATGGCTTGTTTTTTCTGGACATATTTATTAGGATAACTTATCGATCCGCCAAAGGAATGAAGAAGATCGGATGAACGGTTTTCGAGTTATGATCAAAAGACAAAATTTCTTGGTACAGAGTATGTTATAGTCGGGCTTTACCGACTTTCTTTCTTGTTCATAATTAATTCTTTCAGTAGTTGGACCATTGTAAGAAAAAATGTAGAGAAATTGAAAAGCAAAGCACTTAATGTAAAAACTGAGCGAGTTTCCTAATACCGAGAGCAATATTGCTGAATTATCTGAAATTCCAAAGGAGGCTGTAGTAATTGGCAGATTTTTAGTACTTGAATTAAATACAAACTGTGTCAATAGTAGGGTAAGTGCGAAAATACTTTAATCAAGTACAAAATTTTAATTTCAAGTGCGATTTCATCCATATTTGATTAAACACTGTTTCGAAATAAAGTACACTTTAAATTATTTTAAAATTGTTTTGATCCTACTTTTAGTTTGCAATAGTCTTAAGTCAAGACGGACTAGTTCTCAAAATAAGTACAACACATTCTTTCTTAAAGTTTAATAATTTCTAATGTCAACCCAAAAGAAATTCTAGAAATCAAAACATGAGTATTTCAATCAAGTACAAAATGTTCTTGGGTTGAGTCCATAAAATTAAACAGTAAACAAAATAAGGCCTCTGTATTAAACCAAAGAAAAATGAAAATATTGCAGGGCCATGAATTGAACAAAGAACAATTAAATGAAACAAAACATAAGTGTTAGAACCTTTTGGGAACTTTAAGAACAGACTCCTTTAGGACCAATTTACATTTTTCCGATGCGCACTTTTTGAAGCTAACATTATCAGCCATGCTCCGGCCTTCACTTATTTTTGCGAATTGCGACTTTAGCAAATTCGTACGATTTCAGTTTAGAGCGCTCCCAAATTCGCCAGTTTTTGTTATCGATAATGTACCATTACCAACTTGTTTTGTGTCATTTCACATAACAAAAACAGCTGATGAGCGCCACTACTCAAGCTATCGATAGTCATTTATCGTTATATACCATGGCCAAATTGCAAATTGTTGATATTGTGAGCAGTTTTCATCTCATTCAATGTTGTGTATCGCTGTTAAATAATTGTTTAAAATATTGCCTTAATGCGAATTGAGTTGGAGAGTCCGTAAGACAAATCTAAAAAGGTTAAAGAATTGAATAAAAATAGATCCGTGGGCTGTCTTCTTGTGCATTAACCCAGATTTTGCATTTACTTTTCATTTCACGGACTTAAATCTCACCGGTTGAAAAACGGCAAAACTTTGCGATTTCCGAATGGCGGAGCACCAACTTTTACGATTTGGATATCAAATCGCAAAGTTTTTGCGAAAGCTCAAATGGGAGCATGGCTGTATAAGCCTATTTTGTACACAGTCAAACATATTTTGTTCTTGAACTCGCTTTTCTTAAAATTTTGCCTCGTACTAAAGGTACAAAATATACTTGATTCAAGAACGTTTTTTGCTTATCTCAACTTTTTCGTTTGTAAAATGTTTCGTACTTCATTTAAGTTCACCCAAGAACGAATCATACTTGAAATAAAAGGTATTAGACAATGTACATTCTACGCCTTCATCCGTTTTTTTTTTCCGAGTTTTGAAATGTCTGGAACACAATTATGTTTGCCAAATTATCAAATTAACCAGACCTTATCAATTTTTCTATGGATTTTATTTCTGAACCCTGTATGCAAATCAGCCCCATAAAAGGTCAGCGACAGTGAATACTTAACATCTGCAGGCATTAACAAAAAAGGGGGTGGAGATGTGCTCAACCAATTCCAGTGTATTTCAACTATTTATAATGATAATCTGACTCTTCAACTGGCCTATTCTCGAGTATTTATTTTCCAAACGATACGACTTCATCTTTGTATCAGAGCTTACTATCAGCTCAAGTTGTTTTTATGAAAAATGCTTACGTTTCCCTTTACTTAATACTTTATAAAATAATCTTTAGACACTTTGTTGAGGCTTCGCTAGAGTGCTGGTTCAGGGTTTTTCTAGGCAGCTCAACAACAGTGTAAAAATGCTACACCACGTTGAATTGCACAGTCATCTACTACATTCTAAGAAGTGTTTACGTGTCGAAGTGATCCATTCCTACAATGTTGTCTATGGCTTGATGGTGGCATACAAAAAGCATTACGTTTATACAAACAATATATTCAAGCTTAATGCGCCATAAAGTATGCTACGTTATATGAAAGTAATAATGTTAGCTTACTAAATTAATCAATTAATTGTATGTTAATTGTCCAGCTTCAGCATTATTGGGTCTAACATTTGGTTTACGGCGATGCTTGAACATGGAATGTGATAGTCCTACTTCAGTGATTGGGGATGGGATGATGATGAAAGGTGCCCCGATGTTCTCTCACTTAAGTGCGTTTGCGATTATTTTGTTGATAATTCGATGCGACAGTCGAATGCAGTGTCGTTCCAAACCGAACCGAAAGTGTCTTCTCTTTGTGTGAATTTGGTTTACAACCAGCAGCTTATCTTCAACGAAGCGAGTCCAGTTCAAGCTTGAACATTTGGCATTATTTAGTATTTGCTCAATGGTAGCGAAACGCTTTAATGCCACAATACGGTCCGGTTTTAGCTGTTAGGTCTTGGGCCTTAAGCTAAAAGCAAAATGCACAAAACTATTAAAAATACGAGCGTATGTTAGTATAATTTCTCTTGTTTGCCGGCAACGCAGAAGAAGGGCAAAGGAGAGATGGTGGGAAAGGGATGCTGCTTAAACATCATCTGCTTTTTGGCAAGCACATACAGTGGGATGAAAAAAGTATATATCTAAGCGCAAATCCTTTTACACACACACACACAGCGGTACATTCTCTTATGGCTACAATTTTACAGTGAACTGCACTAAATAACTGCCATTAAGCATAAAAGCTGTTCTCGCATGAAGGAGCTGCTGGCAGCGTTTAAGCCAAATGCAAGTTTAAGCATCTTTGAGCCTGCACAAATAAAGTGGACTTACGCAGGGACACAGACATGGACACGGACACAGAGCAACACAAATGCAAGTCAAATGCGAAAGAAAGAAGGATCAGGCGCAGGCACAGCTTTCGTCCATGTGTCGTCGGTGGCGTGGTGGCTGCATCTTTGAGGGGGGGGCTGCTAATGTGCGAGGCTTGCGCTTTGGGTGGGTTTTTGTTTGTGTAGTGCTCAGACGCCGCCGTCTTTGCTGCTTTTTGCTGCATTACATTAACACAGATAAAGTTCCTTGATACATAATTTCCATGCATAGCCAAGTGTCTTCCAGCTGCACATGTGGCCCCGTCGGCCGACGCGCGCGGCCAGAGGGAACTGTGCCAACTTGCAAATGGCGACAAGATGCTGGCTGGCAAAACTTTCTTTCTTTCGTGCGTCGGGTACGCTGTCAGTCCGAGGAGTGCCAACAGAAGCACAGGACTAAACGTTGCCAAATGTTGTCGCTGCCTTAAAATATGCAAATGCATTTGGAAGCGCAAACTAAACCGCCCGCCTCCCTTCTCCCACAGATAACGAACACGGATACCCAGTACATGCACACCATTGATAGCCTGATTGTCTCGCGCATCTCGCTCAAGCTGCAGCTACAGGGCGTGCACTTCTCCAGCGTCAATCCGGCCATCTACAACAGCGGATACGGCTTGAACTCGGTCTATGGTCACGGCGCGCCGGTCTATGCACCCAACCCGGGTGGCCTGCTGCTGCGCTGCACGGCCCAAATTGGCGACCTCTATCAGGAGTACAAGGAAATTGAGTTGGGCACACCGCAAAAGGACCCGATACCGGCACGTGGTAAGTCCGAAAACTGAACCGCCAATTATGCAATAACTTTTCTGATGTTTTACTTCCGTTTCCGCTCTCTCTCTCTCCCCCCACTCCCCCCCCTCTCGCTGTTCCCTTCACGGCATTGTTTTGGCTGCTTCCGCCTGCAGTTACGCTCTCATCCGACTCGAGTTTTAAAAACTTTTTTAACTCGTACTTCTCTCTCCCATCGGCTGCCTCGCGTCTCGTCTCTCCCGGCGTCCAATTGGCGCCTGTCATTATGCTGGCCCTGGCTGCTCTGGCCCTGTTCTCGGCTAGTCGCATGGGTCATGGGCTAATTGTGATTGCACCCCCCGTCGGCATCCGCCAAGCAGCAAAAACAACAGCAGCCCGCCACACGGCGTCCACACATTCCATGAAGCCCCTGTCCAGCTGCAGCGCCTTCAAGGCGCCCAAGCAGCCTCTGGCCTGGCCAGAGCGCACAGAGGTAGTGGCCTAAGAGCCGGGCCCCAGGAGTGTTGAAACTTAGTTAAATTATTAAGTAATTGCAATCTGTTTTGTATTATCACTTCGGTTGCATTTGGCATTCATTTAGGACCGCTTTTTCGTTTGGGTTTTCATTTCAATTGTGCCACATTTCTCGGTGTGGTGTCTACTAGCGAGCTAAAACGAAAACCAAAAACAAACTAAACTTAAGCAAACATTCAGAACTAGCCTAGTCATTACGAACACACACCCACACGCACTCGACTGCAGCATGGACAGACACGAACCCATTTAATATCTATATAAACGAATGCAGAAGCCCAGACACTGAGCAAATCAAATTACATACAAACATCATTATAAAAATCTAATATAAATGTGCAAAATAACAAGAAAGCCAACCCAAAGGTAAAAAGCGAAAAACAAAGTAAACGTAATAATAGAAAAACCAAAGAATATATGTATATGTACGTGTTGAGCAAGGCAAGCAAAATCTGTGTAAAATATATTTAAAACAAATGTCAAATGAAACCCAACATAAACTTTAAATTACAAAATCAAAGCCATCAATGGGCATATTTGTAAATGGTGAAATTAATAAACATAACAAAAATGTGTGTTAATTTTAAATAATCCAAGTTGGAACTTTAAATGGACTGGGGAACCAGCAAGGGAAGAGGGCACGAGGTAAGTGCGTTGAAATAGCAAATGGTAGGTATTGAAGATAGATTGAAAGTCTCGGTGTATTGTTTTACTGATAGCAAGGGCGAAAAGTGCGTGACCAGCTCAGTTATCTTCAGTTCGGCGCTGATTTGGAAGGGCCATGCATTTCACACAGAGAGAGAGGGGTCACGACTTCATAACCTTTACGGCTTTTTGGCTTGGATTTCTCTACTGAATGCATGAGTGAGTTTCATGGGCAGGACTGAAAAGCAGCTCCTACTTCGCAGGTATCAGTTGTGTGCTCAGGCGTTGAACTGCAGAAATACATACGAATATATCGCACAATTATTAAAATAAGTTCTCATCGATAAACTATACCAGTTCAGAAATGGAACGACAACTTTGGAACACGGTTCCCGGAGAGAGAGGAATGGAAGCAAGACACTTACATCAGAAATAACGAGCTTTCCATCTATACAGACGGTTCAAAAACGGAAGAAGGCACATGAGCAGGCATATTCTCCGAAGAACTTGCGACACAGCAGGTGTAGCGTTTTCCAGGCAGAGATTTATGCTGTCTGGCAGGCGGCTAAATTGATAAACACCTTGGATGAAACCCCCTGCCATTAAACGCCACAAAGAGCTACCTAGTCCGCAGCACGGCGACAGCACTGAACCAAATCCAACAGCACTCTATCACCCTCGTCTGGGTACCTGGTCAAGCAGGTATACCGGGCAACGAGGAAGGAGACGAGTGTGCAAGGAACGGTTCAGCGCTGCCAGTGACGCAAGCGGTAACGGACATTCAAAGACCCCTGCAGGACATCATGACGGAAGTGCAGTGGAGGGCCAGAACTAGGGCAGAGCGACAATGGGACCATGCACCCGGTTGTCACATCTCCCGATCACTCTGGCCAAGATACTCACTCAAAACAACTTCCCAACTCCTACACTTTAGCAAGAGCAGAATAAGAGCTATGGTAGCCACCAGGATGCGCTTGCCTCACCATGACTTCAGTCGTAGTTGGGGGAATGAAGAGGAAATATAATGCATCCAGCGACTGCTCTGCACTTCTTAGGAAACATACCCATTATCTGGGTAAACCATTCTTTGACGACTGGCAAAAATCTGGCAAATGTGCCCCTAGAAGAACTGTCCAATTGTTGAGATCGATGGCGAGTTGACGTCAATGGTTGTTCACGCACATTTTCAGCAACCGCAGCAATGTTTTCGGTCGAGCGCACCGGACGAGTACGTACACGGGTTGGTTTATCCATCAACATTCCAGTTTAACGAACTCGCTTCACGAAATGATTTACGAATTGAGTTTTCGGAATATTTTTTTGTGATTAAATGTTTTTTTCCAATTTCGCACAGTTTGAGTCGAGGACTCACCACTTTGGAAATATGTTTTTTATATTTCCCAACTTTCTTTAAGCAAATAACGACCCATTAGTCCGACCCATTAGTCGCTTTCCGAATGAGTAGTTGCCCCCACTACACTTTATGTTGATAATGCTTGGAAACGCTAGGAAATAAGGACTGGTACGGTTCAGTGGATCACACAGTTTCCAAAACCGGTTCTGTTCAATTCAAGGTTTTTAGAGTTAATTGAACTACGGTTTTGCATCAGTTTGCTGGTTCACTCTTTATTACTTATATATTTGATGAAGGGATATTTTTGTTTTCGAACATACGATATTTTGACTATGTGCACAGAAAACATTTGCATTGGTCCCAAAAGATTTCACTTCAATATCAGTCCATGAAATCAGCTTCAACAGCAAAGATACGTCGGATTGCTGAATCGTGTTCATTTCAAACGTTAAATGTCATTTAGGAACATATTTTAAAGGATAATATCGGTCCATAGATAAAAAAAAAGAAAAATGCAGTGATATTAAAATGTAGGTGGCCTTTTACTGGAGTTGTGCTTCAAAATGGTTGACCAAACATTCTTTACGGACTACATGAATCCGGTATCGCTGAGGAACAGCTCAAATCTTAATTTAACTGAAAGATAGATAAATTGTAGCTTAGATAATTGAAAAAATATCACAAAATTACAATTATTATTGTGAAGATGAAGGTTCACTTCCCGCCATTAAACTCTTCTTGAAGTGAACCGAACCGTTTTTATTTGTTGTTTTCGCTTCATTTATGCTTCTTTCCAAATTGTCGGTTCGGTTTGGGTTTGGTTCGGCATCCCTGCTTTTATCATTCTATTCATATCAAATCAATTTTGAATTCTTACGTCAAATCTCACCAATTTGTAACTTTTTATGAGTAATCCAAAACCATTTAGAGTTTGCTATCACAGATTTGACTACATTTTCTTAGCCCACTTTGTCAAAAGTCAACTGAGATTGGCTGCCATTTGAAATCTGTTTTTACCCAGTTGAAAGCTTAAAGCGTTTTTGTGCGTTCCGACAGCGAAAATGAAACTCCGGCAATCCGCAACTACCTGCATGCAAAAAACTGTGGCTGTATCTCTAATAGTCTCTGAGATCGATGTGTGGATTTGTTGTTATTGGACAATACCTTCATAAAAATGGAATTAATATTTCGAAATGTGTGTAAAAAAGTATACCTTCCTCACACAGAATAAGCAGTATAAGCTTTGCCTAATTTAAATTTGCCAATTCAACGAGCTTTAACTCCTGATTTTGGGCGTTAAAAAATCGTTTACTCAAAATTTTGCTGCCACAAAGGCAACTGTGTTGCTTCTGTTCGGGCTCCGCTTATTGTCTGCATTTTGCTTGCCTGCCAAAGTGTGAAAAAACTTGCCGTTACGCAGCGGAAGAGCTGCAAGAAATATAAAGGAACGGAGACCAGAAACTAGTGCATGGCGTGCATTGTGTGCGGCATGCTTTTTAGTTGCCGTTTCCGTTCTGCATGCGCATTTTGTATTTTCTATTCCTTTCCATTTTCTTTTTGCGAAATTATTGAAGCACGCTTTGTTATTTCTATTCAATTGCGGCCGCAACTCACTCCTTGGTCTCCCGGCTCGAAAATGAAGCAAAGGGGTTCCTTGTCTACTGCTGTTGCAAATAATTGCAAATGTACATCAAAATATATCCATTGGTTATCCTAAGCCGGCGTTGTCTTCATTGTCTCTGAGCTGAATTCGCAAAATATGTTGGCAAAACAAAATGGTATCCACATAACTTGTTTAAAATAATTTGCCAGCAAAACAATGCATCACGCATAGCGAGTGCACTGACATTTCTTCAAGGAAGAATATTCTGCGTTCAAGGCATACAACGGACAGCAGCGAAGAGTCAGATGTTCTGAGAAGACTTGCTTCAGTGAAGTTTAAAACTTTCAATGGCGTATACAAATGTTTCCCTTTTTCTCTAATGATTGATAAGAGGCTAAACCTGCTCACCTGTTTGTCTGGAGCAACACTCAGCTCTAGTGGAAGGCACATTTTGACTAAATGATAGAATATAAAAGAATATTAATCTGGAGCCGACGTCACAGAAGTCATGCTCTTCGCCATTCTAATCAATATTATCTAAAATTTTGCATTAGAAATTCGAAAATCCCTTTTGGCATTGGGGTCAGAAACTGATAATTCTAATTAAGAGTATGATTCAAAATAGGTCTTTGCGACTCTACCTAGTTTTGTATTTGTACACGTATTAATCTCACTTGAACGCATCCAATCCAACTCGACGGTTTTTTGACATCTGTGTTGAATTATGTGTTGCATTGTATTTGTAATCATTAAATAGGACTCGATATACCTAATAGGCTAGCATAAGTGCAGCTATGAAATAGGTGAAATCCTTCGGATGTTGCACGCACTAGAAATCACCCTTGAAAAATCGAATTCGTCCAAATCCACTGCGCAAGAAATAGCTGTTAAATAATGATTAACAATCGTAATCAATATAATCAAAATATGTTTAACATGTAATATTATGGTTTCTCGCTATAATTTACAAACAGATTTGGATGCATTTCACTCTTGGTGTCAAGATTATCTTTTAAAACTTAACCGTTTGAAGTGTAAGGTTATGTCATTTTAGAGAAGTTTAGCACAATAAGGCACTTACATTCTTGATAATGTGCGCCTTAATGAAGTTAATGATCTTGGGGTAGTTCTTGACCATCAACTTAAATTTACTTCTCATGAAACTGCCACTGTTAATAAGGCCAGAAGTCTTCTTGGGTTTATTGGGCGGTGGTTTAAATAATTTGATGATCTCTACACTTCCAAAATTCTTTACACTTCTATTGTCCGTCCTATTCTTGAGTATGGATCATGTGTGTGGTCTCCGCAATATTCGATCCATCAAGATAGAATTGAATCTGTGCAAAAGGTTACTACTTATTGTTTGCTCTTCGTGGTTTGAAATGGAATCCGGAGATCCGTTTACCAACTTACTCTAGTAGACTACTTTTTATTAATAGAGGTATGCTTGGTGTAAGCTTCATCCAAAGACTAATTAATGGGAAATCAACTCTACCGCTTAATCAACTCTGAGCTTTCTCTTCCTGCTGTAAAAACCTCTATTTCAACATATCTAGCCCGTAGTTAACATTATTTTTATCGTTTTCCATTTTGGCACCGCTGGCATGGAGTGACTTCTAAGAAACGTTCAGTTGTTAGGCCCGACTCCGGTTCAGCTCACAAGGCAAAAACGACTGAAGCAACCATGTACCGAACTTCATTTCTATGGATGAGTGGCCTGCTGGTAGCCCAGATCTGAATCCATTAGACTACAAACAGAGTTGCGGTCTCAAAGCAGCGGCTTAGAGTCTTTCAAGTGCGCCCTTGATGGAGAAGTGGACAATTTACCAATGCATGGGTTGCTCACTGCGATCGATTAGTGGCCATAGAGACTTTCTCTTAACAGGAAGGCACAAGGCGGCCATTTTGAATTAGTTGTTCTACGATCTGTAGCCATTAAGTGATCGAATAAAAAAAAGAAAAAGCGTTGAACAATATTCATTCGTGTTCCAAAGACATTTTCACTCGAATAAAGTTAAGATTTAAGAGAAAATAGCTAAAGACATAGATCTTAAAGTGACCGCCATTGAAATTTACTAAAGCATTTGCACTTGTGCAAATGTGAGCTCAAATCATTATCTAACTCCACAACATCCAGGTTTGTTCATCAATGTGGTGTTATCTTCTAACACGGACGCCTATTCATCAATTTGCTGGACCGTGTCATGATGACGAATCTTTCAGTAATTTGATCCTCTTGTTTGGCCGACCACGGAGAACCATCAGCCGTGTCCAGGTGGGGGTAATAATCAACGAGATGTCGGCGGGTCGGATGCGCGGGCACGTGCACCGTAGCCAGTAGCTGTTTTTGAATCAATTTGGATATTCGATGCTGAGCTGATGCAGTGACCACCTAATTGAAGTCAACTAATTTGCATTGCAGTGGGCACAACATGCAAAAGGTATGGACATGTCTGGGCCTCGACCATGTTCTGCCAGGGATTGGACACCGCAGCTTATTTGCGTGCAATTAGCTGCACACGGACGTGTTGTTTTGCCCCGCTGCTCGAAAATATCGAAATTGAATTCGACAGACCGCAGCACACAATTAAAATCAATTAGCTGCGCGTATTGAATTACGAATTGATTTATTTATGATGTTTTTCCAAGTCCTCCGACCACCCTCAGCTAGCTGAGACTAGTGTCTGTGTGAGTGTGTGTGTGTTTGTTTTTCTCACAATGTCCTGACCTGTGTGTCGTGGCGTCACAGCCCCCGAGCCACTGCAACGGAGCAAATTGATTCCATTGAATCCATATCAAGTTTATGGCCAGCAGCACTTAAGGGTCAGTGCTCGAGCCTGGCTGGGGTGTTGGCCAGCGAGGGAATAGCTTTTGATTTGGATGTGGATATGGATACTCATTTGGTGACTATTCCACTTCTGATTAACGATTTACTGCGCTTAACCAGGAGCAGCGTGTAAGCAGGCAATTACCGCTGTCCATATCTCGCTCTCATGTGAAGGATGTGCGATAGCTATCAGTGCGTGAGAGCTGCGGCCGATGGAAGGCGTTTAATGTGCATTCAATGGGCTGCCATGCCGCGGGCTTGTGATGGGCTGATCAAGCGTTATTAACGAAAATGCGCATTAATCGTGCATGAATGCATTGATTAATGCCAGCAAGGCCGGAGCGGGCAGCCGCATTAAAGTTGCGCCAAGCAAATTTGCCGACACTTAAAGCAAAGCGCAAATGATGGGCAAGCTGGACAAGTGCATAATAAATAAGGACAATGCAATGGAGGCCAGATAAGCGAGGCGGCCAGCTTCTGGCTTATGACTGTCCCATTCCCCAAGTGAGTTTTCCACTGGCCTCGAACTCATTTAAATTGACATGACAATTGCTTGGACCGTTGGCCAGCCCCACTGCCGCACACACACACATGTTCCCACTTAAGTAAAGTGCACAGTGCGTATGAATAAATGCAAGGATGTGGGCGTCAGCGGGGATGGCAGGACGGTCCATGGCAAGTCAAACTGTTTCACAACAAACTGGCCAACCAACATCTGTCTGCTGTTGCACCAGTTGCGACACTTTTCACATAACTGGTCATTTTTCTGGACACAGTACGGAACCCCAATGAAACGACAGCAGCTGACCAACAAATGGACTTATTAAGAAAAGTGTCGCTGGCTCATGAATAAACACAGAACAGAGTCCATGGCAAAGGCGGTTTATTTTGTCGGATGGCAATTTCTTTGAGTGCAGTTTAAGGCTGGAGCAACGCATGCAGCATCTCAATCGCAATTCAACACACATCCAAGAGTGACAATCTCCAAACTCGGGTTAATTTTGATCTGCACTGTAACTGGAGAGCTCAAATACTCCTTAGAGAGCCTCGGCTGTAAAGTCAAAATGTCTTTTCAACTTTAATGATGGGAGATCGCTTCCAAAGCGAGCATTTGATGCCTCAGCTAACTGAGAATTTCCTGAATTGCGGACTTTTTAACATACAGTCCTGTTCTGGTTTTCCCTTTCGACCACATTTGTCCAATTCAAATTCGGTTAAGTGGTGTAAAATTGATGGAGTAAGAGGCTTAAGACCTAACAAATTGAGTCCATTTTATTAAAAGGTAAAACCGTAAAAGATTTGACACAGATTTCCTTGCTTTTAATTCACAAAAGTGAAAAACGCAACAGGCCAGAGAGTCTGTAAAGAACTTTCTTTTGACGCTGCAGCAGAACTCTAGATTATTCCAAATCAAGTGCTCGCCCAAGATGGTTTAAATTAAAATGGATTACTTTCCCACATAACTGCCAATCTCGATTTGACGTCCGAGGTAAGTTTTATAAGTTTCCAGGTAAAAAGGTAAATTGGTTAATCTTCCAAATCTGAAACAAACTTGATCTGCGCATGGTATACACCTTCCTTCATGCAAAATGTTGTGGCTCTCTTTCTTGTAGTCTCTGAGATAGACGCGTCGGTCTGTCCGTATGAACGCACAGATCTCAGAGATGGTAAGAGATTTAGGTTTGACGTGTATGCGACAAAAACTTCTTATATTTGCAAGCAGATCAGGTTTATTTGAAATTTTGGCCACGCCCCCTCCCGCCCCAGCAATTTGGAAAAAGCCTCATATCTTCCACAGTTTTAAATAAAGATGGTTCATACCTTTTAGACATATTTAGGACTCAGGATTACTTATCGATCCGCTAATGGATTGATGAAGATCGGATGAGCGGTTGTCGAGTTATGATCAAAAGACTGTTCGCTGCTGCAGCGCAGTAGCAGCGCTGCTTTTATCGCTGATAAAAAATACAACCTGATTGGTCCCGACGTTAGGACGAAGCATTGGCATGACTTACATCTTGTTGCTCGTTTGTTTCTGATGCACGGCCTCTCACAGGAATTTCTCGATAGGTTTCCAATCTTACAGCTCGCTGCTAGTTTGTTTCAGAAACTCATTTTGCTGTTCTCCTTGGTGCTTGAGACGTAGAACGACCAATCAAATGTTTTTTGGAAGGCATTACTGCACAGAAATGGATTTATATAAGCTTTAACTGACCGTCTTCATGATAATCTTAACTCATTTGAAAATAATGCCAATTTCCCAACTCTTACACCGTTTGATCCTGTTTACCCCTCTTTAATTGTGTTCAATCAAGTCTTCATAATAATCCAATGTAATCAATGTAAATTGTTAATGTGCGCTAATCATTAAGCATTAAGCTCTTTCATGAATACTCATATGGAAATTATACAAATTTCGCTGTTTTTGAACCATTTTCCGCTCATTTCTTCAACTTAGAATCCTTTTAGGGCAAGCTAGCAGCCAATCCCCAAAGTTTCATTACAATCGAATGAACGGTATAATTTTCCAAATTTTGCATTTTTGGGCCATTTCCCGGCCAATAAAGAATAATTTGAAAAATTTAATTGGCCATAAATATATTTTTTAAAATTTAGATAATGCACATATATGTACTTAGCTTAGGTTTAGGCAAGTCTAAGAAGAGTGAAAGCTCAGAAATGGTGAAGTACATTTCCACTGAAAACAAACTAGTTTTACTCACTAAGGCCCGATTTCTCAATGTCCGGTTGGTCAACTTGACAGGCAGTTTAACCGAATTTGAGTGTCTCATGATGTGTGTGGCGTAACCGGAGGAACAAACTTAACCGCTGCTCATCCACCGGTCAACTTTAACCGCGAGCTCAGTCCCGATGATATTATCGATATTTTGTATCGATATACAAACAGCTGGCCGCACACTTGCTTTGTTTATTTTAATATTTGCTGCAACACAAAATGTTTATGAATAAACGAATTTTTCAACTCTGCGCAATGGAAATGCAATTCAAAGAGGCATAACATCGAATTTTTGTCAACTTTTCCGCAAAACAATGAGCAGCAACAACCAATCGCATTAAAAAACAAACAAACCAAACCGAGTCAGCTGTCTACTCGTTAGTTTAGTCAAACAGTATGGTCACACTGAAGCAGCGAAAGGCATTTGCCGATATCAGGCGAAACTGCTGCTGAGAAAACCAAATGACTTAACCGCTCGTCATCTTGACGGTCAAATCTGACCGGTGGTTGGCTAACCGTAACCTTTGAGAAATCGGGCCTAAGACGACTTTTCCGACTCTTCTTTTCTGTGACAGCAATACTATATAGATGTAAGATTTCGACCAAACTTAGTGGAATTGTGAAAAAGCATAGCAAACTATGAAATACAAAGTTTGGAGGCGTTTTCTTTGAAAATAAATAAGTTTTTCTTACTTAAACTAGTTTCTCGACCGATCATTCCAATGGCAGCTATAACCTATAGTCATCCGATTTTGACAAAACTTTGAAGAATTGTGTGAAAGCTTATAGAACAAATAAATGCGAATTTTGAAAAGGCTTACAATGAAACTAAACAAGATTTTCTTACTAAGACTCTTTGTCTAACCTTATTTTTCTTTGGCTATAAATAGCTATACTAAATAGATGTCCAATTTCGACCAAACTTGAGGAAAACTAGTAAATACGGAGTTTGGAGACGTTTGCATTGAAAACAAAAAAGCATTTTTCGCTGGAACTATATTTCCGACCGGTCGTGCCAATGGAAGCTATATGTTATAGCAAAGATTTATAGATGTTATAGATGACGCATGTGAAACAAAAAACGTTTGTTCCTGGTAGCTGACATTGGCTACCAATTTTTGCTTGTCTGTCTTCACGTGGAGGCATATATTGGAATTAAGCTACGAAATTATGTAGTAGGCTTTGGCTGAGTGGTTGGGCTAGATGCCTTTCATTTTAAATTTGTTGGTTCGAATACTGGTGGAGACTAGCTTTCTTTAGTTTTTTTATATATTTTTTTATATTCTTTTGTATTTATAATATATAATATGTTATTTAATTGATTTTTTATTTGCCAGCAATTATTTTAAGCCTTTTCTTTTTTGAAACTGCGTTTTCCAATGCCCAAATGCAATGATTTCGAAGAAGAACAAGGAGGAGAAAATCTAGGAGTTGCATATAAATATTTTTGTTCATAATTTTCCAAGAATATCACATTTTTCACGCCAGATTTGGTCAAAAATGGAATCGGCATAAGGAAATCTGAAAAATGTCTTATGGGAACATTTTCGACTCATTTCGGCTGATAACGTTCAGACACGGGCGTCAAAAATCTCAGCATTTTCCCAACGTAGACCGAAGCTCATTTGTCGTCAACAACAAAATGGCAATGCCGCACGATGTTGCCATGGCAACATCAGATGTCGAAAAGACGAATACAATAACCGAATTCAATAAGGAAAATAAACCAAAGGTACAGGCGATAATAAAAAAAAATTACGTGTCAGCAGCACCAGGACTCGAACACACAACCTCCGTTCTATAAAGAAAACGCACTGCACACAACGCCATCGTAGACTTTGATTGTCACTGTAAAAATTTAAAACTTAATCGGCCTTGCTTTGTTGTTGTAATTAAATTGAAACTCTAGACAGTTGTTAAAGGCTTGTTCTCCATTTTTAGGAGTTTCTATTTTTAGATTTTTCTATTTTTAGATTTTTTTCGTTTGTTCCCCGCCCGCCCGAGCCATGAAGCTTCAAAATGAAAAATATGGGAGTTAGTATGAGGCGCGGTATCTATTATATGTAGTGTCTTTGGTTATAGTCATCCGATCCGGCCGGTTCCGACACACATTTGTCAGAATTTTTGTACCAGAAGACTTCGTGCAAAGTTCGGACGCGATGGCTTTAAAACTGACGGAGGAGATAGCATAGAAGCAGAAGGACGGACGTACAAGGCTAAACCAACTCAGCTTGTCATGCTGATCAAGAAAATGTATACTTTATGTGGCCGGAAATGCTTCCTTCTATGCGTTACAAACATCTGGACAACTTTAATATGACCTCTGCATAGCTATTAAAATAAATACACAAGTAAATAGCAAATAATTTTACAGACCTGTATCCAAAAAAAATATTTCTGTAAAATTTACGTGTACTTAGATGGAAAACACAAAAAAAATTCAAAACACAACAACATCAGAGACCAATCGTGGCAAAGTTGCAGCGCAAAAGTTGGGTCATAGCACAACGTCTGGCACTTTCTGGCAGCTGAAATTTAAAAGATTAGAATATTCAAAGGTTGATCCATATTAACAGATGAGTCCCATTGGAAGGTTCTGGAGGGGGATTCATAACTACAACCCAGGTGGAAATTATATCACATGGACAATGGCACATTAAAAGTAGTATCGACACAACATAAATTATACAAAAAGTACACAGCAATTTGGAAACATACATTTTATTCGAAAAGCTGAGTAACAGCCTTTCTATGCAATATGCATCTAGTTTTGTTTATGTTTGAATTGATTGCAAATTGTTTTAATTATTTAAAATATCCTCTCAATCCAAATCTGTTCCCACACTAACAACCAATATGTTTCAAACTGTCTATTTCGAAGCCATTCTTAAAGGGTACTGTTGTTATGAAACAAAATCAACTATCCAGCTAAAGAGCACATTCTTTAGCGAGATAGAGACAATATTGTTTATGCCCCACTTTTAATTTTGCATTCTTAATCTTTGTCCCATGGTAGAACCCACTGTGCAACCCATTTGGCGACAAATGTTGAGCCGGAATCAGCCAATCATACATTTCCATCAGCCACGTCTTCAATCCCTAGGTTTACAATTGACTGTAGGCTGATTAGGGACCTCGCAACCATATCCAACACAAACCCAATTGACCATTTCACAATCATGTTAGGCGCAAAAGGGTTCATTGAATTAACATTAAAATTTTTGGTTCTCGGTGTGAACCAACCAAACTTTGTCTCGTTGATGCAAAAATGTTGCCTTATTCAATTTACACTAAGCAACTTTTATCATGTCCCGGACAAATGCTTCACAAATGAGCCGCATGACATAATTTCCAGCTGCAGCAAAGTTTGGCCCACGCTCTCTGAAGTTGGACCGGTCAATGATCCTTAAGCGCACACACGAGTCCTGCCTTCTTGTAATAAACTTCAAAAAATAATTTCAGCTACGTCTACGACAACTAAAACTTGACACTTTTGCCAAGAAACTTTCTGTGGGCTGAGTGTTGTACTCTTGAGCAGTCCCTCGGACATCCAGCTGTGGACGGGGAGGCAAAGTGACAGCTTAATTTAATTAGCGCACAAATTTTCAAACTTGTGAGTTATCGGAATTGTTGCCGGGTCCATAATCAATTATGCAGCAGAAAACAGATAGTAAACGCTGCGAAAGTTTCCGCATAATTAAATTTGCTCACGAAATGTAGCCGAGCGCTACATACGTACTTACGGACTGGCCAATTCCAATTTCACAGTATGCCAATGCCGATCATCGTTAAGCTTCATTCGCATGCATTTTCTAGTCCTCACAGTCATCAAATCAAATCCAATTATGCATTGGATTGAACGAGAGACAAGACACATCTGGAGTAAACTTTTAATCCATATTAAATGAACTTCTGCACAATTTTCGTCAGATTTATTTTGTATTTATTTACACTTCCCCCGCGCGTGTCTGCCCCTGCCGGGGCAAGAACAACAAGCCAACAACTTTTGTCATAAAATTTGTTTTGATGTGCAAGCCAGAGAGAGAGAGAGAGACACAGCGGCAGCTCTTCATATGGCGCTTGGCTCACGTTCTTCATTATTTTCATCGAATGGCTACAAAATCATTTAGATTTTTATGCGAGTTTCAGTTTGATTGCTGACAAACTTAATAGGGGACTTTCGGTTATTTTTGCTAACTCAATTTTAATGATTTTTGCACTCGCCCCGCAAACAAACAAATTATGCCAGCAACTTTTGGGGCAGGCAACAAACTTTGTTGGTTAATTTTACAGGGCAGCGCGAAAGTGCAGCGGAGCTGGCCAAGTCGTTGAACTTAGCAAGTGGCCAACAAGCTGGCTCGTTGCAGTTGCCAAAGCCTAAGTTGAAGTTAATTGTATGAAACTTAAGTGGACACTTCAAGCAGTTCAGAATGAAAGTACACAAAAAAGAATCTGCCAAATAAAGCAACAAACTAGTTTTAACTTTAATTTGTTGCTGGGAAACTTTTGTCTGCGCGCGCCTCGAAGTAGGCAACGTTTCCCGTTGCCGTTTGCGCCATAAATTTGAATTTTGCACAGAAACATTTTGCACTCAGAGCGGTAAATAAAATAAATAGCTTAAGTCAAATGCCTAAATGCTTTGGGCTCTGAATATGTACATGTGTCAGCAAGACGCATGCATAGTGAAACAATAACAGCCACAAATGCACACACACACACGCACACACACACGCTCACACCACACCAGAGCAAATACATGTTACAAGCAGCTCCATTTGCCAGTTGTTGTTTATGACTGCGGCAGTGAGGGGCGGTCGGTAGGGGGCAGGGTGGCGGGTTCATTCGACAAGGCTTTGTTTAGCTTGTCTTGGCTTTTGTTTTCTGGCCTACGGGCCATGGCCGGCAATAAATTTATACAATATTTAATATGCATATTTGCAAATGCATGATTTATGCCTGCCGAGTGCGTGGTGTGAGTGTTCCGGCGGTTAAGTGCGTCCGCATATGTTTAGCCGTGCACATTGTTTTCCCTTTCGGCCTGCATATTTACGAGCTGCTACAAAATCCACATGTTGCTCCAGCCGCTCGCGAGTCCCACCCGCTCGCCGGCCCCTCCGAAGACAGCCAGCAACTTACACAAAGTTTACACAAAGTAATTTGTATGCACTGCAATTGAAATTCTCTTCTAGTACCAAATGAATTCCTTTGTTTGCATTTTGGCCCTGGCGCTGCAGCGTTGAAAAAAAAACACACAAACCTCGGCAAACTAGCTGAAAAATTTGCTTTTGAGCAGAACTTCAAACTAATGAAGTGGAAGGGTAGAACAGAAGACTCAGTCGCAAACGGAGTCGGAAAACTAAATACGAACACAAATTAAATAACATAAAAACTTCTTTCCTTGCCTTAGTTTCTAATTTGCATACAAATTTTTGTTTGCAATGATGGCAAGGAAAGTGGAGAATGAATTGGAGACTACCAGCTGCATTTTGATAAACAAGGCAATGCTGGTCACTCTGACTGACTGCAAGATTGCTAAGGCCTGAGAAACTGGTCCAATACCAGACTACAGTCCAGGACAGCAAGCCGAGTTAAAGTTCCAATGAAGTGGACAAGTGGTAAAGAGTCACAAGCGCGCACTGGAGGAGCTCCAGCGACCGGCTTCATTTTGATGCCGCTGAGGTATACTCAACGACAGGCACAACTTTTACTAGTGACAGGCAGCTCGACACTGCAAGGCTACGGGCAAACAACCAAATCTAGCCCAGCCATAATATACTCTGTACCTCCCTAAGTATGTAAATGGTAAACACACAAAGTGTTAAGGTGTGTAAAGTGCTGCCCAGCTTAAACGTTTGTTTTTTCTATAACTGGAATATCGTTCATCCGATCTTCACCATTCTTTCGGCGTATCGTTAAATAATACTGAATTTTAAATATGTACAGAAGGTACACAACTGCTATCTTCTTCTTACTATTTACACTACACTATTTACACAAGGAAGTGTGGAAACGAGGGTAGTGTGGGTCACGGGAGGGGATGGAGGTTCAAAGTCTTTATTTTAATAAACGAAAATATCTTGTTCCACTTCTCTTGTCTGTGATTCTAATAAATCACTTACCTTGTCCCGGGAACTTAAACCAGCATCTAAGCCCATACAGCTATCAACAACTCGCGTGGCCTGTTCGCACACCACAGTATATGAAAGAAAGCGACAAACGACGATGAGCGAATGGAATCAACAACACATTCGTGTAGATTTTCGAACATTCAGCATTTGAAATTTTTGTCATATATTTAGAAAACATGTCAAGAGCAGAGTTCCAAGTAATGTAGAAAACCTAAAGTTCGCTAAATTGCCTTTTCTACATGCCTGGTTTCCTGTTGATACTTTTGTTGAAAACGGGAAAAGGTTGATAGTGAAGTTGTGCAAATGTATGTAACAGGGATAAGGAAACATTTTCGACCCCATAAAGTATTTGCATTCTTGATCAGCATGAATAGCCGAGCCGATATAGCCATGTCCTTCCCTTCCTATAGCCCTTCTGTCCGTCCGTCTGTCTGTATGAACGCATCTATCGCTGAGACTAAAAGAGGTAGAGCCACAAATTTTTGCACGGATTTAAGAAATTATTCTAAAATGTAATGTTCCATGTATATTTATGTTTCTTTTTGGGTCGATTTTCTAGATGAATTGATCTAAATTTTAGTGTCAATTTGGAAGTTATTTTTCCAAATTTTCGAAACTTACCTTCTTAAATTTTGGTCGTTTTACTTCGGTCAATGGTAGTCGCACTAATTTATGTCAATGCAATGAATTTCTTTTCTCAATTCAGGGGTTTTTAAAAGATTTTCCAAATAATTTCTAAAATTTAGAAATAATTTTTTAAAATAGTCTATTTTCGGGGCTACCTTTCGAGTTTAAGAAATGCAGAAATGGTGGTTGCATCTGCGGGCAAGTTTATAACCATTTGTCCTATCACGAGTTATACTAACATATTAACAGAAACAATTGGGGTTTTAGAGGTGAAATAAATATAAGAGAAGTAATCCCGATGCGTTTTTTTTAAGTTTTTTTCGGAAACCAGCTTCAAATGGCTGAATTTTTAAGAGCTATCAATGCAAATTTTGATCGAGAATTTATTTAATTCTGCTCTTTCGTACGCTAAGAAGTTGGAAGAATAAATAGTTTAGTGTGATGCTTAGTTCAGAGATGGACAACACTCAGCCCAGGACCGCACTTTCAATCAACACACAACGGAATTTGATTACCCTTTCGCGGCTGACAGTCAAAGCAAAAATATATTCTTGTTGTAGATGGTGCAGCAGAACGCTTGAGTTAATTTCTGCTGCCCACCACTGCTTTAGTTGACAATTTGCTATACAAACACGCATTGCATTTGAATTAGAATGTGAGCAAAATAAGACTATCTAAAACCATCGATAGTCTCGATAGCGCCCAACCATCGATGGTAACGTTAGTGGGAAAGAAAAGTCTCTTCCCAGATTTGAGACTTCTCTCTAATGATTCCAAATGGGAAAACGGCCGTGTTAAGTTATATCCACTGTCCAGTAGCCTCAAGTGGAAAGTCTGTTGGAGTCCAGGAATTATCATCATTTGATGAAAAACGTAAAATAAAACACTTCATGTGTGAAGCACTTTTCACTTGCGATTTGTGTTGAAAGGCGGCGTGGGACATTATTTAAAGGTGACAACCAACACGAGATCTCCTGCACACATCCAGCTGGCCACCCCAAGAATCTCTGGCAGCGCCTGCCACTTGCATGGACGCGGCGGCGGCGGAGGATGGGCAGGCGGGCAAGGTAAAGTTGGGTCAGGTTGGTGCATTCTAGCGCTCACAAAGGTCACTTAGTCAACGAGCAAACTATCAGGGCATGCGATGGCAGGAGAAGGATGTTGGGCTGCACTTGCTGAGCGTCGACGCCTGTCAACTTGAGTGAAGCTGCCTGTCGGTCCAGCAGTCTGCTGTGCGTGTTTGTGTGCCGGGGCTAAGGCTAAGTGCTTGTGGCATTTGTTGTAGAGCTGGCCGTCCCCAAAAAGAGTGAAGAATGCCGAACACAATTTAAGCAGCATGCGAGTTCAACAATTTCTCTGCTTATGCAAAGATGCGGTTGCCAGGGATTTGCATATGTTTGCTCATTTAAAGCTCCCAAGGAAACCGAAATAGAACCACAAGGCTTCGTAGTTTATTAGCATATGCAAGGCGAGTGGCCAAGTTTGCGAAGGCGCTCGCCAGGTGACAGCAGGAAAGCCAAGTCAAAGTGTTCATTGTTTACCTGGTTGGTTGATATTAATATTTGTCAGCCTGTTGTTTGTGTGCCGTGGTCGGCAACACATCCACAGACACAAGCTCCTCCAGTGAGTTTATTATTAACCATGGCCGACCCAAATCAATATGCCATCTATTCGGGACTGGTAGCCATGTTAACACGTGCCAACTAATAAAATCTTTATGTGCTCGGGCGCTAGGAAAAGGGTTGGAAGGGCGATGGACCGGCGACTGACCCAGGCAAATACTGATATTAACCCTTTGATATTTGTTTGCAATTTAATTTATGTGCCAAATTTACGACGCTTGCCCAAATTAAAATCAACACGCAGTCGCCTAACGGCCAGTTACTGTTTGAGCCTTTAAATTCGGGCCAATTTCAAAACACATAAACTTTTTGCGCACACAAGACGTCGGAGGGGGAGGGGCGGCAGAAGGAAACTTTTGCATCAACATTTGCCCAACTCGGGAAACTAATGTGATATTTGTTGATAATGAAGTTGATTGTTTGGTTTTCTCTCCGACTGTTTGAGAATTCCGGCAACGCTTCGCCATCCATAAAATGCGCTTAATGAACGCAATTTCAACTTCCGCTTCCGCTTTGATTCGGGTTTGGCCAAAAAAAAAACGGAGGTCCTTTGAGGAGGAGCGTTTTTATTAGCATGTGCGTGTGTGTGTACTCTCGGTTTAATTGAAAGTGTTGGTATTTTATGAAAATGTTCTGCTGCTTAATCATTGCCCGAACCGCCGTTCGCCCCTCGCCGGAGAACAACAAATTACACAGCCATGCAACACTAACCAGGCCAACGAACAAAAACGAAACGTGGTCAGAAAGTTGAAACTAATTATGTTAAAAGCTTTCAGCTGAGCCACACCAAAAATTAGTGAGCAGGAACACACAGCCTGAACCTGGAGAGTCATTGCCATCGTCAACTAACAAAACATGAGGCCAAAGCATAAGCATGCTAAATTAAATAAAAACACGCGAAAAACGGAGCAGACATCAAATGTCAAAGGGAAGTGCCATCAGCCATCAGCCGGGACCAGGGACCCGGGACGCGGGAGCGCACCCAAGCCCAAGCCTTAATGAGCTGTGGCCAGAGGGGTGGGTGTGGCCAGGATGGGTCGACAGACATGATTTTCATAAATTTCACCAAAACGCTGAGCGCTGCACAATTCTGTTGTGGTTTTTCTTTTTTGTTCACACCAATTTGCATTTTAATTATACAAATTGAAGTTGAATGAGCCGAGTGTGTCAAAGCAATTGCAGAAATCGAAACGGCACAAGTATTGTGGATGGAAATAAGATGAGGTAAAACATTTTGGCCAACCAGTAACGAGGAACAAATTACTCTAAAATAGCCCAGCGAAAGTGTTTGCTCAGTTTGAACAAACAGACACTGGCAATGAATTGGTCTGCTAGGCCGCCTTCTAGAGTAGTGGCTGAATCATGTAGGAGGGGCCGTATAAGTTTTCTGGAGCTTAAAGACTCATGAAATGGGATTTGACCTGGCGCCAAGTAAGATTAATACGCTGGCATTACCGCTAATAGTGAAAGCCGGTACCAAAATGAAACCTGTAGTAAAGGAACAAAAGGGAAATTTGTCATGTGGATCTTTGATTTTAGATAAGTGAGCAAAGTTTGTTTGAAAGTAGACATTAAAATTTCCATTTGCATTCCTATTGTATGGCCCCTACGCATCTTGTTGTTCCAGCTCAAGCAAAAGATCGATATGGGAAAACTGGTCTGGTCTCATTCTGCAGAAAGTTGGACGTGGCACTTGGCAGCATCGCGGCTTATGCACGATTGCGTTCCTCTTTGGAATTAAAGGGACGCGACGACTTTTCACTGGAGTTTGCCCATCTGGTACATGCCAAGTCGCCTGCTTATGGTTTATTTGGCAGGATTCAACACCAAAAAATTAAAAGAACTTAAAATCAAGTAAGCATCATTTTTATACCCTTGCAGAAGGTATATTAAAATTGTCCAGATGATTGTAACACATAGAAGGAAGCATTTCCGACGACATAAAGTATATGTATTAGGGTGGGTCGATTTGTATGGGGGAAAAAAGCAAATAAGCTTACAGCAAAATCGAAAACTATGGTCAATTCTAAGAAATTTTCACCAAGAAACCATGGGCTTAAAATGAATTCCTAGTCCGCGCAAGTCGACTTCAAATGTTTAATTAAACTTTGAAAAAAATGTATTAAGAAAGTCCGCCAAGCCATATATAACAGAATTGTAATATTTGACGTTAAAGTACATCGGTATATAAACTTTCATTATATAAATTGCCCAAGTTTTTAAATTCGTTGATGGAGAATTAATTAGCGTTATGTATTTGGCTTTGGACTTTGGAATTCATATGCCCGATGATGACACATGCAGCTTACCAGATCTCAAAGATGGTAAGAGAGAGAGAGGATTGACATGTATGGTACATATATTTGTTATTTTTGCAGGCAGATAAAGTTTGTTTTCAAAGTTTGCCACGCTCCCTCCCGCCACCAAAATTGGGAAAAGACATCATATCTTCCATGGTTTTGTAGACAGATGGTTCATACGTTTTCGCATGTTTAGTAATCAGCATTATGTATCGAACTGCCGAAAGAATCATAAAGATCGGATGAGCAATAGTCGAGTTATAAAGAACTCAAATATATATATGCTCGGCAGTGCCGGTTGCAACGCGATGGGCAGTACAGAGTCTACCGTTGTCGTGCTTGGCGGACTTTCTTAATACATTTTTTTCAAAATTTACTTAAACATTTGTAGTCGATTTGCTCGGACTAGGAATTCATTTAAGCCCACTCTAAAATAACATTAATTGAAAATGAAGAGAAACTGAAAGTTCAAAGCAAACTATTTTTGTGAGTTTAGGATTCAGTTTTCTTACTTAGCTCAAAAGTATTCAACATAAATTGGTTTCGCTCAAGCTGTATTTTTGGACTATGTTTCCGGTTTTATCTTCGCATACATACTTCGTTGTACTGCTTGGAGGATATATTTTGCTGTAAGGGAGTGGTATTTTCCGAAATATCAACGAAAGTCAACACAATTGTATAGGTTTTCCACAAAACGCGCCTTAAAGGTGGTCAAAATATATTATATTATGCAACTTTACTCTTAAATTAACCAAAATCTAGACATGATGATCCATTGGTGAAAGTTTCTTAGAATTGTCCCTAGTTTTCGATTTTGCTATACGCCTTGTGCGAAATAAAAATCGACCCCCCAATATGATCAGTACGACGAGCTGAGTTGATTTAGCCTTATCCGTTTGTCCGTCCGTCCGACCTTCTTTTTCGATAAACTCTTAAAATAAAGCTAGGCATTAAAACTAGAATTTCGAAATCTACCTGAAATGGTATAGATAATATCGAACTTATAGATGAGCAGTGTTGCACATTTGGCAAACCAAAATATATGGTACTTGCCACTTGATCGTTTCCAACCGCAACCTCACTTTCCATCTACAATAGATTAAAAACTTATTATATTTTTCCAATTTATTTTATTAATATAGATAGGAAATTTGTTCTGTTCTGTATGAATATTATATATCCTCTTTATCTAAAACAATAGAATATTCTTCATCGCAATCGACTTCGTCATCAGAATTAGCTGCCGTGTCCGAATCGAGATTTTAACGATTTGATTCAAGTGACGAAGAACTCATTTCTTACGTCACTGAAAATGCAATTTATACGATAAAGCGCAAAACAGCGCAAAAATAGTTAATAACACCATATACAATTAAATTTCTTAATTTTCTGCTAAAAACATAAACAGAACAGTTGACAACAGCCACAACACACACAATCACAGTACTTTTAAATTTTACATACCCCGAGTATCGTTTTACTAATTTAACTTGATTTTTTTATTGAAGCTTTGTCTATTTATTTACTTTTGAAATAAAATGAATTGGTGGCGTCAATTTTCACAAGCACGAGTTTTGATAAATCAGCCAACTTTTAGGCTAACTGAAGTATTTACGTTTAACAATTAAAGTCACAATATGAAAATTTTAACATCGATTTTGTGACTTTTTGCCAGAAAAATCGTCATTTCGCACAAAAGTGAAAAATGAATCCGAAAAGTTCCAATTGGTATGGACATTTTAATACCCTTGCAAAGGGTATTATAATTTTGCCCAGAAGTTTGCAACGCACAGTGGTCGATTTGGCCAATCTGGCAGGCAATAAATGCAAATTAAAAATTAAAATTTTGTAAATGTTTTTTATTTTCTTGAATGCTAACATCCCGCCAATATTTATTTACATTTTTATATATTTTTTTATTCGATAGTCACGATGTCGTGAGCGTGCAAAGTTCACGATACTTCTCTGCCCATACCTAAAATCATTTTCGCGCATTTTTTATGTGTTTTAGTTTGGGCTGAGAAAGTTAAAGTTTTGCGATTTGCTTAGACTTAAGTCTTTAATTTAACCATAGTTGGTATGTACTTAATAAAAACGAGAGCGTAAGTTAAAGTCGGCCCTGTCCGACTTCGAAATACCCGTTACTCAGCTCAGCTCGCATAAGTATGCAACATTTTTTTAACTCGGCTATTTATTATCCGATCCTTTTGAAAATTTGTGAGATTGTAGATATTGGACACAAAGACTACACTGCAATATCTGAGCTCGATATCTTAAAAATTGTGGGAGTTATTTAACATTTTTTATTGCGGGGGCGGGAGGGGGCGTGACCAAAATTTGAAACAAACTTGATCTGCCTACAGACCATACTAGCTTACGGATAAAATTTGGTTGCTCTAGCTCTTCTAGTCTCTGAGATCTAGGTGTTCATACAGACGGACGGACGGACGGACGGACGGACAGGCGGACATGGCTATATCGACTCGGCTGTTGATGCTGATGAAGAATATATATACTTTATAATATCGGAGATGCTTCCTTCTCCCTGTTACATACATTTGCACGACTTTAGTATACCCTTTTTACTCTACGAGTAACGGGTATAAAAATGTGTGTGTGTACTGCTCTTATTTGTGTTAGTGGTAAATCGATGTCGAACTTAACATTTATTTTAGTGTATAGTTACTTACATACCCGCGACTTTCGTGGAGTAGAACTTTTCATATTGGCGCATATTGGTCCTAAGTATTTATGTGTTTGTAAAAATGGTCCATTGTGAATCGTCCAGTGTCAAAATGAACTGCTCGTTTCTGCGACTTATTAGTTTATTACGTTTTATAGGTAAAATTTCAGTGTTGAGAGGCACGCTCTTTAAGATATGGCTCAACGAAGCAGTGCCACAAAAAAAAGTTGAAGCTTTTCAAAACCATGTTTTTCTCAAAATCATTGACAAAAACAATCTCAACGATGAGGAATGTCGACAAATACATAAAAAATTGGCAAATTTTGCATCCCAGGTTACCAAAAAGTGGAATGATTTCCAAAGACACCATGTACGTTTTGAGAAGAAAAACGAAAATTGGCCGAATGATCGAATGGAATTAATAGAACCAGAAGCTTGCAGCAGCTCAGGGCGCCCTACAATATTTGTAGAAGAATACCCATGGTTTCTAATACATGTGGCAGATATTATAAAGAATGTTTAATTTCCAATAGGCATGATGTCTGAGGAAGCGCTTGAAGCGCGAAACAAGGACATGCGCAACTATCGGATGAACCACACCCGAAAAAATTCGAGTATTAATACGATGGAGGACTTAATGCATGCACTGTTACTGACATCAGACCCTCTAATATCGTCCATATCAAAAAGTACTTCATCGTACTCTAAAAAATACATAGAACTGGATGAAGAGGTCATAAAACTACTAGAGATTTAAGCAACTCAGAAGCTGAATAAGTTTTTTTTGTACTCTATTTTTCCTTAAATTAATTGAAATAGATTATGAAAAAAATTTGTAATTTTAATTAAAATTTTTATTAATATTTTTTAAACATAAAAATTAAAAATTAAATTTGTGCTTTAAATTTTCCTTCGTATATACATATACAAAATTATAAAAATAATTTAAAAATATTACTTATTTATTTTGCAAGTTAGTAATTATTGCCTGCCAGATTGGCAAAATCGACCACTGTGCAACGCATAGAAATATTCATTTCCGACCCCATAAACTATATATAATATATTCTTGATCAGGGTGACGAGCTGAGTCGATTGAGCTTTGTCTGTCCGTCTGTCTGTTTCTACGCGAACTAGTCTCTCAGTTTTAAAGCTATCGAGCTGAAATTTTGCACAGAGTCTTATTTTTGCTGCACACTAGTAATATGTCGGAACCGACCGGATCGGATGACTATATCTCATAGCTCCCATAGGAACAATCGGTCGGAAAATTAGTTTTAGTAAGAAAAACTTTTTCGCTCGAAACTTAAGGATACTGAATAAAAAACCGTGCGAAGTCCGGCTGTTCGCGCACTGTGTAAACGACACAAGCCATTAATTACGTTAATCGAGCTCGTCGAAGTCCACTGCGCAAGCAGAAAATCATGTTTCGTAGAATGAGTATTAGCAGAAACTGAATATCCCGCACATAAATCGTGACTTGGGACTATTTACTGGTGGGAAAGTTTTCACCATAGAGGAAACATTTAATAAACAGAATGATAACGATAAAGCGTACGCTTTGTCATCAAAACAATCGTCCGAGCTCTTTCCGATAGTTCAGAGAGGTAGCCATGCGGCTTATGTGATGGTTTGGTGGGGAGTCGCCTTTGAAGGGGTTATCAAAATCCGATGTTGTTTAAAACGAATGTGATTCAATCAAACTTTTCGGAAAGGTGTTTCATTGAACTGAAAATCGAAAAGTGACTTGGAATGAGCTGTCCAATTTAGTCCAGCTGCTAACAAACTTCAAATACATGTAGATTCTCAAATATGTCTTGTGATTACCTAAAACAGATACATTCTTATGCCATGGCAGTTAGAGAGTTTACAATTTTAAAGTTTTGTTAACCCCATTCTTAAAGCTACCTCTTACTTTAGTTCTAACGCTCCCGGTCTCAGATCAATCAGCAGATTCGATTTACAAGTTATAATTTATCTTTGCCCGCTGCCTTTGTATTGACATTTCGTTTTGCATAGCCCTTTGAGATTTTAGTTGCTATTTTTCTCATTTTCATTTCCCTTTGCTGCTCCTCCCAGTTGTCAGCATGCTCATCATCAGCTGCAGCTCAGCATCCATTCATAAATATTTGCGTTGAGTGGGCGGGCGCTGGGGTGGCGGCGTGAAGTGGTGAGGGAGTGACACGTGTCTGGGGAACAACAAGCTGACATTTCGTAATAAATATTTGATGACTTTGATATGCAAAATCGCAAGCCGCACAAAAATTGGTTTAGACTTAACTGAGCTGGGATTCGTGTAAAAGTGCAGGCAGCCAAGCAGACAGCCGGGCGGGCAGGCATGTAATGTCCCTGCTAATCCCCGGCTGGCCACAGTCTGTCTGCAGCGATTTGTTGCTGGCCCTAAAAAATATTGTGTCTGTTGGCAAGTGTTTGGCCAATTTCTGTATGCTTAGTTTTATGGCTGCCTCTCAGTTGTTGTTTCGCTTTAGCACCTCGCCAAATAAATGTGCCTTGAGTTGTGTCCCGAAAGGGGAAACAGACAAAAGAAGATAATTCCATTTCACCGGCAAAGCGAGCAGCACTTGTGTTAAACAGAACCTTTTAGGGCAAGTGCACATCACGTGACATATGTACTTATGTTCTCAGTCTTTGACAAAGCGTAGAAGGTTTATTTAGAAAGTTTATTTGCATTTTGAATGAGTGAATGCACTTTACTCACATTAAAATTACAGCATTCAAGTCTTGAAGTCTTGAATTTATGGTTCAATTGGCAGACAGGGAGCTGCACAGTTACATGAAATTAATGGCTAACCAATACCTAGATCAGAGGATCAAAGGTCTCACATAAGCAAATACTAGGGCTTGATGTTTCACGTGTAGTACGAATACACGTGAACACGTGAAATTAAGTGCTACGTGTATGGGTACGTGTTTATGAACTACACGTGTATTTAACACACGTGTATCCGAATACACGTATATCCGTGTTTCCAGTGCTAACGTGAATCACGTGTAACACTTGAATGTTTCTCTTTCGTTATAACTATAAAGCCAGAATCATTGTGTCGCGAGAAGATCCTCACTGCTTTCTCGTGCTGTTCGAAACCACTTGGCCGATTTCGTTTGTGTGCACTGTGATCTCCCCCCCTTCGCCACGAACTTCATGAACACAAGGAGAGGATCGGACGAGGTAAGGACCTCTCTTCCCCTCCTCCCACTCCTCAGGTAGGCAGGTACAGCAGGCTCAGCAGGTACAGAATGGCTCAGATGCTAGGCGGTAAGTATGAAGAAGAAATTCATAACACTTGGAGCGAAAAAATTGTATTGCTCTAATCATTAACATGCATGTGTTGCGGTGCGCACCACCATTGTAATGGGTCCAAATCAAACCTTAACACGGGCTCAGCAAGATTACTGTCCCATTGAGAGGTGACATTGTGTTCCAGCGTGACGTTTTCCTGGTAAAGGAACGCCAGTGCACTGTTCTTAATGTCAGCTTGACTCGACTGTGGCTCGTGTTGACTGGAAGTAGAAGGTGCCTGGGCCCTCACAATTTAAAGAACTCGGGCTCTGATCTCTTTCCTTGTAGCCAAAGGTTCAGATTCCAAGTCCATATAACGTGGGTCAAGCATAGATGCAACTTGCCGCGCAGACACCTTACTTTTCCCAGGTTGCCATGTGAGATTAAATCTTTTGCTCAGCTCATCGCGGACGGCACTTTTGAATGTGCAGCTCATGACATCATCGTTTTCAGACGAATTCAGGTGCTTCTCCATAATTTTCAAAAGGAAAAGGCCTTACCGTTGAAGTCGGAGATTCTGTCTCGCCACACAGTACCGTTGTGAGTACACAGAGAAAAAAAAGGATGATTTCCGGTATCCATTTGGGAGGGATATGTCTGAAATATCCTTTTAATCATCCAACGGAGCTAAAACTCACCCAAAGGATATGAAAAATTATGATCCTTGGGATGATCGGATAATAAATGGCCGAGTTAAAAAAATGTTGCATACTTACCCGAGCTGAGCTGAACTTAAAAAAAGTGCTTTCTTAATTCCAAAAAGTCTATTTTCGCATTACCAGTTCTAAGTATGGGGAAAAACTCTCAAAATGCCAGAAATTTTCCTTACATATAGATAATAGATTATTTTAGGGCGAACTTCTAGAAAATAGCAAATACATTTTTTTAATGTTAAAGGCAGCTTTGGAAAATGCTAATGTTAGGTTGCGCTCAGACACAATGTGAAGCCGCCAGATTTTTGTGTGCCAGTTATATCACAGGCTGTTCATACTGACTAAAATACATGAGAATATTGACAGATTCTTTGACCACATATGACACATGTCAACTGGCAGGTGTTCACACGCGTGTGAAAGCAACTAGCACCTTCAACTATTGCAAACGTGCCTGTGTGGGTCACTTCTTATATTCCGCTCTTCCTTATTTAAGATACAAATGCAAACTGCTCTTTGACTGCAGTCTCGCTTCCTGACATTGCTTAGAACACTTTCCGGATATCCTGCACAGCTTGCAGCAGCGTTTAAGCTTTATCAAAACTGAAAATCCCTTTTATCCATCAATTGCATTGTCCTGTTGTGACCGAAACATAAACTCCGTTAGCAATTGACACACAGTTTTGAGGCCACAAAGTGGAGTCTGCCATTGATGCTGATAGGGCACGGAAGCACAAAGAGTTGGGAGACTTCCGGTTGTGCTAAGCAAATTGCGTTTACCATACAAACTCAATATTAACCCAGTTGCACCATCATTGCGCTGCACATTGAGTAACTTTGCTTATACTTCTGGATTAAAATGAAATTTGTACCATTCATGCTTTGCATTCAAATGCCACTTTGCTCCATCCAGGACTCGGCTCATTTGCCGCCTGCTAAGACACGCGCACTGATACGAAAAAGCAGCACTCGTTATACGCACATTTCGCGCCACTTTGGGGCGAGCATTCATATTTTTATTTAAAGAAACCGAAAAGACTCGTAAATTATTGAACATTTGCATAATGCGATAAGAAAGTGCACGCACAGTACAGCACAAACACTCGAGCAAGTTTTTAGCCAGCTAAAATGGGAGTGGAATTTATAAGAGAGCTTTCAATCAGCCCAGCATGAACAAATCAAACGAGATAAATATGCTTACATTACGGGGGCATTAAATTCAATTACCTGCCTTGCCGGGCCACTTAATGAATTAACTGTCTGCTACAGTTACACGGCCAGCGTTGCGTATGCGTAATAATTGCGGTATCAGTTTATTAAATGCTCATATTTACAGCTTCGCTGCCATTTGTTGGCCATCTGTGTGTAGTTTATGTGCAAGTCACGTTTCGGCTACTTAATAAATGTGCCAGCTAAATGTGTGCAGCGGCAGAAATATTCCTCTTTACGAGTTAAGTATGTGCGTGTGCGAGTTTGCTGCCCTTTTGCATAATTTAAGTGCTCAAGGGCTTTGAGAAATGATCAAATTTGAATGAAATTTAGTGTTAATGTCATTAAAAACTTGTTGCTTGAGAGGAAGAATGGATCTAAGGATGAGCACGGACGGCATATTTCAACGTGCATTGTAGCAAAACACCTTTACAAAGTAACTCTGAGTAGCACGAACTCTGAAACTCTGTAAATAAAGCGCTATATGGAAGAACAGTTTTTGGTTCTAAGTGAAACTTCAAGTAATTTATGAAGGACCAAAAAAATGTGGGATCAATATCAATTTGACACGCGTTGTCTCAAATTTTAACTATTACCAGTATCGTTTTCTTTTGTATCAATATAATCCTAGAGAGTAGCAAATTGATATTTTGGTTATCAATTTTAAAAAGCTGGTATTAAAATGATATCAAAAGTTTGACAATCGAAACATCAAAACAACAATTGCTATAGCAATATAATATATTATTAAATAAATACAAAAAAGTGACAGCTTGATACAAGCTAGTATCCGTTTGATATTTTCGAAATATCGTTTTAATACCAACGAAAATATCAATTTGATACTGGGAGTGTTAAAGAGAATTTGAACTCAATAGTTATAAATTGATGACTTAATAGTGTAATTGATTTGACTTTTTTGGGTGCCCCTACATTATGATTATCGAATCAAAAATAAAAGTAGAATGTATTTCTGTAACCTAGTGGCACTCTTCAGAATAACGACTATCCCGATTTGGGCGTCGTCAGTGAAAATGAAAGCGAGATTCAAGTGAATGACAGTGTCGACTTCCAACCTAGGAAAGAAAGCAAAGTTGAACGAACCAAATAGAGTCATCTTAGTCCGATGACTATAAGATGTATAAGAGTAGCGATTGCAGAGGGGAAACAAGCAGTAGAGAATACGAGTTGAAGACAATACGCGAAATCTCTGAATCTATTGGCTTGTGTGCTCCTAAAATCTTACATGAGAAAGGAACCTAAAGCTTAACCCCTAATCCGTACAGCAATGTTTGAGGTGCTTTTTCATGGCTAGTTACTGCAAAAACTGGCTCCAATGGCAAGTGAAGCTGACCGGGTGTTTAAGATGTTGCCGAAAAAAACGTTTATTTATTAGTTGTACCGAGGCGTGATCGAACCCACGTCCTCTTGCACAGCAGGCGCACATAATGCGCGCTGCACCAAGTCCATCTTTAGCCAAAACATATAAGCGCGAATCATGGTGTGCACAAATCTAAGCCGCAGACTCACAACAAATCAATCGCAAGTAGCCTTGCGGCTTATTGATTGTCATTGCCTTTTTTTTGCAAAAGGGGCAATAATGTTTTTATAAATTGTTTAAGGACCAGCCGACGTGGGTTTAAATTCCGTAGTGATATAACCGGCTACAACTTTCAGTATAAGAGGGTGTTGTAAGTGGGCCGCAAACTGTATCGATCGATTTGTAGGAAACCTAGTCGACTTGTAACCTCTGCTATATCTTTAAGTTTAAGTCGACGACGTCCAAATTATTTGCTAGCAAAAGTGCCTTTTAGACAGCCATGTTTGATTAATGTATTCTGTGCTTGCATCAGAAAATACAGCGCTTAAAGACTAAAATATTGTTTCCACTTAATAATACCAAGTTAAAGAACTATTCTATAATAACAGAACACCTCTGAATCAACTTAAACAGTTTCATTCCCCAGATGCAATTGACAAAGACAGCAGTGGTTGTTTATTTTGTAAAACAACTTTGTTAACAGGTTGAGCAACTTCAATTACTTTAATCTTGGCGAATTTTCGCAATCTGATTATCTCATAATTTAATTTCGACTCAACAAAATCAATAAACAATTGGCAGGCATAACTTTTGACGCCACTCCACCAAGTACTAAGAGGCTCAAAGGCCTTCCTTCGATTCCTGCTGCCCAAAGTAAACCAAAAGTCGGCGCTGAAAATATGATATTGTTGTCGACTTAATGTTTATTTAGTTCGTCATGCGATAGACTCACTTCCAACATGCCTGGGTGGGAATCTATCAACTGCGCCGGGCCATTGACATGCAAAGACTCAATGAAACGGAAGATGTATGGGAAAACAATATAATTTTATTTGACTTTTGTTGCCGGGTAAGACGGAACTTATGGCTTAAGTGGTCCGGCCGCTTCTTTATGGCCCAAATGAGCACTTGGCCTGCAGTAATTGTTGTTGGGTGGCCGGCTGACTGGCTGGTTGGCCCGTATCTAAGCGCAATTTATGCGCCATTATAATTTCCTCCAGCACAAATGGCATAAAATATGAGAGTGCGGCAGTCGGGCAAAAAATGAGAAACTGGAAAAGGTAAGATTGCTCATACGCCGCGTTGGCGGCCGCGATTTGTTTACCCTGGCGGCTTGCCGTAAATTTAAAATTATGTTTACGACGCCCCCTGCCCCTCCCGGGGTTGATAATAAAACAAATGAGTTTAATGCCGGGGACGGACGGGGGCCAAAGCAGCGAAATAAATCACATTTTTATTGAAATCGCTGTTGTTGCACTTAACCGACGGACTGGTACCCGTCCGCGGTGGCAGGGGGGGAGTATTAATTGAATGCAGTTGCAGCTGCTGTCAATTGAACGCTGAATGGGGCTGTCCTCCTGCGCCCTGTGAATGCATATTTAAGTGGCTTTTAAACGCCATTCCAACTGATTGAGAGAACCCCATCCAATGCTTCAGCTCGAACTGACCCCGTAATTGATTGTCACACGCCGCAGCAATTAAAATGTCAGACCAGCTGGACAGACAGCTTGCAGTTGAGTTACTTCACCTTTTTTTGGAACTTTTTGGGTGAAATTGAAAATTAACTGTGCATATTTCATGGCAAAACAATTTGCGTTTATTTGGCGGGAGAAAAATGCGACTCCTGCTAAGCGTTTGTGGCCACAAGCGAGGATACAGCCGGGGGGGGGATGGTCACTTGAAACAAGTGAGCAACAACAACAACAATGAGTGGAGCAACAAGGGCAACGTTTGCAATGGCAAAGTAAATGCCATTACCATTTAAATTTCTCTAGCTAACCAGGCGCAAAGAAGGACACTTGAAGGTACCTTTTTAGGTGGAATCATTCACCATTCGAATGCGAAGAGAATTCGACAGTCAAGGTAAGCTGGAAAAGGCATACGAATTCTTAAAAGTTGTTGAAAGGTGTTGAGTTCAGTTGGCATTTAATATTGTGTTCAATTCGTTTGTTTGTCATAACTGGACTTGAGTTACTTGGTGACTGACTGATTTCATTATTACCCTTGAATATTAATCAGATCATGACTGATACAAGTGATAATCGTGGAGTGAATGCACGAAAAGGTGGCCATGATTTCAACTCAGTGCTTGTCCAGCTATGATTCAGTACCGAGCTGAACCAAGTAGTAGACTTCAAGAATTCTGGATGTGACAAATTGCAATGATTTTGGTATGGTACTTGGATAAGTAGAAAAACTGGGCTTAGTTAGATTCCACATATGCACCTTAACAATTTTTAGCTTTTGCGCATCAAATAACAACCTGATTGACCCTTTCAATGCCATAATCGGGCCTGACAGCCTAAAAGTATGATCCAATAGATTTTTAAATATTTTAAGAAGTAGGTACCTAATATATCCCGAAACCGTCGAAAGCCAATTATATCGGGACTTAAAAATTTAAATTTGATACTAGAACTTCGTACTCAAACATATTCGTATTTACCGTACTATTGACACCGTTTGTATTTAATTTAAGAACAAAGATTTGGTTTATTTTATCCAAGTGCACACACTTTGGAGATAATAGCAGCCAGCTCTTCCTGAGTTGAGTGCTATGAGTGCGCCATACTCCATGGGCTTACAAAAGCTCAGTATCGTGTCCAGCATCGGCTCGAATCACTTACAGCGGTATTGCCGACAGTAAAGTGGGTTGTCTCAACCTTTTTCTCGGTGTCTAATCAGTACCGCTTCTGTCTTATGACAGCGACGACCACCTTAAAGTTTTAAGTCAGCTTTTATTCAGTACTTAGCTCGTTTGTTGAGCTGAGTTAAAGATTTTCCTAGTTGAAGAACGGTTTCGAACAGGTTTAAAGGATTTGCAGTCGCTTATCTCAAAAATAGAATATGAATGTGAAATTCGATTTCAAGGTTGACAGGATTGAGTCATACTTTTAACGAGCCTGCTTGCACCGTGAGCCGAACCTTAAACTGTACCTCCTCCTAGTTCGCCCTTAAATTTCACACGAGAAATGTAGAAAACAGGGAGTTAAACGTGGCATGTAGAATAACTACCCGCTACATGTAGAGTAAAGGCAAAGCATACATGAAATGAGAAAATTTGGGTATTTCCAAATAACTTCTACATTTCTCATAAAGCATCTCAGTGTTCTAAATTGACATTTAGATATTGAAAGACTACATGCGCGTGTGGAAATTCTAAACGAACATAGAATAGCTATGTTTTTCATTTAGATAATTGTTATGCAGGTTCTCTAAATAAAAGTTAAAGATTTCAAATGAACAATGTCACGTATAGAAATTAAACACGATCCATTTGCTCATCGTCGCTTGTCGCTTCCCATTAATGCCGCGCGAGTGCTTGATGGTTATATGTGCTGTGATGCCGGCATTTGTGTTTAAATTGCAGAGCTAAGGTAAGTGAGTTATGAGTTCAAACCGCAGACAAGGGAGGTGAAACAAATAAATTGAAGTTGTGGGCCTTTCGGAAGAAAGACGGACAGAGTAGAAAAGCTACTTGCCCTCATGTAGAAATGAGAAAAGTAAGCGCTGCATGCAAAAAAGCTAAATAAACTTAATGGGTAGAAAATCCCTGAGAAACGTGTAGAAAACGAGTGTAATTTTTCGCTTCGGGTATCGTCGATTTATCCTGTTTTGTTCAACTGAGTCTTATAGTCGACGGGAAAACTTAATAGGAAAATCAAGAAATTCTTTCAAAATTACTCAGCAAATCTTTGTCCATAATAGCACCTATTTTCAGGATATTTTAATCCAAAGCTCATGAAATAATTCACAATTTGTGATTAGTATGGTATTGTATTAAGGTTCGAACCAAAATCATTGTCCAAAATCCTCAACCCTTTGAACCTCTGAACCTTGGTAATTTCGGATTACCCGAGCTGAGACAAAGGTTAAGTGTGCTAAGCGATTTCCAGAGGGCTCTTATAGCTATAGTTACAGTTTAGCAACAGAAATTTCCCCCCATATGGGATTGTCTAGTTGACAGTTTTATGCAACGCGAAGGCCAACCCGAATTCCGTGCAACCAAAACTGTTTATCTCCGCTTAAAACTCAGCGCAAAAATTTTGAACGGGTCTCGAGTAAGTGATGCGGCCACCTCTGACCACGATTCGCAAATGAACATTGTCAGTGACTGCAGTTGCCATTTCAGCTCGGCTATTTTTGTTTTTCTAACCGTTTTTTTATTTGGAATTGCTAAAAAGTTAGTTTTAAGTAGCAAATGGCGGACAAAGCGGGCAGCCACAGGGAAAGCGGGCTCTCGGATTTAACAGCAGACATTGTTATTTCTGCCGGGCTGGTCATTTACTTTGTGCTTTTTGTGTGGTGCCTGGCATGTAAATTGAATTGTAAGTGGATATTATTTCGTTTAGTGACATTTGTTTCATTTTGGTTTGCATATGCAAATGCATGGCAAATGACCAGGCGGCTTTGACTGAGCCGTTGATGCCTTTGCAATCCCAAAACGCACTCAAAGCCCGACAAGTTGCGGCAGCTGCTACTGGGGCGGACATTGGCTGCCTGCAGCAAAGTGTCAGATCATTCATCAAAGCCGGCTCCCTGTTCCACAGCTCCGTCTGGCGAATGCCATCAAACATAATAATCAAACATCAGCAACATAACAAACGACCCAGGCCACCCAAAATGTGGGTGCCGCCCTCCCACTCGCTCTGCCCACCTCTGTCCGCACTTCTGCTCCATACTTCTGCTTGCCTGATCTGGGCTCTGGGCTCCCATATTTCTCACCAGGACCATTGACCTGCCGCCGCCGCCGCCGCCGCCGCCGCCGCCGCCGCCGCCAAGAAAATGTTTTCACTCAAAAGCAAATGCAATAAAAAAGGCAATTTATCAGCATAAAATATTATATGGCATGCCATTGAGTTGGTTCATTTTTTCTGCACCCTTCGCCCGGTCCCTAACTGTGGCCCTTTCGCGCCTTTCGCTGGCGCTCGGATTGAACATTTAAACAAATTTAAACCGCAAAATGTTATTGCACACGTTGGCAGCACTCGCTCTGATTCGGTTTATCGTTTTTATTTTCTGAGAGTGCCTGGAAATTGTGGCTGTCACTCAAATTAGCGCCATTTACAGAGGCATTTGCATGCTTTTAGGCCAAGCGCCGCCTGCCACATGCCACCCACCATGACGCATTCCTTCGACGGTGCCGTGATTTACGAGTATTTGCCAATGCCTGAAGGCACTCAAGGTTTTCATTCTCATTCTAGTGGCAAACCCCTACTCAGTGCTGTTGCATGCCACCGCCTCTCGTTGACATCATTTGCCAGTCAGTAGCTGCCGCCGCTTGTTGAGGTTCACGCATAAAAAGCGCTTCACTCGTTAGGCCTCACTTGTTCGGCTGCCTGCTTAAACATACTTCTCCAGCTCCTGCGGCTGCTTATGTGAAAGTCAAGGGTTATCATTATGCGTTCCAAGTGGGCCAGAGCCATTGGGCAGCAGCAGCAGCAGCTGGCAGCTGCTGCTTTAGTGCAGTAGTTTCTGCCATTTTCCAAGCAGTTGCAGCCAAATTGCCCAGAGACCCAAGCACCAGCAAGCCCAAGTCAAGATGCCAAGGCCACCTCCGGCCCAGCGCAGCCCACACAAAGGCAATCCCAATCCGAAAAGCCAGCAAGTGACAACACAATATGGCCCCGGCGCAATGTTGTTGTGTGCAGGCATTTGTGATAAGATCACCACAAAACAGGACACTTTCGGCTTGGCTTCCAGCCAAGAGCCCCAGCCACACAGATGACAAGTGGAGGACTGAGCATTGAGAGCCATCTGCTTAAAGTTCATGTCCGTTGCCTGGGCCCCTGCTCACATAATCAATTAGCTATTCAATTTATGTATGGGAACTTCCCCGTCTGATAATTCGCCAACTTTTACGTGTGTCCAAGAAATCGTGTAAGCAACTTTATATCTATCCGACTACAGGCATATGCACTACCGCACAGTGGGTCTAATTCATTTCACGACTTCGTGGCTTCAACTTCATGGAAAATGAGCCAAAGCAGAGCGAATGTCAGCAGGTATTGGGAAAATAATTTAAAAAATTACGGATTTCTAAACCAAGAATGCAGACAATCAGATTTTTTGAGAGACATATAATTTGGGAATGGGAAATACTTAACAACATTCTCAACTTGTAAATGTTTCCTTGTTCCACTGACCGAAATGTAGATCACGGTTCCGGGCGAATGTCAAGGTGACAGCTGATTGGATTGTGTTCATATGCAATTGTGAATCAAAGTTCCACTTTCACATATAAAAAAGTATGTTTTCGTTTTAGACCTTGGATTTTGGAATACATTTTTGTTAAATACTATTGATTTTCAATATTCTACAAGGGAATGCTCGAACTAATATCGATGTATCGAAATATCAATGTTTTTGCCCAAAAATACGATGTATCGTTATCGCATACACCGCACTTTGAATATTTCTTGGTGATATGTTTCGGAGTTACATTTGATTCAACTTGTCGTATGCTTTATTTTGAAATACGCTGAATTTAAAAGCTAAACACAACTTTGTATTCAACAAATGGGGCTACAGTTGATGATCTGTTGATTTTGTGTGCTACATCTGAAGGCGATGACTATTAGGGTGCTTCGAATCATAGAAATTTAAAAAAATCTACGTATTAAATCTATTTAAGTATTTGCATAGATTGAAAGAGCATAAGAACTTCAACATAATTCATAAACATATACTGACTTAAGGCCTCAATAAGTTCATGAATATACCCCTGCCCATCTGTCTGTCTGTATGAACTCGTCGATCTCAGAGACTATAAGAGATAGAGCCACAAATTGAAGATGATGTATGCCGTACGCAGATCAAGTTTGTTTCAGATTTGGAAAATTTCCCCCGTGACTCTTTTTTACCAAAAAACTGTCAGATCCCAGACCTAAAAATCAGTCAGATCCACAATTTTCAAGTTAGAGGTTTAGTATACATCAAGCTAGGCCCAATATCTATCTATTCTGACAAGTACAATCAGATCGGACAAAAAACACCGGAGTTATAAGCGAATCAGTGTAGCTGATAAGAGCACCCCCCAGTTGTTGGTCAGGACTAGAAAAAAGTGTTGCCTACATTTAGGATGACAATTTTGTTACGAAAACCGGTTACATTCATCTTCAAAAATTAAAAAACAAATAAATGAAAACAAATTAACAGGGTGTTTTGTGGTCGCGAAACTCGACTGCAGCGTCCTTACTTGTTTAATCTAGGTTTTGCAGGGGTTTTTGGGTCCATCCAACCGGACACAGAACCGGACCTTCTAAATGTTTGTACATCCCGAAGCCGACCGATCTGCTTGGACAAAGGTTCGGCTGTTGAATCATCACATTTCCAATCCACATCCACATCCGAAATGTTCTTATTTTGAAAGGAGTAAACGCATTAGTAAAGTTTTGGCCAAACAAAATTATGTACTTTAGCTTTGGTAGCGTAGGTTAATGTTATTAAAAGCTTCTTTAGCTGGACGCTTTCATAACTTTTTATCCCAAAACAAATGTCTTCACGATCTAAGATTGCATGAACAAAGCATTGAACCAAAACCTTGGTTTTGATAGATAAAGAAACCGGTCTGACAACTGATCCTTAGACACCCCGTTGGGGTGTCTAAGGAACCGAACCGAACCTTCTCCAGAATTTCAGAGGTTCAGCAGGAAGGAAGCATCTTCGACCACATAAGGTAGAGATATTTTCCTGATCAGCATCAACAGCCAAGTCGATATTGTCCAAACTTTGCACGAAGTCTTTTAGTACTTTATCGCAACCGGCCGGATCGGATGACCATAGCATATTGCTGCCATAGGATCGGTCGAGAAACTAGTTTTAGTGAGAAAAACTTTTTTGTTTTCAAAGAAAACGCCTTCAGACTTTGTATTTCTTAGTTTGCTATGCATTCCCACGATCCCACTATTATTGGTTGAAATCGGACATCTATTTAGTAAAGCTGTCATAGAAAAGTAGTGTCTGAAAAGTACACAGAGGAAAAAATCGTGTTCAAAAAATAAGATTATTTCATCTCAAAACAAGAACAGATTGTGCTCTCAAATTTTTGAGAACAAATGTTCCGAATGTTCTTGAAATGAGCACAAGTCAGCTTAGCACCGAAAAGTATAAGTAGCCTTTCAGACGTGCGGCTGCAGCAGTGGGCAATAGCTTTACGAGCTAACACATCCGCTGTCGCGTCGTTAAGCGCGGGGCGTCTTGGGCTGGATCTGGACCTCAAATTTTTTTTGAGTTTTAAATGTTCTCAAAAACTGAACATTTCAGCTCACATCAAGATTTTGCGTTCTCAAAGAAAAAGTTCTTGAAGTGACACATTGTTCTTGAAGTGAGAAAACTCGTTCATGATTAGTTTTGACCACGAATGTGCTCATATTGAGACCAATGTTCTCGGTTTTATCCCTCTGTGTAGTCCTGGTGAGAAAGACTTGTATGTTTTCAATGGAGATATCCTTCAAATAAGTTTGGAAAAACGTGTTGCAACGTGTATTTCTACATGTTTGGTTTTTGATATTAAAAGCATTAAAGTTTTTCGTTACCGCTTGATAATATTAAACATGAAGTCGGGAACAGGCCTGATTGTAAATTTGTGATGAACAGAAGTTAAAACAAGAATGAAAGTCGGTCAAGCCCGACTATAACATAATCTGTACCAACGAAATTATACGCTCAGCATACATTTTGATGATGCAGTAGCCGCTGAAAGCAGTGCTGCTATATAACTCGACAACAGTTCATCCGATCTTCACCATTACTTTGGCGGATCGATAAGTTATCCTGATTACTAAATATGTCTAGAAGGAATAAACCATCTTTCTTTAAGCTTATGGGAGATATGAGGTTTTTTCTAAATTGCGGGGGCGGGAGGTGGCGTGTCCGAAATCAAAAATAAACTTATCAGCCTCTCTCTCATACCATCTGTGAGATCTGTGCGTCAGACATGACGGACATGACTCGGCTGTTGATGCTGATCAAGAATATATATACCTTATAGGGTCGCAGATGCTTCTTTCTGGCTGTTACATACTTTTGCACAAACTTAATATACTCTATGTTCCTAGGGTACAGAGTATTACAAGTCGCATGAAAAACTCTTCAAGACCAAAGCAAGTGTTTTGTACAAAATGAAATTCAGACTTAACTGCCAAATCATAACATAAAGATCTAACTAGTCACAGTGGGAGCAAAACACATAGACAATATTTTCATAATATGTATTTTCAGAAATTCAGTGCGAGTTCGCAGACACTTGAACTCGACTGTTGACGCCATCTATTTCTAGTGGGTGCAAGTTATGAACCAAGCACCTTTACCAAATCTGAAACTCACTTCCAACACTTTCCAGGTCAATCACCCCACTGTGCACAAGACTCCCCCACTGTGAACTACCCAAAATTCGTACATATTTTTGCCCCCTTCTCCGTTGGCTGGCTTGTGGTGCCTTCGTTTCTTTTGACAAAAGTACCTAATTTAATAAGAAATTCTTGCAGAACTACACGAAAAAGGCTTAAGTTCTACATGAGTAAAGTTATAGAAAAGTTTAAGTTGCCAAATCTAATTTGCTGAGAAATGCTGCCGAACAAAAACCACGGAGTGTGGGCCCTGGACAGCAGCACCCAGCCATTGGCTTGGATTTACTTAGAGCTCAGGAGTTAGCATTGCCGCCAGCGGACTTTGCAGCTGTCAGCAGGGCAAAGCCACAGTACTCGGATACGGTAAGTGGTTGCAAATTTTGTGTATGTGAAATTCTATTAAAACAAATAATGCAAGAAAGTTTAGTGAACATTTATGAGTTTGTTTGCCAGCTGCATGCCCTGGCCAGGCATAATCAAGTTTCTAAATGGATTGAAACAGCCAAAGTATCTAATGGTTGATCAAAATAAACTCAATTTGCTAATGATGGAAACTTTTCAACCCTAACTGGTAGATGCACTTTATCACTTTGCGTTTAGCCCACACTCGGCATTACCCATTTTCAGTTGCCGGCTTGTCACTCCAAGTTGTGATTTATTTGCCCGTAAATGTCAAAGCCAATAAGAAATAAATAACGCAGGCTATCAATCAAATTCGCCCAAGTAATTTCATTTAAGCTACATTTTTTTATTAAATTACCAAATTAAATTTGAAAATTAAATGCGGAATCCATAACTTTAAGATTACATTTGCTCCTTTTATGTCCAAAAATCAATGTACCAACGGGGAGGGACTACTTTGCTCGCCACTTTGCTTTGCTGATAATGAGTCAGCATTACATACCGATGCACCAAGGGATGAGCGAAGATCGGATGAATGATAGTCAAGTTATAAGCAAGTGAAAGTTCGCTGCCGTAGCAAAGCTGCTTTCTGCTCCTTACTATTTCTTTTTCAGTATATGAACGATTGCATGATTGACGGCAAACGGTCACCGAAATGATGTCAAAGCGGCAATGGATGCAAGAATCATTAAGGGCATCATTAGAATCATTTGACGACAGTCAAAGTGCAACCTTTGTGTAAGATTCGATCTCAGCAGCAACAGCTCAATAACGTTGGTGCTTTAGAATCGCCCTCACTGGAGTAACGGAGTAAGCAACAGCCCTTGCTTTACAATAGCCATTGCCAATTGAGAAATTTAAAATATATGTTTACCTGCATTTTTTTAGCCTGTCGTCTAATCATTATCTTTTGCAATTCTGTAGGAATATTGTTATATCACTATTATCCTTATAAGTCGATCTATCAATTCTATTTTTGACAGATAAATAAATGCGATTAGGGCAATTCAGAGTTATTAAAAGTCATCGTAAAACAAAGAATGCCAATGTGGTTCCATTGATCAACAGGGTCATCTCGACATATTTTGGAAAGCATTTACTTCGACTACCTTGAAAGTTGCTAAGCCATAAGTCCAGATAAGACCCCCTGCAAATATTTACCAATAAACCAATCCTGATAACTTCTTTCATTTGGATGAAATACAAATTGATATAAAGCTACAACAAGTGTATCGAGCAAACATAAGATTAACACTGTTGTGACGTAAAAGTCTTTTAAAGCCCAGAATTTTATTTAGTCTGAATCTCTTATCTAATCTCTATCTTACTTCATTAGTAAATTAACTTAGTATAACTTATTTGAAAATGTTCCTGCTGCTTCAAGTATTAACTTCTGATTATTGCACCAGTCATAAAATCAATTTTAGAGCATGCTAACTTATTCTACTTTTACATATTAGGGGTATTCCTGCAAGTGATTTTGATTCTGATACTGATTCTTGTTTTAGTGGGACCCGATAAACTGCAGGAAATGCCGAATAAACTGTCAAACAAATCAAAATCACTTTGTAAATTACTTTCAAAGGGACGACCTAAAATTCAAGTTTATTATTGTCAGCTTGACCGAATACAAAAATAGGGAAAAATTTATTTTAAATAAGCAAGCGAAAGAAAAGTGTTAAGGCAGTTTTGTTTCAAACAATCAAAAAGTATATTACTCGCGGAGTATACAACTTGGTGGTTATTGCAGCTTTCTAAATGTACGTTAAAATCTTAGTTTTCTATGCTTTTTTGAACGTTTTATAAAAAACTGCAGATCGTTCGAGGAGAAAACAGGACGAAATGTTTAAGGAACTGTTAATGAACGGTATTCATTGAGAGCTTTTCCGATATGGCATCCCCAACATAAAGCGTGCTGTCCCTAAATGCAAGGAATTTATGTCTGATGTGCTGCCTAATGTGGACGAGGCCGTTTAAAACCCTTTATAAGGGTAAACAGGAAAAGCTTCAACGTTATCTTGAGCTTAAAACAAAATGACAAGGTTGTTAATGGCGTACGCAGCAGTTAACAGATTCCAAACAAATGGTCTTGGATCCAATTGAGAAAGATCCTCCATTATTAAAACTGCAGCATTGTTTGGGATTGGTGATGGTGGAACTCCATATTGAAATCACAAATTGTTAACTGCAAATAGTTTACTTTTAAGAACGCAGCCGGGCAGAAAAATCTAAATCAGTCTCGAGGTTGATTTTGATTTTCTGCTGTATATCTGGTCACGCCGAAACTAAAATCAGAATCAGAATCAAAATCCCTTGCAGAAATACCCTTATTTCGTTTTGTTTTAATTATGATGTGTTATGTTCAATCTATACATACATATATATAAAAATTAAAGTATGTTTGTATGTTTGTATATTTGTTCCTTATGGGCGTCTAAACGCTGAACCGATCTTCAGAAATTTTTACAGTATGTTCATGACGATCAGGAAATTGTCATAGGCTATGACTCATGTCTGTGACTTGGTCCAAAAACCGCGAAAATTGAAAAATTAAACCGTTCATCCGATTGCGAAGAAACTTTGGAGAATGTTTAAGTGCTTGCCCGGGAAGGCCTCTAAGTTGAAGAAGTGGGCGGAAAATGGTCCAAAAACCGCGAAATTTGCAAAATTCAACCGTTCATCCGATTGAAACATTATGGTTTGGTTAAACGCTTGCCGGTTAAGGTTTCTAAGTTGACGTAATAGGGGGGAAATGGACAAAATACCGCGAAATTTTCAAAAAATTATACCGATCATCGCTTGCAAGCGAAAACTTCTAAGGTCAAAAAATCGGCGAAATTTCTAAAATAATCATATGAATATCTATGAAAGCGCTTACAGCTTAGATTAAAATCCAGCCGTGAGTAAATGGACGATGCAGATTGAACGGCTGAATTTTGATATTTTTCATTTGAGCTTATATTACACTAGTTTACATATCAATAAAAATTTCGCGATCCCGGACATTTGGCGGTAATTTCATATGTAAAACCGACCGTTGATTCCAAAAATCAGGTCCAATAATTTTTTGGAGGGGCCGATTTCGAGAAATCACGAAAAAGCTAGTTTTTTCATTGTAAAAAATGGTACCTCTCTAAAAATGTGTATATCTTCAGTTTTAGCTTGTAGATTTTAAAATGGTCAGATACATTTGACAGAGAATTGAATGCCCTATTAATCATTCATACAACACATTTTAATCCGTTGGTAAACTTCGCTGCTATTAAGGTGTTAATCGGCAACTTTGCTTTAAATTTATCACTTTTTGAAAAAATGAATGAAAATAATTCTCCAAAATTAATTTTTTCGCTGATCATCATAGAAACATCCATTACAATTCTAATGCCACGTATTTCACTTAAACCCGTTGAAGAATAAAGAAGTTATTGGCACTTAAGTACGAAATTGAAGGTTTAAAGTTCATACAAATAGACTTAGCTTCAATGATTTTTTGTTCATCATAGGAGGCAAAGTTAACATTCAAATTTTTATTTTTAAAGGCTACGATGTGCTGTCAGATTTATTCTGTGGCTGTGGTAGTGTTTGTTATTTTAAAAATTGAAAATGTGTGAAAGAAGTCGAGTCAAAAAAATTCAGAACCAACGCCAAAACCGAAAGCAAAACGGTTCGGTTCTTCGAATCGATTCCCTAAGATAAGTTTTATACGACTTGCAGATTTCGGTTTGTATTCATGTATTGTATAGAGATCTTTGGAATAATAAATAAGTTATTGGCCTTTAAGTGCCAATATCGAATTTTTATGCTTTTATTAAATTCCTTGAGAAGTTTATTTTTTATTTAGGGTTTTAAAAGTGCGACAATTTTGATTGATTTTTTCTTCTTGGGGAAATATTATTTTCTCTAATGAGAAACCAACAATAGTCTCCCATCATCGCTTCATCCCAATAACCTTTATATCGCCGCTCCATATCTTTAATCTGCTGATGAAAGCGCTTCCCATGCTCATCACTCTCATCACCAAGATTATCCGGGAAAAAGTTAAGTGGGAGTGAAGGAAATGAATTTTCAAGGACATGTTCACACCTATTTTAAAAAAATCTAGTTAGTTAGTTATCAAATTAGAAAATACAACAGTTATTACCTATTTTCTTGTAGTTTTTAAGCAAGCCTTCGATGGTTTCCTCATTGTCGGAACTTCGCAAGTTGCCTAAAAAGTTAGCAACCACTCGACAAAATGAGTCCCATGCATTAGCCTCAGGAATTTTTTAGGTCGGTCTAAATTTGGTGTCTCCAATTAATTTTTTTATTTGCGGTCCCACAAATATACCTTCTTTTATTTTTGCGTCGGATATATTTGGAAATATTCTTTTTATACTCTGTACCGTAGGTACATAGAGTATTATAAGTTTGTGCAAAAGTATGTAACATCCAGAAGGAAGCATCTCCGACCCCATAAAGTATATATATTCTTGATCAGCATCAACAGCCGAGTCGATATAGCCATGTCCGTCTGTCCGTCTGTCCGTCCGTCCGTCTGTCCGTCTGTCTGTCCGTATGAACGCACAGATCTCAGAGATGGTAAGAGATAGAGGTTTGACATGTATGGGACATATGCTTCTTATGTCTGCAGGCAGATCAAGTTTATTTTCAATTTTGGCCACGCCCCCTCCCGCCCCCGCAATTTAGAAAAAACGTCATATCTCCCACAGTTTTGAAGATAGATGGTTTGTTCCTTCTGGACATATTTAGTTATTAGAATAACTTATCGATCCGCCAAAGGAATGAAGAAGATCGGAAGAACGGTTTTAGAGTTATGATCAAAAGACAAAATTTCTTGGTACAGAGTATGTTATAGTCGGGCTTGACCGACTTTCTTTCTTGTTAAGTAATCAAAAGATGCGCCAGATTTTGGTAACGCTTTCACAAAATTTTTGAAAAGACCTAGCTTTATATGCAAGGGGTCAGAATTATTTGTTCTTTTTTATACTCTGTACCGTAGGTACATAGAGTATTATAAGTTTGTGCAAAAGTATGTAACATCCAGAAGGAAGCATCTCCGACCCCATAAAGTATATATATTCTTGATCAGCATCAACAGCCGAGTCGATATAGCCATGTCCGTCTGTCCGTCTGTCCGTCTGTCCGTATGAACGCACAGATCTCAGAGATGGTAAGAGATAGAGGTTTGACGTGAATGGGACATATGCTTCTTATGTCTGCAGGCAGATCAAGTTTATTTTCAATTTTTGCCACGCCCTCTCCCGCCCCCGCAGTTAAGAAAAAACGCCATATCTCCCACAGT